>QEPC01010217.1:4372714-4387540 GCA_003113815.1 Sphenodon punctatus
CGTCAAAGTCGGTCTGAATCCGAGCAATCTTGTCTGTGAAGTAGTTGACAAATTCCTCACAGCGGGCTTGGGACAAGTTCCCATCGAGGCGGAAGGAGGCCGGACTGACCAGCCCCCGCACCACCCAGAACAGCTCCGCCGGCGTGACTTCACAGACGCTATTTGAACAGCAAGGAACTCCTTCCTTGCTGTCCTCACAGCCTCAACATAGGACCGCAAATGGGCCCTATGGAGAAGACAGTCGGAGTCAGATCGAGTCTGACGCCAGCGTCGCTCTAGGCTCCTGCCTACACGCTTCATACACCGCAGCCCCTCAGTAAACCAAGGGGCCCTGCGGTGACAAGACAGAGGCAGAGGGCGTCTCGGAGCCACCCTGTCAATGGCCTCCTCCAGCAAGCTGTTCCAACGCTGGACCAGCTCATCCACAGAGTGACCGTCCAAGTCCAAGGTTAACTCCCTCAGGACCTCTTGGAACTGCTGGGGTTCCATCAGCCTCCGAGGGCAGACCATCCTAACTGGTCCTTTCCCCTTCTGGAGGGGGTGTGCTAGAAGACTGGCCTGAAGGGGATAATGGTCCATCCATGACAAGGACACTGCTGTAACCTCCCCCACAAATGTTGTGTTTTGGAAGGAATCCCATGGTGGGGAGCCCCATTCCTACTATCTGATCAATTTCCTATTGGGGGAGGGTGAAGGGATTGTGTTACACACCTGTGGTCTGTAATTTGCCCTCCTGGCCATGAACCCTGAGCCTACCATTCAACTTAGTGTTCTGTTACACCTTGGGTGGAAATGCCTTGGCACAACTCTGTGGGTGAATTATCATGATGCACATGGCAACAAAAGGGATTCCAAAAACGGTATGGTGGTCATGATTTCCCCATCCATGGTGAAGACCTGATCCACCTGACTGTGGGACGGCATTGTGCACCCCAAAGGATGTGGAAGTGGTGCTGGTACTTGCATGTGATGGGAAGACATAACTGTCAGCTGTCATCTGGCTTTCCCTCTGCAGCCGCTCTATAGGGCACCAACCCCCATCCCTCCCCGGAGTCCCGCTGGCTTATCTGACTGTCAGAGGGGACCATGGCTGTGGTCTGTCTGGTTCTTGAGGTGGTGCTGGTGGTGGAAGCAGTTGTGCTGGTGCTTGCCTGTCAAGGGACATGGTACCTGTCAATTGTCATGTTGCTCCCCCTCCACAACTCCTTTGGGCAGCGTCTCCCACCCCTGTCAGGGGTGCCATGGGCTTACCTGGCTGTCTTTGTGTCCGTCCATGGTGCTGGCTCTTTTCTTTTTTGTGATTGGGGCTAGCCAACCCCACATCCATCTCTTTGAATGCATTTCCTTTAAGGGCTCCTGACCAGGCTGGAAACATATAATGAGTGGGGGAGGTGTTGTTTGGCGGCCGAGCATTGTGCCTCTCTAGCTCTTGCATGGCCTTTTCTCCATGGTGGTGGTGGACCTTTCCCATAGGTGGATGTGCTGCCCTGTCCACATGGGCTGGTGAGGGGTGAACACCCATCTCTACCCATGCCCCCGCACAGATCAACCCAGATTTTTCCCAGATGCGCCATATGGAGAGGGGGGGTTGTAAAACACCACTTTTACACTGGTGTTTGCCCACGTGGGGAATGGGTGGACCTGCATGGTAGCATCTCGTTTAAAAAATAGCCTTAGCTAAGAGAAGGTCATTGGTGATTTTAGTGAGGGCAATCTCGGGCCAATTTTAATGGGCATGGCTGGGGGTCAGGTCCGTGGGGGATGGGTGGAGAAACCACGCACTGCCGACCCACCTCGGGTGAGTGGGAAAGGATTCAAACAGGCGCCATCCAGAGATGTCGCAGCACCCATGCACCTAGTCCCCAACCAACTAGCCCTCCACCGATCAAACATGCTCACCATTTACATGGACAGCTGCTCTACCGATTCAAGGAGGGACATCCCCCCCACCCCACATGACATGATAACATGGTGAACTAAGGGCAAGTGAAGACACAGCCACTACTGCCCATCCCCAACCAGACTCCGTGAAGGTGGGGGAGGAGGGAAGGCACAACAGAGCAACACATGCAACCCTGGATCATGGCACACAAACCAAAGGGAGCATTTATTGTAACATGGAAACCAATATGACAACAGCAGGGAAGGCTGCATTTCAATGCACAGAAACGCCCTACCCACAAGGCTGACGTTACTGTCCCAAACACATGCCCCACACAGCACAAAGGCCAGGGAAAACACCGGCAGTTCACAGGGCCCCATACAAGGGGGATCTTGGCCACGGGGTGGGGGACATGGACCCCGTGCTGCAAACAGGGGGACTCACACAGGCAGCTCACAGTGCAATAGCAGAGGAGCCGCGGTGACTTGGACCAAGGGAACCCTCTTGCCTGCATCTGCCAGTCCGCCATGAAGTTCGGGTCAACGGGATGTCCGCTGGCAAGAGCAAGCTGGATATACGTCCAGCTACAGATCTCAAACAGAATGGCCATCTCTGCTGCATCAGGTGCCATGGTCAGATAGAGACCCTCATCTGGGGGCATGAGCAGCATCAGCTCACACATAAGGTCCTTGCACTCTCTACGCTCCTTCCAATAATCCTGGACACGCAGAAGGGCACTTGCAAAGGTGATGGGCAGGAATGGGCCACCCTCCATAAGGCACAAGCAATATTCCAGGAGGGCACAGATGTCATGCAAAGAAATGCTCTCACTCGCCTTCCACGGTAACAGCATTTCTGCCGGAAGCCCCAGCACAGCAGGCACTAGAACACAGAACCCCCAACTTGCTATCCCTCAGCTGGCAGTCACAGCCACACACATGATGTCCCAGGAGACACAGAGGATACACAACAATATGTCATAACCATCACACATGGAAAAGTGGGGGGGGGGGACATGAAAAACCCATCACACGTGAAAAAAAAGAAAAGGGATTGGAAAGCAGTTGCTGGATGTTGGGACTAAGCCAGATTTCAGCCAGCAAAACCATTCCACCAACATCCCACACCATGATACCACACATTGCAGGGGGCTGGGCCTGGGGAGCTGCTGACATTCTAGAGCAATAGTAAGCAGGGACCTGCCAGTGCTGAGAGCAGGAAAATAAGAGCCCAACGCTCCCCATCAACATTTCTACCCCCTCCAGTGAGGATAGAGCCATTCCCCCAGCAACAATGATAAAACAAACAGCACTGGTCTGAGAATATCAAGGGAGACATTATTATGCCAACAGTGTTCATAAACATTAGGGATACCATCATGCTTCCCCTGGGCCCTGCTCCATTGAGCACTCGGGGGCTGGGAGAGAATGTGGTGCCACCTCCTCTCCTGGCCCCAGAGTGAGGAGGATCCCCATGTTTCTAGGAGGATCCCTGTGATTTCCTGCTGCTCAAGGGACCACTCCCATATGTGCGCTCACACAATAAACGCAAGAAGGAAAGGGGGATCCACATGAAGCATGCCCCCATCAGCACATATCCCCAGCAGAGCACCGTGAGACAGGGTTGGGGGATCAGAAAGCACATTTCGGGGTCAATCACAGGAGTCTCTGTAAGTCTGGCTCCTGTGGCTGCCTCTCCTGTCCTTACTCCCTGAGCCTACAAGGAGATGGCCCTGTTACACCTTGGGTAACAAGATACTGGCACTCCATGGGTGTATTGGAAAGACGCACATGGAGATGAAAGAGGTTCAATAAAACAAAGTATTTATTTACATAAAGGGGACAACAGTACAGGTGGGGGGGTGTTAATTCTTATTTCCTTTTCCCCTTCCACCACCACCATGCGCTGGTCTCTGGTCCCCTTTGGCAGCGGCCACTCTCTGCGACCATTTGCAGCTTGGTCCTGCCACATCCTCCTCATCCAGCCACTCATCCTCTGGGGCTGTGTCCTGATGTTCCTGTGGAGATAATGTGGGATATGCTATTAGTCGTGATGTTCAGAGGCTACCTTGTGTGCTCACCATCTGTTTCTTACTGGGCAACACATCCCGTTAGCCATGGTGATGGCGCTGTTGCCTATGTGAGGGGTCTCCTGTACCCCTCCCTCCCTCACCATTCTCATTGGTACCATGAAGCATGTCACCCCTACCTACCTCCAGAGGCTGGGCTGGCTGCTGAGGCAGTTGGTCTGGCTATGAGGAGGCCAGGGAAACGGTGAAGGAGATGCTGCTGAGGAGGGACAGGGAGCGGGGCTGGATGACCGGTGGCCCCTTGTTTTTGATGATCATGGGCTGTAGGGGGAAGGAGACCCAGGTGGTCTTGGGCAGGGGGGTGTTGCTGCTGCAGCAACCAGGGCTGGCAGATGAGTGGGTTGGGGGCCAACTGCACCTGTAGGAGGGCATGGACGGGCTGTTGGAGGCCCTGCACCACCAATGCGGCTCGTGTTGCCGCAATATGATGGAGAAGGGAGCGCTCTACATCCAATGATGCCTGCATGATCTGGAGCATGTGAGCACTCATCATCTCCATCCCACCGCAGGAATATTGCTGCTCACAGAGGTGGGCAGCTGTGTGGTGCCTGTCCCACAGGTGCTCATTTCTTGCCTGGATGGCAAGGGCCCATTGGATGTGGCTGTCTTCCTTGTGGACCCTTGCCATCTGCCTTCGTAACCCCTGGATCTCAGCCTCAATTCATCTGCTGTGCCCCTGGTTTCCTCCAGCAGCACCTGCCTTACGTCCCTTGCCCAAATCTACCTGTTCCTCTTTGCACTTCCCGTGGGGGGTCGGGCTGCCTGGGCTGTCTTGCTCAACACCTGCAAAAAGGGACAGGAGGCATTGATTGACATGACCTGTTCTATTTTCTTGCATATACCATCTGTGTGTGTGTACCCATAGTGGTATGGGCATGCCTGACTGACCTGACTCCTGTGACTGGCATGGGAAGGGTGTAGCAGACCACCTGGCACTGTGGTTGTTTGCATGTTATCGTTGCGTCCCTCAAAGGCCCGTGCATGTGGTGTCCTTTGCTATGCTATCCTTGGTGATGTCTGCATCCCATCCCCTGATATCCGTGACCAGCTCTCCCCTTCAGGATTGCCTGGTGTCCTTTGTCCCTGCAGCCCTGTGCTACTACACATCCCGCTGTGTCTTGTTTGTCCTCCCTGCCACCCCTTTGTACAGGACTTTACCATCCCCCTCTGGGTTGAAGGGCTCCTGGGTGGTCTCAACCTCTTCCTCCACCACCTTCTCCTAACCTCCATGCTGGGTTGAGCTGTGAACAGGGATTGTTTTTTGTTTTTTTAAATTCCATTAGCCTTGCAACTGAGTGGGCCTGTTCCAGCTGCCTCCCCCCCTGTGTTTTCCCCTCACCCCTTTCTAGGGTGCGATACCACACCTGGATCCATTGGTTCCTCCTCCTCAGGGGTGTCCCTGGCATCATCCCCCTCCTCATGTGCCTCTGTTCCCAGGCCAAGCTGTGGCTGGAGATCTGAGTGGCACACTTGGAGGGTCAGGCAGTTGGTTTCAGGTTCCAGGAATGCCACCTCTAGAGCTGTAGAACAGGGGCATTATTGCCGGCTGCCACAGGGATGCCCTTACTAGGAAGAGCAGCCACCCCTTCCCCATCAGAGTTGGGGAGTGGTGAGGTCTCTTCCACCCACTTCCTCCCCTGGTGAAGACGCTGCCCCAGGTGCAGGAGGCCACGCTCTCCCTCTCTATGCAGCGGAACCAATCCAGCTCCTCATAGACTGGCAGTGTACACTGATGGTCAGAGACAGGAAGGGCATCAAAGGAGAGATCTGAGAAAGAACAGGTTTTTTATAAAACTAGGTCAAGGGAGTGACCACATCACGATGCTTCCGGCAGTCAGTCCACAGATGAAGGTCAAAAGAAGAGGCCAGCGAGCGGAAACAGGAAGCACTAGCAGCAGGGTCAGAGGGGGTGTCCACATGGATACTGAAATCTCCAAGAATGAGAGTGGAGGGTCAGAGCGGGCATCAGAAAGGAAGCCATGTGTCAAAGTCAGCGAGAAAAGAGAAGAGGGAGCCTGGGGGGTGGTAGATGACAGCAACACAGAGGTGGAGGGTTAGTAAAGGCAAACACAATGGGCCTCAAAGGAAGAGAGATAGTGAGAAAGAGGACTGCTGAGGTGTTGGAACGGGCAGGATTCTGCAAGAAGCAGGCGAGCACTGCCACCACGACCTTCAGAGCGTGGCGAGTGGGTGAAGGAGAGGCCACCAAGGGAGAGGGCAGCAGGAGTGGCAGTGTTACAGGGGGGAATCCAGGTTTCTGTAAGGGCAAGGAGCTGGGGGGGAGTGGAAGAGGAAAAGATCGTGGATAAACGGTGCTTTCTGGATGGAAGAGTAGCAGTTCCAGAGAGTGCAGGGGAAAGGTAGTCGAGATGGAGGGAGACAGGGGATGGGAGTGAAGTTTGGGAAGAGGTGGCAGGAGCGGGGAGTAGGACTGGGGGCTGAGATATGGGGTGGTGAAGGTGAGGGTTGATAGGAAGGAGGAATGTTGCTCCAGGGGAGGAGCTGGGAGAGGAGATGACAAGTTTAGGAGATAAAGAGGAAAGGAGGAGAAGGGAAGAGAGGTACATGGAAGCAGACCAGATATTTATTGGAGGTGGGCAGGGAGCGGACGTTGCAGAGATGCAGTATAGCAGAAAATCACAGGAAGAGGTGGTACATTGGGTCGGGTTGATTGCATTGGGTTTTGCATTGATAAGCCCATGGAAGAGGAATGTGTACTACATTCAGAGGTACTGAGAGAGTTCTACTGACCTCTCTCAATAAAAATATACCCTTGCTTCTGGGGTAGGCTTGACCCTGACACTTTTAACAAAGACCTGAAGCCCTCTCCTCTCCCTTCCCTGCTCTGAGAACAAGACAGGAGAGCCTTCCTCCACTCCTCCCAGCTTCTTCCCAGGGGGCCAAGAACTCCACTAGGGACCCTTCTCAAAGGTCCACAGAGAAGCTGCCTCCACAGGCTGCCAAGAGTGAGATCTTCCAAGAGGGCTCAGAGTCTGCTACAGGAGCACAGAGGGGATCTGCGTCTCTTTCCCATCCCTGGGCCTAGTAGGGAGGAACCCCCACTGTTATGAGGCCAGATAAAGGATAAAGTAACAGATTAACTCAAGTGCCCTTGCCTGCAAGAAATTTCTGGACAATGCTAAAGGGTATAAATCTGCTCCATGGACCAAGATTTATTCTAGCCACTTTTTCTTCCCCCTAGATGAAAGTCTTCCCTTGATGCTGAGCCTGTGTTACAATGCCGTAAGTATCCTTACAGCCTGTGTTCAGGGACAACATCACGCTTACCTCCCCCCCGCTTTACACTGTTGTTGCCGCAGGGGCTGGGAGACGGCTGGGCTCACCTCCTCTTTGGCGTTGCTCGCCCGTAGCAGGGCTGGGCACTAGCGCGTAGGAATTTTCCATCCCCCCTCCCTCCCGGTGTAAGAGGGAGAGGGGCAGGGCTCCACTCGCTCCCTGTACCTGCACTGGCCCCAGTAGCGGCTTTAAAGCGGTGTGCCTGTTGGCAGTGCTACAGGCGTGTGCCGCAGGCGTGTGCCAAAGGGCCCTTGGGCGTGGCCTTTAGGCGGGACTTGAGGGTTGGGGGTGGAGGGCTTTTTGTTTGTATTAGGAGGTTTTGTGTTAGGGAATTAGGAGGGAGGGTGAGGAGGGGTCTATAGTGTATATTTGGGGGGGTTATATTGTCTTGGTGGTGGGGAATGTATGGGGAAGGGGGGTATTGGGGAGTGTGTTGGGATGGGTAGGGATCTCCCTCGCTGTCTAGGCGGGGAAGCCTGGGGGGAGTCAGAGCCAGGTGAGTCTCCGGGGAGGGGGGGGCACAGCCGTAGGGGTCTTGACAGGATGGGGGAGATATGGCCCCAACGGGAGGGGTGTGAGATCGGTGAAGCAGGACAGGTGCTTGGTGCATGCCCCCAATCCTGTGTTGGTGTTGTTAAAAGTGAGATCAGTGGCCAATACAGCAACAACTGTCCAGGAGATCCTGGACTGTGTCGCCGATCTCGTATGCATCACGGAGATATGGCTGGACAATGAGTATGGGCCTATTCTGGCTGACCTTGTTCCAGCTGAGTATGCCGTGCAACATCAACTGTGAATGGAGGGACCGGGGGGTGGGGGGAGTGTAGCCATGATTTATAAGGAGCAATGGTCAGTGCGGAGGTATTCAGTGCAACCCATACCGGATATAGAGGTTCTCCACCTTGTGTTTGATTTGGCAGGTAACAGTTCGAGAGTGCTGCTTGTCTACCGTGCACCTACCTCTGCAAAAGCCTCCCTGCATGCTCTAGCGGAGTTGGTGCCGGGGGTGGTGTTGAGGTCCTTGAAGACAATAGTCTTGCGGGACTTCAGCATCCACACTGACGCTGACCTTGGGGGAACAGAGCGTGAGTTCATGGCCACCATGGTACCATCGACCTGTCTCAGAAAGTGATTGGCCTGAGACATCCTGGGGGGCATACCTTGGATCTTGTGTTTTGCACTGGCTTTGAGGCAGGTGATCCATTAGTGGGGGAGATATCAACTATACCTTTGTCATGGACGGACCATTACCTCCTGCAGGCCTCGCTCCTGGCACATGTCTGCCCCCGGAAAGGTGCAGAACCAATTTGAATGGTTTGCCCCCGGAAGTTGATGGAACTGGAGCAATTCCAGAGGGCTCTGGGTGAGATACCTTCCGATCTCGATGGCTGTCTTATTGATGACCTTGTCATATTATGGAATACTCTGATGACTTCAGGAGGGCAGAGGGCCAGGCTGTCTCAAGGAGGCGGTGGTGTGGCCTCTGCTCAAGAAACCATCACTTGACGCTGACTCCCCTGCCAGCTATCGGCCTGTCTCCAACCTTCCGTTTTTAGGGAAGGCTATCGAATGGGCTGTGGCCCAGCAGCTGCAGGGGCATCTTGATCGTGTTAGTTTTCTTGATCCCTCTCAGTCAGAATTTTGACCCGGTCATGGCACCGAGACTGTGCTTGTGGCTTTGGTGGATGATCTGCACCAGGAACAGGGTTGTTCGACCCTATTGATCTTATTAGATCTATCGGCTGCATTTGACACTATTGACCATGAGACGTTGGTGACATGCCTGCGGGACTGTGCAGGGGTGGACAGGACTGTTCTAGAATGGTTCCGCTCATTCCTGACCGGAAGAACTCAGCGAGTGATGCTCGGGGAATATTTTTTATCATACCGGGACCTCTTGTGTGGAGTCCTGCAGGGTTCTGTTTTGTCCCCTCTCCTGTTCAACGTATACATGCAGCCACTTGGCGAGGTGATCAGGAGGTTTGGCATGCGATGTCATCAATATGCTGATGACACCCAGCTATACCTCTCTTTTTCAACGGACCCAGGCCTGGCAGTCTCTGTGCTTACCTGGTATGATGGTGTCTGACGACTGTGAGGGACTGGATGAGGGCAAACCGACTGAGGCTGAATCCTGACAAGATGGAGGTGATGTTGGTGGGAAAGCCGATGGAGATGGCGGCCTCCATCATTGATGGGGTCTGTCCTCTGTTGGTTTCCCAGGTTCGAAGTCTGGGGGGTGCTCCTCAATGCACAGCTCTGCCTGGATATCCAGGTGGAGGCTGTGGCGAGGAGTGCTTTTCGCCAACTACACCTGGTGCGACGGCTTCGGCCATATGTCTCAGACTCTGACCTGGCCACCGTCATCCATGCTTTCATCACCTCCAGGTTGGACTATTGTAACGCGCTCTATGTGGGGCTACCCATGGTGATGGCTCAGAAGTTGTAGCTGGTACAGAATGCGGCGGTCCAGCTTTTGGTAAGACTGAGCCGCCGGGAGGACTTTACACCGGTGCCCTGTTCTCTACACTGGCCGTCAGTGGTTTTCCGGGCCCGATTCAAGGTGTTGGTATTGGCCTATAAAGCCCTAAATGGCCTAGGCCCTGCATATCTGCGGGACCACCTCACCCCCTGGGCTTTGGATCGGCCTCTGCAGTCATACAGGGGCACCTTGCTCGAGGTCCCCCAAGTCTTCCAGGGGGGCCACACAGGAGAGGGGTTCTTGGTGGCTGCACCGCAGCTGTGGAACTCCCTGTCGGTGGGGGCCCGGCTGGCCCCTGACCTCCCCTCGTTTCGACGAAGTTGTAAGGCCTGGATGTTCTGCCAGGCGTTTGGCAAGGGAGATGGATGTAGGGGTTTGTATTTGGGTGGAGTGGGCGGGGGTATTCGGTACCTCCTTTAAAAGTTGTTTAAAGTGGTTTTAAGTGGTTTTATATTTTGTATGATGTGAGCCGTCCCAAGCTGCTTGAGGCAGGAGGAGTGGGATAGTAAATTTTTAAAATAAATAAATATAAAATAAAAATAAATACAGCCATTGAGCTCTAAGGCTGGTAATGTGTATTATCTGGAGCAGGGGTGGCCAAAAGGTAGGAAGTGATGATCTACTGGTAGATACACGGTGTTGGGAGAGGGACCAGCCCTTCAGAGATTGCTTCCAGGGAGGAGAGTGGGGCTGGAGCCCCAGGTTGAGGCAGGAGATGGGCTAGGACAGCTCCCCCAGGACAACAGGGAATCGTATCTCCAAAGGGAGCACTCCTCTCCACTCCTGAGATCAGTTGCTGAACCTGGTGCCCTAGAGCTGGGAGCAATCCCGCCCTGGAATGCCGGAGCCCGCAAGAGGGGTTCTAGTCTATCATTGGAGGTAGGCACCTGGATCAAACGGATCATGTCTACTCTAGCCACGCTGATCGAGAGAGGGAGAGAGAGGTTGCTGTGTTAGTTCCTACTATGCCCCTACCCACATCCTTGCTGTAGCCTTGTCCTCTCTCTGTAATTCAGTATTACCTATTGTTCCTTCATCTCTTACACCAATATATTTTTTTACAGCTTTGTCCTCTCTAGTTATTTTGTCCTATTCACTTCCACCTAAGTCAGCCTCCTCCTATGTACCTGTCCTGCATTTGCTACATGACCGAGAAAGGGTCAGGTGTGGCCTGAGAGCTTGCATATTTTTCACCAGCAGAAGCTGGTCCAATAAAAGAGATCATTTGAACTACTTTGTCTCCAATGTATATTATGAAATTCTCCTTTGCGGTTATCAGAGAAGCGAGACAGAATGCTGCCAGAGCCTCTTGAAGAACATAAGAAATGCCATACTGGGGCAGACCAGTGGTCCAGCTAGCCCAGCATCCTGTCTCTGACAGTGGCCAGCTCAGGTAGCTCAAGAAAAGTCAATGGTACAGATCATGGAGGTGTGACCCATCTCCTGCTGACTGCTCCCAACTACCAGTAGCCAGGAGTTTAAGCTCTAGCTAGTAAGCATTTATGGCTCTATCCCCTAAGAATGTATCCAATTTTCATTTGAAGCTAGTTGTGCTGCTGGTTTTCACAGCCTCCTCTGACAATGAGTTCCACAACTGTGTCTCTGCTGTGTGAAAAAGTACTTCCTTTTGTTCATTTTAAATCTGCTGCAGTTTAACTTCAGAGCGCTTCCCCTTGTTCTCTTATTGTGGGAACAGCTCCCTATTTACTTTCTCCAGGCCACTCTGGATTTTATACATTTCTATCCTATCCCTCCTTAATCACCTCTTCTCAAAGCTAAACAGCCCTGTTGAGCCTCTCCTCATACGGAATTTGATCCATCTCTTCTATCATCCGTGTTGTCCTTCTCTGAACCTTTTCCAGTTCTGTTATATCTTTCTTGAGACGCGGGCGGGGCGACCAGAACTGCACACAATAATCAACATGGAGTCTTACCAAAGATTTCTACAGCAGCATTATACTTTCCCTTTTATTCCTTATTCCTTTTGCAGTAATGCCTACCATTTGGTTTGCCTTTTTGACTGCTGCTGCTGCACATTGCGCTGTTGTCTTCAAGGAACAATCCTCAGTGACTCTCCTGGGTGGTTACACCCATACTAGAATCTAGCATCATGCGCGTCACGTGAGGATTGTTTCTCTATGTGCATCACCTTGCATTTATCAACGCTGAATTTAATTTGCCATTTTAATGCCCATTCACCTTGTTGTGCAAGATTCCTCTGTAGTTCCTCACAGTCTGCCTGATTCTTAACTATCGTGAATAAATTGGTGTCATCTGCAAATTTAGCCACCTCACATCTTTAACCCCTTTTCCGAATCATTAAGAAAAGGGATAGTCAGGGAGCTGATGCAATGATAGGTAGTGCTGGATCCAAACCCCATGGAAGGGCCTCACTGCAGTGCAATGAGCCACGTTTGTCCCTTCCAGATAGCCGCTTCCAGATAGCCGCTTTGAGTGTCCCTTCCAGATAGCTGCTTTGAGTGTCCCTTCCAGATGGCCGCTTTGAGTGTCCCTTCCAGATAGCCGCTTTGAGTATCCCTTCCAGATAGCCGCTTTGAGTGCTGTGGCAGAAAAGCGGGATATAAATGTGACAAATACATAAATAAATATCCAATATAAAGCTGTGCCCGGTGGTGACTATAGTAGATGCTTCAAACACTACACATCTGCACAGATTCTAGCCCTTGGTGAGTGAGTCCCCATAAACGCCTAGTGAAAGACTATTTGGCAAGGCTTGACATCAACACACCTAATCATCCTGCACCTCTGCTTGCACACCTCTGCCTTCTGTCCTGCTGATAGAGATGGTCCTTGTGCAGCAGCAGATCATTTCCTTGCCTGACTCAGCTTTTCTGCTCAAAACCTGATGCCCTCTGATCTCGTGGTGTTAATTTCTTTTGCTGTCCTGGACAGCAGAGAACCCTCCACTCTACACGTCAATCTGTGTAACCCAGCTAGATCCTTTCCCTCATATTTATTGAAGGCAAGAGAAAATTACCCAGTAACAAGGAAGCCGGCTTATTCAACCACGGTAAAAAATTCTATTGTTCAGCAGACCCAGACAGGACAGCTTAAAACGTAATTACTTAGGCCTGTTTCAAACGGAACACCGCCGCAGGCCAGCCTGGGTGGAGACGTCTCGTGTGAAAAGGGCCTTAGAAAGTGGAAATAGGTCTCCTTTTATAAATAAACCGGTTTGCTTGTAAACATCTCAGAAGAGCTGTAGAAATGTATCATTTGCCCCTTTCTGCCCTGGTCCTTTGCTAAATTTCACCTGTATTTTCACCTGCATCCCCAGGGAGGGGATTCCTTGTGAGAGGAGGGATCCCGGGGAGTGGGGAGGAGGTGGGAATGGGATGGGGAGAGGAAGGGGTTGTGCCCCCCAGTGAGACGGGGGGGCACCTCCCATATGATGGGGAAGGGGGACTCCCTGTGAGAGAGGGAGTCCCAGCGGGAGGGGGTGGAGTCCCTCTCGCCGGCCTGTCGGGGCAGCCCATAGAAGGTGGGTATCGAACGGGGTTTTCTGAGGATGGGAGGACTTCCACAGCTATCGGGGTCGTTATGGGTCGGGGGAGATATGGTCCAAAGGGGAGGGCTGTTTCATCAGTGAGGAGGGAGCGGTGCCTTGTGCCCATTCCCCCTCAATCCCCCACGTGGGAAGGTTGTGGGTCGAGGCCCAGGAGACCCCAGTGCTGCTAAACGCGAGGTCAGTGGTTAATAAGTCATCTACCATCCGGGAGTTAATCCCGGAGTGGGACACCAACCTCGTGTGTATTACAGAGACCTGGCTGGACAATAAATCGGGCCCTATTCTGGCCAATCTTGTTCCGGCTGGGTTCTCTGTGCAGCATCAACCTCGGCTGGTGGGACTGGGTGTGGGGTGTAGCTATTGTTATCAAGGATGCACTGTCTTTTAAGAGGTATCCGGGCAGGCCCCACCAGGTGTTGAGTGCCTCCATCTTGTGTTGAATTTGGCCGGGGACAGATATGGGGTGCTGCTGGTGTACCGTGCACCCAATTGCCCAGCGGCATCCCTACATGCTCTTGCTGATCTGGTGTCTGATGTGATCCTCTGGACCCTGAAACTAGTGGTCCTGGGGGATTTTAACATCCACACTGACACCAATCTTGGAGGAACAAGGCATGAGTTCATGGCCTCCATGACAACCATGGGCTTGTCCCAAATCATCTGTGGCCCACACATGAGAAGGGACATACACTGGATTTGGTTTTCTGCACTGACCTTGAGGCGGGGGGTCAGTTAGTAAAAGTTAGGGGGAGGGAGCCCTTGTCATGGTCTGACCATTACCTCCTTAAGGTGTGCATCCTGGCGCATGTCAGCCCCCAATGGGATGCAGGACTTATTAGATTGGTCCGCCCCCGGAGACTTATGGAACCAAATCAGTTCCGGAATGCTCTGGGGGAGTTTCCCCTGGACCTTGACACCTGCTCAGTCGATGATCTCATAGCCTTTTGGAAACCTTGTTGGCCGAGACCATTGACAGAGTAACTCCCAGGCGTCCACTGCCCTCCCGAGTCTCCCAGAGGTCTCCTTGGTTTACTGAAGGCCTGCGGTGTTTGAAGCGGGAGAGCAGGTGGTTGGAGCGACGGTGGCGCCAGACTCACAATGAGTATGATCGATCGCAGTATAAGAGCAGTTTAAAGGCCTATGCTGTGGCTGTGCAGGCAGCAAAGAAGCAGTTCTTTGCTGCCCTTATTGCATCTGCAAAGTCACGTCCAGCAGAGCTTTTTCGTGTGGTGAAAGGTTTGGTCAGTCCAGGGGCGTAGCAAGGTTGAGAAGGGCCCAGGCTCAAGTCTCAGTTATGGGCCCCCTATGTGCGCGTGTGCAAAGCATGCGCCCGCTCCAAAAACCCAAAGTGGGCGGGGCTTAAGGGATGGGGCGGGGCCTGCTGACAACTTCTAAATACAGATTTCATGACCTTCCAGAAAAGTTTTGTTCTGTATGATGTTCAGTGGCAGTGGTAATAGTGGGATTCCTCCCATGTGTCTCTTCTAAATTTTAATTTTGAAATATATTTATAAAGTTTAAGGGTGAGGACATAGGACCAAAGCTAG
>QEPC01010217.1:4399931-4411635 GCA_003113815.1 Sphenodon punctatus
GAGGGGTGTTGCCGCCGCCAGCGCCAAGAGGAATCGGGAGATGCGGGCCTGGAACAGGCAGAGGAGAGAGGACCTCCAGCAGGAAACTTCTGGAGGAAACCAGAAGGTTAGCCAAGGTGCACGCACAGGAGCTCGCCCTCACAAGGGAGGTCCAAAGAGGGGAGGGGGAGAGGAACCTGGACATATTGGCAGCCATGCTAACCTGGTTCCGCACCAATCACCTGTGGAACTCCCACCCTCCACCATGAGATGTGGCTCGACAGAGCCGAGAGAGCGAGGGGACGTGTCACGTTGGAGGAGACCTTCGCATGGGCCCTTGACCTCATTGGGGAGGCAGTGGGGCTCCTGTGGAAAGAACCCTGGTGTGACCCGTCCCCTCCAGGCCCAGGTGGAGGGATGGCAGTCGAGTACCACCGGGGCGCCCCTCCCGCACTTCAGCCAACCATGGTTTCCCCAGCAGCACCCCTTTGCCAGTCTCATTGACAGGGTCCCTCTCCCCCACATAGCCCCACAACAACAGTCCATGGGGCTACCCTTCCGGGCTTCACCCCACCCAGTTCCTCCACAGCTGCCTCCAAGACACACCCCCTCCGGGAACCACGGTCTCCGCCGGTCAACCCGGAACCTTCAGGTGACCAACCGCCCATGCCGGCCGTCCCACCAGCTGGACCACGGAGCTGCCAGGAAAGGGGGGGGGGAGAGGGGAAGGCATCGCTAACAGCAGAGGGATGGGCAGAGGGGATGCTGTGTGGGGACCAATGGGAACACCTGAGGGCCACGGAAAGGGCTGTGGCACCAAGGTAACAGTGCAAGGCACGGTGTAACACTGATCTTATGTTCCATCACCGCAGGGTCCAGCAGCCCAGCTCAGCGTGGAGAGACCTGTGGACAACGGAGAGCCCGGGCCATCCAGCCACTGCTCCCAAAGGATGGTGGCTGCAAGGGCCCACAGGGGAGTGAGCCCCAGTGGTGCACCGAAGCGGGCATGGGGAAGGCCCCGCAAACCTTGACAACCCCCCTTGTACAGAACCCCAAATAAACTGTGTTGTACATTACCACTGTGTTGTTCAGTGTGTCAGTGGGGGCACCATGGTGTGCAGGGGTTGCTCCACATGCGGACGGGGGCAGGACATGCACAATACAGATGCTGAAACCATACGTCTCTGGCCTGCAGGCAGCCAGGTGGTCAACAGCATAGCTCCCATGGCCGGGTACAGGTCTGCACAGTTACATCAGTGGAGCACTGGCCATGCCACCGGGCAGCTGGTGAAGGGCTGAGGCTTGGTGCGGTTTGCTTGCAATGGCTAGAAGGCAGTGGGTGACCCAGTGGGGCATAGGGATGGGCAAACACGGTTCGGAAGTTCGAAGTTCGGACCAAACTCAACCAGTTCGGTCGACTGAACCGAACTTCCGAACCGAACTCGATTTTCAAACCGTACCGAACCGAATTTCTGAACCTGGCTTTGTTGGCCCATCCCTAAAAGATAATATTCCATTTAGTTCAATGGGGTTTGAATTTCCAAACATTGTTCAGAAGTTCGGACTGAACTCGAATAGTTCAGTCGACCAAACCGAACTTCCGAACTGAACTGAATTTCCAAACTCGGTTCTGTTCGCCCATCCCCAGTGGGGCGGGGCACAGGCCTCACAGGACCAGGGAACCCCTACAACCCAGACACCAGGCCATAAGTGGGTTAGGGAACAGACATAGCAGACTTTATTGTTACCCATTACATGGTTCTGTGAAGGGTGGGGGGCTGTCAACAGAACCATTCAGTTGCCTGCCATCTGGGCGACGATGCGCCTACACAGAGTGTCCCGGTTCTCCTCCGAGACGCGCCAGAACACGCCTCCCTGGACATGTTGGTAGAGGGGCACAGGACCCTCTCTCTGCACTGGAGCTGTTGGACAACCACCCGTTCAATAACCTTCCCTAAAAATACTAGAAATATAGTTGTGTTAGTCTATAGTAACAAGAACAGAGAGTCCGGTTGCACTTTAAAGACTAACAAATATTTATTAGTGCATGAGCTTCAGATATGGAATGGATAGGCAGTTGGTCTTACTATATATATGGTTACAAGTTAACCTTACCTAAAAAGGGAAGGTTAGAGACAGGTCAGTAGCTGGCTGAAGAGTCAATGTCCAAGAATGGTTTATTAAGCAGGTGCTGTACCACCGCAGTTTTAAGGGTGTCTGACACCCACCTCTCCCATAGGGAAGCATTAACAACCACAGCCAACAACGGCCCCAACCGTCTTCCGGCTAGCTTCACCAGACAGGACGGGCAAGGATCTGGTTCACAACTGGTTGCCCTCATCGCCCCAAGCACCTCCTCCACATAAGCAGGTGATACCAATTGAAACTGATCCAAATTAACAGGACAAGACTGAGCTTCCATAATTCCGAGTTCTGATCCTGCAGTTGAAAAGGCAGCACCCAAGTCATGGTGAATACGAGCAATTTAATCTGCAAAGTAGTTAATAAAAATGTCACCGTTACTATTAGATTACTCCATTTCCTGCCAGAGACAAGTCAAATTTACCAGGCCCCTCACCACCTGGAATAGCTCTGCTGGACGAGACTTTGCAGCAGGGCCAGCTCTAGGCATGTGCAATATGTGTGGTTGCACATGGCCCCACACCAGCCTGGGCTCTGCGCCTGGGAGCAACAGCCTTATACAAATTATTTAAATTATGAAAATTAGGCCCCACACCGAGACTTCGCACATGGCCCCGCATGGCCCCACAAATCCTGGGGCCAGCCCTGCTTTGCAGACACTATGATAGCAGAGAAGAAAGCTTTCTTCACTACCATCACAACCACAGCATAGTCCTTCAAAAATTATCCATGCTGCAATCGGTCATCTTCGGCACGAATCAAGTGCCACCTGTGCTCTAGCCACCTAGCTTCAACCACCTCAGGTTCTCCGTATACCAGGGGGACCTATGCTGACAAAGCAGTCGAGCCTGGGTGCAACTGTGTCGATGGCCATGGTCAAGATATAATTCCACAAAGCGACCAGGTTATTGACAGAGCAGCCATGAAGATCAATGGGTATATCCCCCAGAGAGTTCTGGAAACCAATTGGATCCATCAGTCTCCAGGGACAGACCAACCTAACTGATCCACCACACTAACAAGGGCATAGGATGGCCGGGAGCTGGTTCTTCAGGGGGTAATAGTCCGACCACAGCAACAGCATTATCACAATATCCTTGATAATCAGACCCCCTGTCTCCAGGCTGGTGCAAAGCATCAAATCCAATGTGTGTCCTGCCGCATGCATCAAGCCTGATATTATTTGGGATAGGCCCATGAACTCCTGCTCTGCCTCTAAAAGGCTGGTCTCAGTGTGTATATTGAAATCACCCAAGATAATAGGTCTAGGTGATCTCTACACCACCTCTGAGACCAGCTCAGCTAGAGCAGTCAGGGAATCAACTGTGCAGTGGGGTGGTCGGTACACCAAGAAGATCCCCAATCTATCCCCAGCAAAATCCAGCATGAGGTGGACACCCTCTATATTGGATGAGTTTAGACACCAGATACCTCCAAAAGGTCAAGGTGTCTTTACAGACCATGGCCACTCCATTCCCTGCCCCCCGGGTACCTGGCTGGCACCATCTGGGCCAATACTAGCCAAGACATCTTGTCCAGCCAGGTCTCCCTAATGCGTATGAAGTTGGCGGCCTCATTCTGAATCAAATCGTGGATGATAAATGTTTTATTTGCCACCAACCTTGCATTAAGCAGCATCAGTGTCAGATCAGGGGCCCTACTGCCCCCACCCACCAAATATCCTGATAGCCCCAATGGTCTTTCACAACACACCGGTCATAACTCCCTATGCCCAACACAACCCCAATAGCTGCCCCTCTCTCTTCCTTCTCCATTACCTTGCAGCAATTATGCTTTTTTAATTATTTTATTTATTCAGGGCAACCTACAACATATAAAAAACACATAAAAGCATATAACAATCCTCTTAAAAATACCACCTCAACCCACTAACCCTCCCCACACTCAGTGAAACATCTTGCCAAGCAAAAAGGTCTTGCATCACTTCAGAAAGATGATCAGGTTTGGGCTTAGATGAATCTCTAAGGGAGGGGAATTCCATAATTGGGGAGCAGCCACCAAGAATTCTTCTCTGGCCTTTTTCAAATGGACCACGGAGGTGGGGGATGGGTGGAGGTGGTGGCAGGTGTGCGGTCTGGCACACAGACGCACACCCATCTCTACCGATCTCCACACATGGAGGCTCCTCCATTTTTGCCAATGCCTCCATGCGTGGGGGATCAGTGGAGAGTGGGAGCATGTACCCATCCCCTCCGGACCCTCACCCCTCACCCACACAGTCACACATGGGGGCGAGGGGGGGGGCATCCATGTAAAAAGGGACTCTGTGTGCCCCTGTTGTGGAAACTTGGTGGGCGGATGGTACTTGCAAGGGTGCTGCTCCTGGCTGACCTCAGAGGCCGCAATGGGACATGAAGGATGAAGTGGTTTTTCAGATATTTGAGGCCCAGGCCATTTAGGGCTTTATAGGGAAAAACCAGTACAAGGTTCAGGGCAGCTCACAGTCCACAAAAAACGGTTTAAAACATTAAAATTCATACAGTTAAACCACCCCATCCTCCCCCACAAGCACACCCAGAAACCCAACCAAGCCCAAACTTCAATCATATTCATTTTTTAGCTGTCTTCTTTCCACTCCTGGACTATTCCAAATAGGTGCTGATCAACTGACAGCAGCTTTGTCTTATTCAACTTCAGCAATTCCAGGGGGGCACCACTTGAGCATCATTGACATTTTTAGTGCTGACAGCTCATGCCGTTTTGGACTGCAATCCTAACTTGACCTCACAAATGAAGAGCTCATCCACACAAACACCCGCGAACACTGGATTGGGAGAAGGGAAGAGGAGCATGGAACGTGTCTCATTCTTCTTTTCAATATCTGTGCTGGTGTTACATGTCTTGTGTGCCTCTGTGTTCAAACCCACGCAAAATGATGTGTAGGAACCCTAATGGAGGTTATTATTAAGGAGGTCGTAGTTGCTGCAACAAGCAATACCAGTAATTCAGTAGATGGCCCTTTCTCCTAGGATGGGAATAGTAGCCAATGTTCCATCATGATGCTACATGATATTATTCTGCTGGTAGTAATGTCTTCCAAGAGAGACATGAGCAGTGTGATCTCAAGCTGCTGAGCTGGCAGTAGCCCCATTCTTTTCAATGGAACTAGCCCCAGAAGTACAGCAGAATGAGAATAGTTATGAAACTAAGGTCAGGTCTAAAAATAGTCATCAAAGGTTGCATGGAATTTTTTAGAAGAGTAAGAAGCATTAGCACAATTATCTGAGCCAATTTTTTCTTTGCGTAATTGTGTTCTCTTTCTCGAACTTCCCTCTAGGGAGAGTACAGTTGTGGTGTCGGATGGACCCAAACATAAGAAATGGAGACAAAAGTAGTCCAGATGAAATCTAATATCTCACCAACAGAAGTGAGATATTAGATTATCTAAAAGTATCTACATTCTCACACTAGCCATGTGCTGTTGATTTGCCCATTTTGTCCTGAACTATACTACGATGTTTGCGAATGCTGTTGAACAGTTGTCACTAGTCTGGGACCTTGGAAGCAAGGTCATAGCTAGACAGGAATGGGCATAGGCGCAGAAGATGGAACGTTACTTCTTCATCCTGTCCCCCATCTCTGCCGTCACATGAAATGCTGTCTATACGTTGTGTATACAGGACTGGGACTGTCTTTATGCTGTGTGTCTGCACAGCGCTGCGTACGAGTAGTACTATAGAAATTAGTAGTAGTAGAAATGCGCGCACACACACACACACCCAGTTTGTGCAGCTCCTGTTATAGCTGTGTCCCTTCTTGGAAAGTAATGAGACCAGAGCCTTGGAGATGGCTGCACTAGCGAAGTGGTTAACAGGGATGGGATGATCGGTATCGGATCAATCAAATTTGCCTGATTTTGGGGTGAATCGGACTGACCCAATTGAGCTGATTTTGAGATGGGAGATCCGATCTCCCATTGGATCCCCCAGAAGATCCCCCAGCAAGTCCTTGGTGCGGTGCTGGCACTTTCAGCTGCAGCCAGATCTGCCTCCTTCGGACTCCCTACCCAGCACCCGTCTTCCCCGGACCCCTACCCATGTTCCACCCATCCCGGTGCCTGCGGCAGCAACACTGCTGATGCAGGTGGGCACAGCAGGATTCCAGGGGAGGCCAGCACTGGCAGAGGTCCAAGGGAGGCAGAGCAGGGGGTAGAGGGGTCAGGACGTGGTGGGGAGGGGGCAGGGGTGGGGATAGGGATAGTTGGCACTTACCTTTTCTTCCTAGGCTCCGGCAACCCACCCGGCACCACCCTTTAAGGGCCACGCCCAGAAAAAACTAACCTTCCTTAAAGCAACGCGCATGTACAATATGGCCACCTTGGCTGTTCTGTGCATGCGAAGACCAGATGCCACTTTCCAAAATGGTGCCGATGCCGGCAGCATTTTGGAAAATGGCTGCACATGCACAGAACAGCCATGGTGGCCATTTTTCACACATGCATTGCTTTTGGGGGGTTAGTTACTTCCCAGAGTGGCCCTGAGAAGGCCACACTGGGCAGGTCGCCGGAGCCTAGGAAGAAAGTACAACCTATCCCCCTCCCCACTCCTGCTCAGCCCCTCTAGACCCCTCTCCACCACTACCCGGTCCCTCTACCCTCAGAACTGCCTCCCCAGCCCCTGCCCATATGGATCAAAATCTGATTCCAATTAATACAATTTAAATCCGAATTGAAGATTGGTTGGTCCAATATTGAACCAATACCAATTTTCAATACGATTTCCCATCCCTATCGGTTAACGTGATGCCTGCATGTGTGTGTCACACACACAATATCTCAACTGCTTTTGAATTATTCCAGATGAATGGGAAGGTGATTATATATAGGATTGCTATTTACCCTGATGGCTGCCAGAACATGCACGCTTCATCTCTCCCCTGCATTATGATCCCTCACAGTTTATAACCAGTTTCATTATTGTTGGGCTCTGTTCTCATTACCTTCCAAGGTCCCAGGTCTGTTGAGACTGCCAGAAACAAAAGATACTTTCTAGATTTGTGTGCCATTTGAAAACACAGACCATTAAACTAGAACATGAAGCAAAGCCCAATCTCACCTCTCTTCTTGTACTGATTATAGCCGGCACAGCTCCAGTAACAGTAAAAAGCAAGCTGACTTTAGCACTGTGGGGACCATGATAAAAAGCAGGCCTTGATGGACAAAAGGTCTGTATCAGATGTTCCGTGTTATTCAGGAGCTGGATCTTCCCAAATGCGGAGTGCTTTCGATTTCTATTGGTTTCATCGGGATCTGAAGGCACTCCATGTCTCAGAAAATCCGCTGGATAATTCATTGTTACACACTGTCCCCATCTATTTTATTTTCTAAATATTGGGCATCATATTTTCATCTTCCACTTCAAGACCAAAGTGATGTGTTTGATTTGGCCTGTTTTTAATTACTTGAAACCTCCTAGGAGTTTCTGTTTTATCTGGGAAACACCGAACAGTTTGGTCTGGACTAGATTCACATCAGGCAGATCTAAATTGGTCTGGGGTGTTTTGAAATACCATGGAAGAAAATTTTTGCAAGGTCACCCCATCTGTGACCTTGATCAAGATATTTTTGTCTATTATTGTTAAGACCTTCACCTTTTGGGGATGGTCTTTCCTTTAATCACTGTATGTTTGCTGTTTTCTTTTCCAAATACTGAATGACCTGTGCCAAAAAGACAAATCATGACTATAACTTATGACTACAGTTGGGTACACACAACTGTAACCACTGCTTAATTTGTTGGAAGGTCTAGATGCATGGGAGGAAATTCAGAGGAGCCACTGGACTTCCTGGCCAGCCCCCACCACTACACTAGCCAAGACACTCCCTGCCAGACAAGCCAGATGGGTGGCAGGAGCAGCAGCCCCCTTCTTACCCACTAATGGCAGCCACAATCTTCCCTCCATCTACAACCACATCTCTAGTTACTTTGTCCTGTCCATTCCCACCCAAATCAATGCCGTGCTTCCTCTCATATATATCCATCTTGCCAGGACTGGCCATAGTATTTGCAGGGTCCAGGGCAGGGGAGAAATGCGGGGCCCAGTCTCCACCACCGGCGGACCTAGGGGCACTCCCCAGCTCAGGGGGCGCTACCTGGCTCGGTTGGGGGGAGCTACCTGGGCCTGGGCTCAGGGATGGGCGGAGGGGCACTCCCCTCTGCCCATCCCCAAACCCAGCCATTTTGGGGGCACTTACCTTGGTTTCCGCATCCACCCTCGCCATCCTGAGCCCTGCGCTGGGCCTGCTCACCGGGGCGGCTTGCGGTGGCAGGCTTCACCAGCGGCAGATTAACCTGCTGCTGCCACTGGAAGTTGCAGGGAATGTGGGAGAAGTGGGGCTTCTGCGTCTCCCTCACTTCCACTGGCAGTTTGCCCCCCACTCCGCTGCCTGGCTGTCTCAGCCAGGGGGAATGAGGGAGAGGCAGAGGCCCCACCTCTACCACATTTCCCCTGGCTGAGACTGACAGGCAGCGGAGGTGGGGGGGCATGGAGTGTGGGAGAGGTGGGGCCTCTGCCTTTCCCTCATTCCGTGACCCCCCTCCAATGCCGTGACCCCCCTCCAATGCCTGTCAGGGCCCAGGGAGATGGACCGACTGGTCGGTCGGCCAGGGAGGCCCCGTGTGAGGTCCCCAACTCCAGGCCACTGTCCAGTTGGGGGACACACACCCCCCCACGTGGGGCCCAGGGCAGCCACCCCGAGCCACCTCGCGGTGGGGCCAGCCCTGCGTCCTGCATTGTCTTAGAGTATATATTTCTGACATGCCTGAGAAAGGGTCCTGTGTGGTCTAGAAGCTTTCACGTTCTCACCCACAGACGGCATGTTTGTCTGGTTTGTCCTAGCTTTGGAATTGAAATCAGTTCAATATTTTTAAATGCACTCCCAAAAGAGGCTAAATTAAATCAAGTGAGACAAATACTCATTGTCCGCTCAAACAGTAACTTACTGGGTTTTCTTCCAATGTAGACCGTTTTAAATAGTCTTACGAAGGGTGCTCTGTTGAGCAGTGCCATCCATAGAACAACATTAACTCAAGACATGGGGGTCATAATACGATTAAGTCTGTTCAGCAGTCAATTACTGGCAGATCCATTTATATAACTTTCAGTATTGTGGTTGGCCTTATTTTTAGAATGTCTCCAGCTCCGGGTGCCTGCTCAGAAGAGGGCACGTTTGCACCCCACTGGCACTGCCTTTGTCCTTTCTCCTGTTCTGCCCTCTATGCCTAGAGCTCCCTTCCTGAATACTTTCATTCTGCTCCCTCCCTGCCCCTTCAGAGCCCTTTGGAGAGGGAACCAGAGCCATGCTGGAAATCTTTCACTCTTACTTCTCTACACCCCACTGAATTTAATTCTGCAGGTCGTCTCCCTGCACTACCATCTTTTTTTATCCTGTTATATCTAAATTGGATGTTAGCATAATTCATGCTGAGAAATCCAACCGTACAGCAAAACAGATCATCCTCTTTGTAAGTCTTAGTGTGACGGAGTGAAAACAGACATGCACCCTAACTCCACTTTAACACTGTAGCCTGGAGCAGTCCTGTGGGGCTGCTGCCCCTTTAAGAAGGAGGCTGTGCGGGCCAGCCAGAGGGCTGAGCACACACAGGGGTGTGGCAGAGCCAGCCCCAGAGCTGGGGATCAGCCTGTGTGGAGCACAGGCTGAGAAACCCCTGTGACAGAGTGGGCAGGTTACTGACCCTTTAAGGCTGAAGAGTAGAAGCCTGGCCACGCCCACTCTGCTGTGTATAAGAGAGCAAGGCCGAGTGGAAGGGAGTCTCTGCCAGGGAACCAAAGGAGCAACATTTCCCTGAACAAGCCTTCCTGCTCTATGCTATCCAGGGTGCTGAAGGCTGGAGAACCAGAGGGACCCAGGCAAGTGGAAGAGGCTGTGCCCAGGAGGGAGCCTTTTGCCTGGGGAAGGTTTGACCAGAGCCTGGGGGCTTTGAGGCCTTGCTGGATGGATTTTGGGGGCTGATATTGTGGTGCTCCTGTGCCTGAGAGAAATTGACCTGGGCCGACAGGGTGGAGGCGACTGAGCCGCCAGCCCCAGGGACTGTGTACACAAGTCAAATCCAATAAAGGACTGTGGACTTAATACCCTGTGGACTGTGTGGTGTGTCCTGAGAGGGTATCCCCTTCCATAAAGAGGGGGATTCAGTTGAGGCTGAAAGTGTAGCAGGGGGTGAGCTAATTCCCCAGAGTGCGACCCCAGCATCCTGTGTGGCCCTGGCGGACCCCCCCTGCTGCAAACACTGCTTTAACATTTCTTATGCATGTTGCAGGGCTGCATAGGGTGCTAATACAGTCCTGCAACATACACAACAAACATTAAAGCAGAGTTACATGCATGTCTGTTTTCACCCATAGAGTAGAGGGAGATATTTTGTGTTCCTCCCCTACTGGCTGTTCCCAGGTATAATGCTACCCACTGATTTGGATAGCCAACACTCAGGGGGTTAACAAACACGATGAAAGCCCCCTGGAGTTAGGATTTGGTCCATGCAGCCCCAAACTCACATGTTTAGCGTATAGAGCCTAATAAACGGGCAACCCACAACGTGTGATTCTTGTACTTTTGGGCAGCCCTCTCTCACAGGTTTAGCATGACGAGCCTAATACCCAGCCCTTCAAGTCTTTGACCTGCTGCTGGCACTGGTTAATGTCCCAGTTATAGTCCTGCAGCGCCATTGGTGTCAAGATGTCCTGGAACCCTACCTCATTCCTGCAGCACTTCACCAGGGCATATTGGACCTTCTGTTCCCCTCACTGAGTGATGAAGGCCTTGGTCTCTTCCTCAGTCCAGGAATGCAATGTTGGAAGGCAGATCCGTAGGCAGCGAGTGACTGTGACTGAAGAGTGGAGGTAGCAGTGCTGGATGTTGCCTGGATGTCAGTATTAGCCATGGCCCCAGTGATGGTAATCCTCCACAAGTCGTTCCTGAGACTGCAGTGGCTGGGAAACAGCAAGCATCGTGCACGTACTGCAACCAGGACGAGCTGGGCGAGCTCATGCTTGAAAATAGCACATTGGTATTTTAAGGTGGATGTTAGATGCGCGCCAGTGAGAGAGAGTGGGGAGAGGAGCTGGAGAGTGGTCACTCCTTGGAATGCTCTAGTCTCTTCGCCCAGGTCTCTAAGGTGCTGGTGGACCTGTACGCGTGGAGTTGCTGCACACAACCTAATTGACGGGACGCAGATAGGATACGTGGACGCACATTAGCCTGCATTTGCTTGCACAGCAAGCTCTGCATTCTCCAGGATCCCACCGCAAGTGTGGACTATGTGTCCAGAGGGTGGTTGGTACGTGGTCAGTGGGAACCAATACCTAATACAGGTGGACACCCACCTAGTGTGGGCTACAGTCTCATTTGTTCAGGGCCGGCCCCAAGGTTTGTGAGGCCATGTGCAAAGTCTTGGTGCGGGGCCTTATTTGCATAATTAGGCACCACCTAATTATGCAAATGTATACATTTACATAAAACTTACTCCCTCTGGACAGGAAGGATTCCCATTCTCCACCTCTCCCAGCAGCCATGGAGAAGCATGGCCTCCTAATGCTTCCCCCC
>QEPC01010217.1:4419593-4436860 GCA_003113815.1 Sphenodon punctatus
GGCAGATAATTAGTTTCGTTTCTTGCAAGCCTCTCCACCCCTGGTGCCTGGAAGTCTGCTCCTCAGTGACTGACACCTCCCTGTCATGTTTGACCTTCCAGTGAACCTTTTTTTTGCCATCCGAACGCGATCCGAACTTACCAAACTGTTCAGCCATTTCGTCGTTCGGTTTGTTCACGTTCGTGTTCATGTTCAGTCATCCGAACAGTTTGAGTTTGGGCCGAACTCCGAACTTCCGAACCGCGTTCACCCATCCCTATAATCCACTAACACTGTAACTCATTTAGGTGAAATCTAAGGGTACATCTATGCTACAGACTTTCCGCTGATTGACTTACCTTGATGCATGCTAGTATTTGGTGGTGCAATGCACACACGTATTGAGGTCATGACCTACACACATACTGGTATTGTTCTAGAGCAATGGCTGTCTTAGTGACTCACTACATACTGCCATGGACAATTCACTTATCTTTTTTGCTTCGTTCCTCAATCAGTGTCACAATGAGAACAATAATATTTTGATGACTGGGGATGCTGATGTTTTCAAGCAGGACAAAAGAGAAGACAGCCACATGACATAGAGAAGCAGATCCAGAAGTTGAAATTTCTGCATGTGATACAAGAAATCCAGGGAGCAGAAGCCTCCTGCGTGAAGAGGTGGAACTTTTATGTTGACTAGTAGCAGCAGACCGGGTACCACTCTGGCGTTTTCCTTCTCCATCTGATGAGCGCCAGAACAGACAGGAATTGGAGACTTCCGATCTGGGTTTGCCTCCCATTCAGCTTCCCCACAGGTACTCCCATAGTTATGACTGCACAGAAAATAACAGATGGAGACGCAGGTCAGATTATATATTTTACTGTACTAATTTCTGTGGGTGAGAGCATCCAAACTTTCAGGTCACACAGACTCTTCTTACAGACATGTAAAAAGTCAGAAAAATGTCCCATGTGGTTTGAAAGTTTGCAGACTCTCACTGTCAGGGGGACACAGGGGAGACGCCGCCGACATCCGACAAACAACACCGATGCAGGGGCAGCAGCACTGCTGCTAGTACTGGCACAACAACAAGGGAAATTCCAATCCCCCAACGGCACAAGCGTCATACCCCACCAGACCACAGGAGGGGCGGGGTATAAATATATTAAATAAATAAAATAAATAAACTCCATCCCTAGGGGATAGCATGCTGAACACAGCTCCGTCCCCTGATGCTCCAGCCCCACCCAGGGCCGCGGCACAGCAGTCCGTGCTGCACCGCTCAGTGCGCTTGCAGGCGCAAGGGGGCGGGGCCCTGAGGATAAAAGCCGGCGCCGCTGATAGCACGGCGCCAGTGAATGGAGATTCCTGAGAGACTGGCCCCCAAACGTTGAGTATCCTTGTTTTGTACTGTTGCCTCCTAGCCTGAGTGTTGTATTAGAGTGCTTCTGTTCCCTACCCTACCAGTGTGCGTGGTTGAGTGTGTGGGAGCGTGGAACTCGTGTGTGTTGTCTCCCCCCCTACACCTGCTCCCCCCGTTCTGGGTATCCTTCGCTCTTGCCCTTTTTCAGTGTGAGAACCTCATACTCCTTCTTCTGTTTGGGATCCCCCTTGCCCTGACACCGAGGATTCCTCCCTTATCTTGTGTTCCTTCCCCTTGTGGTGTGATAGAATGGTGCTTGGTTGGGCTGCAGAGTATCTTGGGAGTCCGTTCCGTGCCCTGTGATGAGGCGGGCCTGATCCCTTGTGGTTCTATAGGCCAAAACAACAACCTGATGGGCACTTTTGTACCTCTGGTACCGACGGGACTAGACCCCAAGATTGGCCCCGAGTGTGTGAAGCTTAGGAGATCCCTTCCCTCTCCCTGGTCCCTCTCCTGTTCTCTCCTCCCTCCCGTGACACTCACCAACAAAAGTTGGTTCAATAAAAGATCTCATTTGATATACATAGGGTGAGGTCATATGAGACAACGTTACCCCCCATGATTCAGCAGACTGTATGGGCAACAGCCACCAGATGTTTGCCCAGTTCTGCCCTTGGGGCAGGCAGAGGGCTGCTACACAATGCGTCAGCCAGAGAAGGCCGGTGACATGTTGCATGTCACTGTTGCCCCACCCAGGCTAAGGTTGCCCAATGTGGGATAACAGGCCACCTCTCATCTGGTCAGTGTGTGCAGCCCTGCAGTGAGGTCTGAGGATTGGGCCCAGAGGAGCATGCTCATCCTGGCTGCCATACAGCTGATCGGGGGGGTGGAGGAGAAGAGTGCACATGTTCTCCCCACCTGCTAAGCCGCTGGCCGAGGGAGGAGGGGCCCAGAGGTGTGTGTGCATTCTCCCTGCCTGGCTTTCATCTCCCTGGGACCTCTCGTGTGAAGTCCCGCAAGGTTCCATTCTGTCCCCTCTCCTATTCAACGTGTGTATGCAGCTGCTGGGTGAGGTCGTGAGACGGTTTGGGGTGCGGTATCATCGGTATGCTGATGACACCAAGCTCTACCTCTTTTTCATCTGACCCAGACCTGGCAGTCTTGGTGCTTACCTGATGTCTGGCAGCTGTGGGGGAGTGGATGAGGGCGAGCCGACTGAAGCTAAATCCTGACAAGACGGAGGTGGTGCTGGTGGGGAGGGTGGTGGGTGTGACACCCCCCATCATTGATGGGGTTCATCCCTCTCTGGTCTCCCAGGTTCAGAGTACTGCTCGATTCCCAGATCCACCTGGATATTCAGGTGACAGCTGTGGTGAGGAACACTTTTCGCCAGTTACATCGGGTGGGGCGGCTTCGGACATATGTCTTGAACTCTGATCTGGCCACCATCATCCATGCCTTCATCACCTCAAGACTGGACTATTGCAATGCGCTCTCTATGGGGCTACCGTTGGTGATGGTCCGGAGACTGCAGCTAGTGCAGAATATGGTGGCCCACCCTTATAGTCTTCCAGGTCCAATTCAAGGTGTTGGTATTTACCTATAAAACCCTATACAGTCTATGCCTCGCCTATCTGTGGGATTGCCTCACTCTTCATGTCCTGGATCAACCCCTGCCCTGAGGTCTGCCGGGAGCACCCTTCTTGATGTCCCCCGGGTGGTCCAAGGGACTATGATGGAGAGGGCGTTCTCGGTAGCTTTGCTTAGGCTGTGAAACTCCCTTCTGGTTGAGGCTCAGGGGGCCCCAAACTTCACCTCATTTTGACATCAGTGCAAGACCTGGCTGTTCCGCCAGACCTTTGGTGAGGGAGATGGGTGAAGAGATGGGTGGGGGTGGTGTAGGGGATTTTATGCTATCCCCCTTTTTGATTGTTTCATGGATTTTATAGATGTTTATTTTTTTTAGTGATATAATTATATTATGTTTGTAAGCCGCCTTGAGCTGCATGAGCAGGAGAGGTGGGGTAAAAATAAATAAAATAAACAGCTGATCAGGGGGAGGCGAGGCCTGGAGGAGCATGCATACTCTTCCCCACACACCAAATAGCTGATCAAGGGAAGGGGCTCCCAGAAGAGCCTGTGTTCTGCTTGCCTGCCAAACAGCCTAGCTGGTGGGGAGACCACCCCTCTAGCAGCTTCTAGCAGCAGCAGCCCCAACCCTGCAGCACACCAGAAGTATGGGGGCCCAGCCTCAGGTGGCCAGCTTCTTGGCCTGACCGGTGGCATGGAGGGGCTGGTGACGGCCATGGGAGGGGCCTGCTCATTTGGACTGCCCTTCCGGCCGGCCCAGAGTATGGCAGCTGCGTTCACCCTCCCCACCTGTCTCGTGGCTTTACCCTTTGTCTCCATCTCTTACATCTTGGACCGACTCTACAACCCCTTCTTCCCTCTAGACTAGAAAAATCATGGAAACTCTTATGTATACAATATGCCCTTGGATACCCATATTGCTGGCTTCCTATAGCGTTCAGCTAATCTTGAGTAATTTTTTCTCTGCCTGCCCTTATCCAGAATTAGGCATAGCACATGCAAAAGTTGCCAGGCATTTTCTGCTTAATGAACAAAAGTATATTTCTTACAACTCTTTATGCTGGTCTGAGCAATGACACAATGGAAAAGGACCTTCTCTTATTTTTAGTGTCACAACGGCAATGCTTAGAGCACAGAGTAAGGGCTCCACTAGTTATGCATACGTAATAGGACTCACTCAATATAGCCAACAAGTAATACCAGACCAAATAAAAAGCAAACACAAAATAATATGGTCATTAAAAATTGTTTTGCATTGCAATGATAGAGTGCTAGTGACACCAATGTTGGGATGTTGACTGAAATGTTATTCTGAATGACAGTCTAGATTATAAAATGCAAAGTGTAATTACAAAGGAGCCTAGTTTCTTGCCACAAATGCTACCCAGGACACAAATGTCAACAAAGAATCTTCAAAGTGGCTGTAAGGTCATTTGTATAAATAAACCATGCCAGCCCTGCTTCACAGGGAATAGGCATCAAACCCTAACGGTCCTAAGTGAGAAGACTGGGGATGACAACTTCTATGAAAGCAATAAAAACTCTGATTTTGGTGAGAACAAAAACTGGCCGCCCCTCTATTTTTAGGGTAAATAACCTAATGGGCAAAATAAGATTTGTAACGTCTGAAGAGAACCACTCAGCTCCTCATGTTCTTTCCCTAACCTTCCTACTTTACCCCATAGTCTCAAGTCCCTTCGGCTATGTTCCTACCCATCACCACCACCACCTCCCCGCATTTCTATCCCATCATCTCTTGAGCAGTCATAAATGTGCACCCTAATTTTATGTAAATTTAGGCAATTAAATTCTTTGGTACAAGAAGTTATGCATTTTTTTTATTCTAGAAGGCAAAATTAAATGATATATGGACCAGAGCCAATGGTATATATTGAAATGTAGTGTATTGGTGATTATATACAAATTACAAATGAAATATTAATATATGAATACCATGATAAAAACCAAATCTCATAGAGAAAAATTCAATACAAAAGACATCCGGTAGGATCCTCAGGAAATGTCTTGGGAGTATTGTTATGGGTCTATATCCTTTTTTGGCTTTCTGATTTTGCCCTCGTGAGACCTAATTCCTCACACTGGGCATTTTCAGACAAGACACTCCCCACCCACCTCCCACCCATTATACATGTTGCAGGGCACCCACAGGGCAACACTGCAGCCCTGCAACATGTGTAATGGGTGAGTTGTGGGTGGAGAGCGTCTTGTCTGAAAATGCCCATTGTTCCCCCTTTTCCACCTTTTTGTGAGTGCGTTTTTCTTAATCCAGCCCAGCAGGAAAAATAATTGAGTAACACTGACTTAGAGTTTTAGAGTCTTCTGACATGGGCTAGACCTTCCATCTTGTTTGGGCTTCACCCACCTTGCCCATTATTGGAACTACTGGAAGCAAAGGATTATAAGGTAATAAAATCATGCACGAGGTGCTCTTCATTCTGGTACCTACGTGTATTTTGCTTGAGTTCATACCTGATGCTACTGAAGCAACCGTCATTTTCAGTGGGAGCTATAGCAGCGTTTTAATAGCAATTTAAATCCTTCTTCCCCTGCAGCACAGACTCCTTAGACCACCCACCTGACCTCAGCCAACCTTAGAAATGGGGAAGCAGCCAACTGGCCACATGATGAGAGATTCCAGCAAAGCAACAGAAGGGTCTAAAGAGAGGTAATACATGGTTTTGTTGTACATCTGGCCAGATTCAGGTTTAAACATATTTCCAGTGAAAAACTCCAAAGTCAGTGGTTAAAACTGGTTGGGGAAGAGAAGGAAAATTGCAAAAAAAAGAGATTTTTTAATTGCTTTCTTCCTAAATTAAGAAATTTGAGATATTTATTTCACTGAAATTTTGAGAAGGGTTTTGGTAAGAAAATCAATAATTTGTGGGTGGGGGAGAAAAAGAAAGTTGATCATTTTTTGTGAAAATGTTCACTTTGCTTGGGGAAAAGGGACTATTTTTTCCAGTAAAAATCTACACACACACACACACCCCAACATTTTTTTAGCATCCCTGCAGGAGTAAATAAACAAAGTGTCCCTTGTGACAGTCTCCCTGATGTAACTGGAAACGAGATCATTTCGTTCTGTATAGGTGATAAACAAACGCATTGAATTTCACCGGGGGGTGAGCCGAGAGAGTGTGGAGTCCAGCTTTGAATTATATTCTTGCCTCTCTGCCTTGCTGAGCAGGAAGGGAATCACACTGAGCGCTTTCAGATTTCCAAAACAACCCACAGAAAGCAGACAGAGGTAACTGGTTAAACCTTAGCACCAAGGCACCACCCGCTTCCCGTGGAGCACAGCAGTTCAGACGGTACAAGAGAACCCCACTGGGTTGTTTTCCAGGGTGGTTTTGGATATTTGAAACCTCCATTCCGATCTAACTCTTCCTTTGGTAAGTCCCAGGGGCAGCCAAAGTCTGAGTTAAACAATGGTACAGACAACTTTTCCATGGTCTTCAAGAAGGGGAGTGATGCCACGGCCTTTCCTTAGACTTTCACTACTGGGTTTCATCTGGTGGCCAGATTAGGATTACTAGGTGCCCTTTATTTGAAGGGAACATCCCTTATTTCAGCACTCCATGGAACATAGCAATGCCCCTTATTGACATAAGACATCCCTTATTTTGAGATCACAGCACCATAGAGAACTGGAAAATAATGGACACTGGACTATTTCGTTAGTCCTCACCTTGATAGTGTCCCTTATTATTGAAATCTTAATCTGCCAAACCTAGGCCGGCTCTAGCATCAAGGCAGTCTATGTGGAGATCCCATACACTGACCCATTTTGTTTGGTCCCTGTCTGGATGTGACCAGCGCTCGGAGAGACAAGGGAAAATGTAAAGGCTCTGCTCCACGGCCTCTCCCACTGCCCTGTACTCCTTCAGCCTTTCCTGCACACTTGTTGCTCTTCCGCTTTGCCTTTCACTTCTCATTCCTCACTCATCGCAGCCTCCCTGGATCCCCCCAACTTCTCACAAAGTCCCCCCTTCATTCCCCTGCCTCCTCCTCACCGCTGGACCTTGAGGATATTGCTTACTGCTTCTTTGGATGCTGGGTGCCATTTCAAATTTGTTGGGCAGCCAGCAGAGAAAGAACTAGCTACTCCCTCCCCCCCCCCCCTTCCAAGTTTTTATTGAAGGCTCAGGGACAAGAAATAGGAATGAGAGTTCCTACTGCAGATAATGGATGGAGCAGCTCAGCCGGCTGGAGTTGGGGGCTTTGCTGCCATGGCAGCAACCCCAGATGCATGTGTGTGTTGGGCTGGCAGTGGGGGAGGAGCAATGTGGAGTTTTCTCTACTGGGAAAATCCAGAAGTGGAGATCACCCCCTTCCTGGCCTATTCCACCTATAATCCCCTACACAGTTGTTTTTTTACACAGATACTTTCCTTTTTATTAAACACTTACCCTTTTTCATTCCCTCTCTCCCCCTAAAAATCTGTGTTCTTAATGCATCCTTGAAGTGACAGCTAAGATAAGACTTGAGGCAGTGTCTTTTGTTAGTGCATCCAGAAATAGGCTAGATAAAAAAACATCTCGGTAAAGAAGTTTGATAGAATCAGAGCGAGGAGCTGAACAATAGCAGGTGTCAGTCTGGGTGATTATTTTTTGAAAAGAAGAGTGGGGGGGGGGGGCGGATTGATGTTCAAATTGTGGATGTACCATGCCCCATAAAATAAGATCACAGTATATGGTTGTTTCCATTTAAGGATACTTGGGGGGAAAAGGATTAAAATGTATTACTATATTAAATAGAAGTAGGATCAGGATCGCTGTCATGTCACCAGTTAGTTACTCAACACTGTGAAATACTTGCAGAAAGAGGGACATCCCTAAAGCTCCGGTGGAATGGACTCTAGACCATTTACTACTGCTTGAGATTTGCCTATGAACAAGTTTTTAATGGGCTACATTAAAAACTTAGGCCCATGTTTTCCCAAGGATATAATTAAGGGCTGGCTCCAATTCTGCCATCATTAGACCAATTGTTCTTAAGCCTTTAATTCTCTGGCTCCCTTCACAAACAAGATTCCCTTGTAGATAGCTAGCGCCCGCTCTCTCTCTCCATCAATCCCTTGCTGCATGCATCTCCAAGTGTTGGATCCTGCAGGCTGCCAGGAAGGACGGGGCTTGTCCACAGACACAAGCTTCTTGTTATGTGATTTTTCAAATTAAATCATTTGAAGAACAGGGAAAACTAATAAATTCAAGCAAAAGTCAGAAGAATAAAAAACAGGTATATACACATGAGATGTGTAATATATATACACACCATATATAGTCTATAAGTTAAGTGTTTATAGCAATTTTTGTCATTATTTATAAAGTAATTTCTGTTTTCAAGGTGTTTTATAATCCTTATCTAGTTCATCCTCACAACAACTCAGTGCTGTAGGTCATTACTACTCCCATTTTACAAATGGGGAACTGAGGCGGAGAGACAGAGACTTGCCCAAGGCTGCCTAATGACTAAGGGTAAAAATGGATGTGTGGGTAGCGTGGCAGCTCCCCAGCCAGGCCCGGGTGGGAAACTACAGCCGATATGGCCCGGGTCAGGGAGGGGCACCGAAGTAACATGCCAGTGACTGGAGAGTTGTCCCACTGCCTGCCCGCCCCGAGTAGGGTAAGGAGCTATAAAAACTTGCGTGTGGCCGGACCCACCCACCCTGCTCCCAGCGCCCTGCCCCCCACTGACGGGCAGCCGTTGTGGGCCCTCCCCGGAGGTGGGGATGGTGGGGTTAACGGGGCTGAACACACGCTCTAGGCTGTTGGCCCGCATGGGTGTGGCCCTTAGCCTGAGTTACGTCCTTGGAGATTTTCCGAGGCTGCAGCCTTGGCTCGCTGCCTACCAGTCCTGAGCTAACATCTGGTGGCGCGTAAACACACGTCGGTGGGTTCTGGGCCACAGCAGGTCACCATCGCATGTGTTTTTACCCTAAGGCAGGATTTAAATCTTATTCTGCAGGGTCCAACGCCTTCAGGGTAGGAAGTGGTTTGGCGGTCTGCAGGCTGCTCTTCCTGATTGAGGATCGATGCCACCTGCTTTCCGCTCAGGTACAGCCCTCGGAAGGGGATGAAGCTGCCTAGAGGCAGCAGTTATCTGGTGGTGTCTGAAGGGCACCGAACGTAGCCTGTGTGGCCAGGGCTGTGCTGTCCTGTAGAATTTGTCATCTTATTGCTGCTGCTCTTAGCCCCCCCCCCCCACCTTTTATTTATGGGGACAGGCTGCGGGCTGGGAGAGTGGGAGGGGTGGGTGTCTGGGGCTGTTTGGGCAGACTCCCTCAGGTGAGAGATGGAGGAGTGAGTGGGGGTCGGGGTGAACAGCTCCTTAGTTTAGCCATGGCCCCTCTGTGAGAAAGGATGGGGGAGGGAAATTCCTCCAAGTGAGAGTTGGATGAATGAGAGTGAGATGAATGGGGAGGTGGGGGAATGTATTTTATTGTAGATTTATTTTTGTATACGTGTATATCGTATATGTTGTGTTTTTAAACCACCCTGGGCCCTGTTGGGGATAGTCTGGGGTATAAATTAAAGTTATTGTTATTACCAAGTCCAACGCCTTATCCATGACACCACACACCTCAGGAGAGGGTGAGGTGTGTGGAGATACCACCTGCATGAGCACTTAGCGCAGGCAAGAGTCTTAATCATTTCACTGAGACTTACTCCCATGCTAACCTCTAATGTGGGTGCCGTCCCCACAGAATATTGTGCCCTGTGATTCATTATGACAACCCCCAGTTTAAAGACCATCACTTCTATTAGACCCACTTCAGTTGAAGAGTTTGTGCAAGATTCTGAGCTTCAGAGATCCTGCCGGAAGAAGAGCTTTTGTGAAGGTTCCCCCCGATCCCCATCAGAAGTTGGTCCAATAAGCAGAAACATCTTGACTACTCTGTTTCTCACCTGTTTCATATTTGGGTTTAACCATGCTCTAAACCAGTCTGGAAGCCACTAAGGTAGCCTGTAGGGTGGACAGATATACACATTTTAGAGGACACTTATGAGAAATATAGGTTGCAGCAACCTGTATTTCTCATAAGCAGCGTCTAAAATTTGCATATCTGGCCCTTGTCTCCAAGCTTAGGGCACTGAGGTATTAGCTCAGTGTGGGAGACAACTGGTTTTGTTTCAGCCATCTGCGATGCATTCAGTCACTACTCTAACAGGTGCTGCACAGATTCCCATAATAAATATACCCAGTGCTTAATATCCAACATAAGTAGAAGCCAGGTTCTTCAGGTGCAGAGCTATGGAAAATCTTTGACTGGAACTGCAAGCTAATCATCACAATAAGCCTTGGCAAGAGTTCAAACCTTATCCCTCAACAACAGAGTTCACTTGGGGTTTGTTCGTGCCTGTGAAATATCTATTGATAATACTTGCAACCCCTTTTAGTCCATCTGGTTCGCTCAAGCCTTAGCAGGCAGCTGTTCGCGGTCAATTTAGATTCTGAGATTGGTTAGCAGAACTAGCTCATGTGGGGAAAGTCATATGATGACATTTCCCCTGTGTCTCTGATTAGCTGAGCCTAATTGATAGCGAGAGTTCATTACCTCAACGGAATTCATTTTCACATGGTTTTCTCAGACAGAGGGACTGCTTTTGAGATTAACTCTCTGATTCAGCTGGAAAAGCTGGGGTGGGGGTGGGGGTGTAGGGTGGAGATAGATATAAGGACTAGAAAAAATTGCTTGCCTCTGGTCAGTTCTGGCCTAAGTGATTTCCTATTAGGCAGAATGGTATTGTTTATATTTTGTGTTTTTTCTTGCAGCAGTAGCTGCAAGAAAGTTAAAGGCAGAACTGCTCTCCATTATAAAAAAAAGACTGCTGAAACCCCTATTTGAGGAAACCGCTTGAGCTACAGTTCTGAAAATGTATCCATGTTGTGGGGACCGTCATATGTGCAAAGTTTGAAGAAGATCCAGTCAGAAAATCAAAAGTTATAACTGTTTAAAAATTAATTGGTTGTGGTCAAAATGCATAGCATCCTGCTGATTTTGAATCATTGAGATCTCCTCCCTCCTGAAGAGTTCAGCCCCCAGATTTCACATCCTTGGAGCTTGAGATCTAGATCAAGTGCTGGTGTAGTGTGATAATGATTGGTATAGCCAAAAACGAGTTATTAAACATTAAAAAACCAGTTCTGCTGACTCACGCATACGCAGTCAAGCAGCCGCTGACTGCCATTTGTGTTATTAGAAAAAAACAGCATAAAGAAAGTTATGTGACTCTTCATATGCAGTCAAAAGTCTGCAATGTTTCATACTGAGTGAAAAGTTGCAGACTTCTCACTCGGTTTGAAAAGTTGCGGACTTTTCGGAGTCAAAAGTATGGAGTGAGGCCAGGCGGTAATTGACATGAAACTGACTAGAAATGCCTCTTGCTGGCTTTGTGAGGTGAGGGTAATTGACATGAAACTGACTACAGCTTAAAGTAAATGACAAACAATTTTTTCAAACTGCCTTAACTCTGTCCTTTTGCACAGAATTACATTGTGTACAACTGAGTGTATAAAGTTGTCTACATGGACATTGTCAGCAGTTCATTGTATAACATGTCTACAATGTTTATACATGTAAACAACAAATTGTCATCAAATTATGATAAATGATCAATAGTAATGTAATAGTTTAGTTAACGTAATAGTTTAGTTAGTGATAAATAATAAATGTATGGTAAGGAATTAAGTATATATATTACATTAATGTTGATGGTAAATTATAGATTATAGATAGTCTATAAATAATTTCCATGTTTGGGGCATGTAATTTTTGTTGTAATGTATGTTAAAAGTTTTTTGAACTGTAATTGTAATTAATTTTCATGTTTTTTGGAGTTTAAGTTAAGGGGAAATGTATTTTGTGAAATGGTTTTGAAAAAGAAAAGTTTTTTGTTTTGGAAATGGTTCTGCCTTTAACGTTTTTTTTAAAACTATAAAGTGTTTTGTTTTAGAATATGCATAGAATCACAGCTACAGCATCCCCAGCAATTGGCTGTCCAGCCTCTTTTTGAAAACCTCCAACAATGGAGAGCCTACAATCCACCTAGCTGGGGAATTTGTTCCATTGCTGCATAGCTTTTACTGCTAGGACATGTTTCCTGATATTTAACCAAAATCTACCTTCCTGTAATTTGAGCCTATTATTTCTAGCCCTGCCCCCTCTCTAGCAATGCAGAACGGTTCCTTGTCAACTTCGTGGCGGCAGCTCTTTAGCGCTTTGAAGACTGCTATCTTGTCTCCCCCCCTTAGTATTTTCACTAGGCTAGACATACCCACTTCTTTCAACCTTTTCTCATAAGACTTTCTTTCCAGACCAGACCCTTTATCATCTTTGCTAAAAACAAACATGCAGGTGGTGAGGCAGCTCCCTGGCCCAGCCTGGGGCAGAAAACTGCAGCTGCCACTAGACTCCGGCTCAGCAAGCAGAAGGAAACCAATGTGCCTGCCCCTGGGAGAGCTGTCCCACTGCCTGCATGACCTGGATAGGAGGGGACCGCAACACACGTGTGGACTGCTTCCCCTACCCTGCCCCCAGTGCCCCATCCCCTGCCATGGCACGTAGTCATGGCGGCCCCTGCCCTGCAGTGGGGATGGCGGGGCCAAACAAATGTGCTTGTCCACCTGGGCTTCCCTTGGCCTAGGCTGTGCCTCGGAGATTTTCCCAAGGACATATCCTGGGCCAGCCACCTACCCACCCCAGGGCAGTAGTAGGCCCACATCTGGCAGCGTGCAACCACACATGCGGGGGAGTCCCGGGCCACAGCAGACCAGCGTCTCGTTTGGTTTTACCCTTTGTTGCCCTCCTCTGAACCTGCTCCAATTTGTCAATGTTCTTCTTAAAATGAGGCACCCAAAACTGGACACAACCCTCCAGGTAAGGTCTGCCCATTACTGAATAGAGTGGAATGATTATTTCTGCTGACTTGGGAGACAATGTTTCTGTTAGACCCGTGCACAGGGTTGAGTATTTGTATCTGTATTTCCACATTTATTTGTAGTTGTAACTTTACCTGCATTCACTGCATTTCCCCCATTGCCGCCAATGTAGAAAGCACAATGAACATAGGTCCTGCGTACGGGTTATTTTAGTGCAGCCATTCAGGGAGGCTCTGCCAATTGGACAGGCCTATAAAGGAAAGAAAAATGCGATCACAACCATTGCTAAGAGTAAATTTTGTGTTCTCTCAGTACGCGAGTACACAACCCTAGTATTCGTGTTTCAAATATAGAACCCCAAAAGGGTTTTTTTGCATTTATTTTGTTTTGTCAAAACCCAAATGCAAGCCCTAGTTTCTACTAATGAAGCTTAAAATTGCATTAACCTTTTTTGTGCAGCTACGTTCCATTGTTGACTCACATCACACCAGAAGGAAAAGAGTCCTCAAAGTAAGAGTTTTCTTGCTGCATCAAAGGTAAGTTGTAGACACTTGGTGACAGATTTTCAGAAGTGCCCAGGGTTGGCCGAGTGCTCCTCATGGCGAAGATTGGTGGTAAAACACCTTAAATCGCACCTGTTTGAGTTCTATGGCTTTTGAAATCTTGACCCTCAGCACATTTCTTGGAGAAACTCACAAGCTGCTTCTTTAACTGCCCTGTTACTGAGTACTATCTAGTTTTTACATTTTGACCCATGTTTTATTTCACCTAAGCTTACTTGCCTGGCTGTTTATCAACCATCTTTTGCAACTTATTAAATCTCCCGTCCTAATGAACACCAATCAATTCTGAAAGCCACCAGGAGTGCTCCATAGACCAAGGGGTTCCATAGGCAATAAGTCAATGGTGGGAGACCCTTCCCTCCCAATGGCCACTTCAAAATCAGTACAAGCTCCAGCTTGTAGAAGGTGAGGGCAATGGTGCATGAGGGTGTACTCCACAGAAGGAAGGGCCAGATCATAGAACTGTGCCATGGATCTAGCCACTATCCTTGTGTGCGTGCCCTAAATGGCCCGGGCCCCACATATCTAAACAACTGCCTCTCCTGCCATGCAGTCAGCCGGGAGCACTCTCTCGAGGGTACCACCTGCCAATCTTGTGCGTGCAAGGCGGCCATGCAGCGACAAGTTCTTGGTTGCTGCCCCAGTGTTGTGAAACTTCCTTCCGCTGAAAGTGCCAGATTCGGAGCCTGGGCATATTCCAGAGGCAATGCAAGACCTTCCTTTTTGGCACAGCGTTTGGCAGGCAGGGATAGGGGGTTGGATGCAGGTTCTTTTTAGGGGTGAGGGTGGGTTTCAAAAGGGATTTTAATGTATTTTTATGTTGTAAGCCACCCTGAACTTTAGGGGAAGGGCAAGGTATCAGTTTGAATCAATCCATCTTTGTTCCCTTAAACTTGAGGTCAGCCTTTTAGTTTTTGAGGGTAGGAACTGGATCCAGGGGCCAGATCCACAACCTGTAAAGGAGACAAAGATTAGCTGTGGGCCATACTTCTGCTCCAGGGGGTTGGAGGCTCCCCACCCCTGCCATAGGCCAAGAACCAGCGATCTGGCACATTAGAGCCGAAAGGTGCATCAGCACCCTACAGAGAGAGAGAGAGTTTGAGAGCCAGTGTGGTATAACGACGAAGTGGACCAGGAGGGTGGGGTGGAGGACACTGGTTGAAGTCTTGCCTTCGCCAGAAACTCACTGGGTGAGCTTGGGCCAGTCACATTATTCTCTCAGCCTAACCTACCTCACAGGGTTGTTGTGAGGATTAGAAAGTTGTTAATTAGTTATTATTATTATTATTATAAGCATGTATATAGCACCAGCAGTGTACCTGGTGCTTTACAAGGAATAAGATAGACACGGTCCCTGCCCGAAAGCTTACAAGCGTTATGTGAAGCATGCCGAGTGGTGCCATGGCAGAGGGGCACTATATAAAGATGAAAGATTATTCAGCTGGGGATTCAGCATGGCTGTCACACAGGCTCATCAGTTTCTCCTGGCCTAATCCACAACCAACTGAAACGCAGGAGAGGTTTTGCATTCATGTCACTAGAATTTGGGTTGGGCCTTGCTGGGTTTCTTGCACCCTTCAAGTACACGGTGAATGCTTTGTAGCTCAACTATTCTTAACGTTGTGGGAACTTTCCAAAGGAAAAGAACACAAACTGAACTTAGCTGCTAACAATTCATAGAAAACCTGTCTAACACAAATATAAGTCGCACCTTAAAGTGCAGGTAACAGTCTAAGATCAGACTTTCGCTAAAAACCAAAGCCAAGTGGCTATGCAATGGCATACAGTCATGTTGAAAAGCCCATGTTAGAGAGAAGCCTTCAAAACCTTCCGGGTAGCTGTTTGACTGCCTTAATTAGCGTCCTCCTCATTGCAGTCTCAGCAGAGACACTAATGTCTGACTGGGCAAAGAGAACTTGCTTCTCTGTCACTGTTTGACTGAGGCACACAGGAAGGACACACAAAAATACCTCCCCACACTGAACTTGGTCTAGGAGAAAGTAGACGACGCCAGGGCTTCAAAACTGACATCCTTCACAAGTAGTAAATTGATTCTGAAAGCGCGGAGGATACAGATGAAATAGATAATAGTCCTGCATTTGCATTTTCAGATAAATGCAAATACCCTGATAAGTAGTTGCCAGAGAAACAATATTCACATGTATGTGCATTTGGGTATTCCCTTTCTGTTACTTCAGTCACTTTGTTCCAGCACTATATAGCTCTATTGTGCAACCGCTGGATTTGTAACAACAACGTTAAGTGCCATTCTGGGTCTGACCATCTAGCCCAGTATCCTGTCTCTGACAGTAGCCTATGTTGGATGCTTCAGAGAAGCGCATAACAGGTCATATTGGGGTGATCCATTTCATGCTGCTCACTCCCTGCTGCTCCCAAAAGCCAAAGGTCTGATCCCCACCCTGACCAACTTGACTACTAGCCACTTGAAGAACTTAATCAATTATTTTTCGAATCCCAATTAAGCTCTTGGCTTCCTCACAATGTTTTCTGGCAATGAGTTCTGCCAATTAATTGTACGCCGAGTGAAACAACACTTTCATTTCTTTTAACCCTCAAGCATTCCCGTGAAAGAGTGACGTTAGGTTGACTTGTGGGGTAAATTTGTACCCTGATGCAGATTCAGTAAACAGTGACAATGTCCCAGGGTGCCCACTGACTGTGGTTAGGTTTCAGCAGAATCAAGCCCAGATCATGCAGTCACTCATGGGATTGGCATAAAACACTGTTTATTCACATAGAGCCAGTTACTTATCAGGCCAGGTACCAAACGTCTGGCCAATCTCCAGATACAACATAGTCCAGACCCAGCCTCAGGCCTCTGGACTGCTTACTCATAGGCTTAACTCTTCTGTGGTTTCTTTGCCCTTGCTCAGTCCTTCTTAAGGCAGATCCGCCAATACTTAGGCCGCCTCCACTGAGATGTGTTCTCCTCAGGGGTCAAGAGCAGACTGCCATGTTTGCAGGGCTGGCTTTCTTTTATCTCTGTGTGGCCCCGCCCCAAACACTGGAACTTCCTGTGGTGGCCATTTTGTCTTGTCTATCTTCTATGCCATCTTGTGGCACCACTCTGCCACAGACAATTTATTTCAAAACAAGTAATTTTATTTTAAAAAGTAACACAAAAAGGTTCAAAACAACATTAACTATGTCTTTGAAATCAATGTATTTGCAAACTGGCAGCAATTTTGAAAAATGCACCCCAGGTAGGGTGGCCAGACGTCTGGATTTATACCGGACCGCCCAGTATTTCTGACAACTTGTGCTGTCTGGGATGGAAGGGGAACCGGACCATAATTTCCCTTCCATCCCAAGTCTCTCACCACCGACTGGCTACAGCTGCTCTCTCTGCACTTCTGCCCACATAGACCCTGGGTGGAAGTGCAGAGAGCGCAGCTGTGGCCAGCCGGCAGGCTTTTTGGTGTATGCGCGGCAGCCAGCAGCATCACTTCGTTGAGGCTGCTTGACTGAGGGAGTCCCGGCGGGGGTTAGGCGCCACAGCGTACGGGCAGAAGGAAGAAGCCTAAGCCAGGTACCTACCACCAGCCAGCCTCACCTGTAGCTCCCCCTCCTCCCAGAAACACCCCCCACAGCTCCCCCCCCTCTCCCAGCAACCCCCCCTCATAGCTCCCCCTCCCAGCAACACCCTGCAGCTCTTCCCCTGGCTCCCCCTCTCCCAGCCACCCCCCAGCAAGAAGTTCAGGCCCACCCTGAGCCCAGGTACTGTACCTACCGCCAGCCCTCCCCCCCGGCTCCCATTCTCCCAGCAACACCCCCCCAGCAACAATCAACCGAAACCTGGCTACCCTCCCACTCCCAGCAACCCCTCCCTGCCTGGCTACCCCCC
>QEPC01010217.1:4437066-4490952 GCA_003113815.1 Sphenodon punctatus
CTAGCTCCCCCCTTCTCATGATCCCTCCCCCCTCCCCCGGCTCCCACCACCAACACCAACACCTCCCTGGTTAACACCCCCAGCAACCCCTCCCCTTCAAAAGCTTCTCAGAGTGATGTGGGTGTGTTATCTCCAATGTTTTTATGTGTTCACTTGCTCAAAGGGTTTACAGGGTAACCTGGGTGTGTTACCCCCAATGTTCTTATGTGCAATGTTGTTCAAAGGTTTCTGAGGTTGACTTTGGTGTTATTCCCCATAAAAAAGGAAACAAAAACCAAAAGACAAATAGAAAAATGACAGTTGGTTGAACTGGTAAAGAATCACTTGTAGTTATTACCAGCTTGATGAGACACTTAAAACATCAATTTCTCCTCATAGTGAGCCGGGGCTCTATTTTTTTACACTGCTAGGACTAGTGGGAGAAAGACATGGGATGGGACCTTAGTAAGAGGGTTCTCTATCCCCCAGTGGCAGGGCTTCAAGCAGCAGCAGCAAGGAGTTCACATCTCCCTCCAATGTTAACTCTAGGAACACCTTGCTGCTGGGTTAAGCCACACCACTGGCTTAACTGTTGTGTTGGCTCCGCCTACTCTTGGCCCCACCTACCATTGTGTTGGCTCTGCCTGCCATTGGCCCCACCTACTGTTGTGTTGGCTCCACCCACTTCTGGCCCCACCCTCTGCCCCACAAATTTGCTTACATTAGTATAAAATTAGCATATGTACATTTCATGCAAATGATTGTCCTCTTTTCTGCCGATGCGGCAGTGGCCACCCTAACCCCAGATATGTAGTCATTTGCAATTCAAAAAAGGCCATTTTGGCCCATTGGAAGGAATCTCAGTCATGATGGCATAAAGACATATGGAGTACAAATATACCCCTCAAGAGAGACACAGCCAGTGAAATGACAGTGTGGAAGACTGTCTCTCTGCTGGGGGATGGGTTTGTGGGTGTGGCTTCTGTTGTACCATATGCCAGCTGATTTGGGTGGAGAAGACTGTATGACAGATGTGTGTGTCTGCAGGGGGGATGGGTTTGTGTGTGTGCACTGTGATACATACTGGCTTCTGTTGTCACGTAAAATGATAATTGGTTGGGGTCCATTTATCCCCATGGTAATATTAGCCGGGCTACAAATATACTCCATAGGCAAGTTCTATTGTGTTTGGGGTACAAACGTACCCCAGGGCCTCTTTTTGTTCACAGGAAAGAAACGGTTAATGGTATCTCACTGTTCTTTGAGTATGTTGTGCCCTTGGGAACAGGTGGCAATGTCCTAAAAGGGCCAAGCCGGAGAGCCACTAACTTGTGAGTTATGGCAGAATATATACATCTGGGGTACAAAACTATCCCAAAGGTCTGCATAAGGGTTAAATAAAGTTACATTTAATTTAATACTGTGTCCCCTAGTTTTATAAGACTGGACAAATAACAGCTCCCTATGTACTTGAACTGCACTACCCATGATTTTGTAAACCTTTATCTTCTCTCCTCATCATCACTTTCTCTAAAGTAAAGAGCCTAACCTATTGAGGCTTTCCTCTGACAGAAGCCATTCCATGTCTTTGATCACCTTTGTTGCCCTTCTCTGCCCTTTTCCCGTTTCTACTATGCCCTTTTAAAACACAGGGCAACCACACACAATATTTAAGGTGTGGGGACACCATGGATTTATACAGTAGCATTCTCTGTTTTATTCAAATGTTTAAATATTTTTCCCTTCCCTAATAATTTCCAACGTTCTCTTTGCCTTTTTGACCGCTGTTGCATGCTCAGCAGATGTTTTCAATGAGCTACTCACAATGGGTGCAATCCAGCTCCCATTGATGTCAAGCTGGATTATGTTGAATGATTTCAAGATCTTTTTCCTGAATGGTAACACCTAATTTAGAAGCCAAGATCATCTATGTATAATTGAGATGATTTTGTTCCCAATATAGCACTTTGCACTTATCAGTATTGAATTTCATCTGCCATTTGATTGTCCAATCTCTCAGGCAGGTGAGAACTTTCTGTAACTCTTTACAGCCTGCTTAAGACTTAACTATCTTAAATAACTTTGTGTTATCTGCAAATTTGGCCACTTCACTCTTTGTCCCCTTCTTGGCTCTTTGTAGTTCACTAATGAATACGTTAAAATGGTCCCAGTACAGGTTCCTGAGGCACCCTGATGTTACATCTCTCCATTGTGAAAACTGACCATTTATTCCTACCCTTTGTTTCCAAAAATCAAAGTTTACAAAATCTTAACCAGTTACCAGTTCATGAGAAGACCTTTTCTCTTCTCTCATGGCTACTTAATTTTCTCGAATCTATTTGATGAAGAGCCTTATCAAATGCTTTATGAAAATCCAGATTCACTATATCGACTGGCTCACTCTTATTCTCCACATGTCAGAGTGTAAGCTCTCTGGCAGGGACCGTGTCTATTTTATTCTTTGTAAAGCTCCAGGTACTGCTGGTGCTATATAAATGCTCATAATAATAATTAATAAGATCAGGGGTGGACTCATGGCAGGGTTGGGGCCAGAGAGTAGGTGCAGAATTAGGTCTGGGTCCAGGAAGGTAGGTGCAGGAATGTCAGTGCAGGGCCAGGGGTTCAAGACCAGGCAAGGGACTGGCAGGCAGACATGATTGCAGGGTGGGCTTATAGCAAGATCACAGGTATCTCACAGCAGGCTTGCAGCCACACGCAGAGCCACAACACAGAAACACATGCAGGCAGAAGGACTGGTTTCCAAACACAGAATGAAACAAACAGAGCACAGCCAGTTCGCACACTGGGTCCAGGACAAAGCAGAGTTGATCCAAGGACACACAGAGGGAAGCAGACACAACCCAGGAAGGGGACGGATGATCCACCCAACTTCCTGTGCGTGCAGGCCGGCCTTTCATATATGGCAGCCAGCCAACCAGGAAGCTGGGGATTGGGAGCAGTGCTGAGAAGAGGTGTGGCCACTTAGCTAATGCTAGGAAGGCTTCCAGCACCAAGCCTGTGCTGGAAGCCTTGGTTAAACCAAGCTGGTGGTGCTGTAGATTTAGTCACCATTCAGGGCCACAAGGGCACTGGTTCAAGTTCTGGTCTTTCCAACTTATTTGTTGTTGACAACCTCAAAGTATTCTAATAGATTGGTACGGCACGACTTCCTTTCACAAAAACCATGCTGGCTCTTCCCTATCATGCCACCTTTATCAAAAAGCCAATCATTCTTTTCTTTACAATGACCTTTTCCAATTTGTTTTCCAGCTCACTGGTCTGTAGTTTCCATCGACACCTCTGGAATCTTTTTTTTAAATTGGTGTTACATTCATTACCTTCCCATCACCAGGTACTAAAATTTATGATAAGCTACATATTACAAATAGTTCTGCTATTTCATATTTGAGTTTCTTCAGCCCTCTCTCTTGGATGAATACCATTTGAGCTGGACAAATTGTTATGCTTTAGTTTACCAATATGCTATAAAACTTCCTTGATTGTCACATTCTTTGGCTCCATCACCCACAAACAATAGTTCTGGTGCGGGTATTTCGCCAACACCCTCTGCAGTGAAGACTGATACAGGAGTTCATTTAGTTTCCCTGCAATTGCCTTGTCTTCCTTGAGAACCTCTTTTACCCATTGATGGTCTGTTTAATGGCCCAACCGACTCTCTAGCAGGCTTCCTGTTTCTGAAATGCTTAAAGAAATGAATTATTCAATTTCACATCTCTAGCAAGTCACTCCTCAAATTCCTAATTATAGTTTTACGTTTAATTTGCAACTGTCTGTGCATTTGCACTCCTTCCTGTTTTTCCTTAGTTAGATCTATTTATTTATTTATATAAAAATTTGATATCCCACTCCTTCCTGCCTTGGCAGCTTGGGCTAGTGAACAACATAAAAATATATAATACATAATACAAAATATGAAATATAAATATATAAAAAGATAAACATATAAAAATATAAACAATAATCTTAATACGAGCCAGCAAAAATCCCCCCAACCTAACCCTCCTGCTACTCGTCTCCCCCACTGAAAGCCTGGCGGAACAGTCAGATTTTACGTTGACGCCTGAAGGAGGGGCGGTCCCAGGCCTGACGTACGTCCACTGGGAGGGAGTTCCACAAACGGGGTGCAGCAACTGAGAACGCCTTCTCCAATGTGGCCCCCCACCAAACACGGGGGACCTCCAGAAGGGTGCTCCTGGATGACTGAAAAGGCCACGCCAGGATCCCGGGTGTGAGGCAGTCTCACAGATAGTTGGGGCCCAGACGGTACAGGGCTTTATAGGTTAGCACCAACACCTTGAATTGGGCCCAGAAAGCTATAGACAGCCATTGCAGTAAATCGAGCACCGGTGTTATGTGCTCTCGGTGGCCAGGCTGTCCCCATAAGGAGGTGGGCCACTGCATACCGCACCAGCTGCAGCCTCCGAACCATCTGTGGCAGGGCTAGGCTACAAAATGGATCGGCCCCTGTGGTCGGCTGGGGGCACCCTCCACCATGAGCAGGGCGTTCTCTGTGGCTGCGCCGCGGTTGTGGAACTCCCTCCTGTTGGCGGTCCGCTTNCCCCCCCTCATAGCTCCCCCTCCCAGCAACACCCTGCAGCTCTTCCCCTGGCTCCCCCTCTCCCAGCCACCCCCCAGCAAGAAGTTCAGGCCCACCCTGAGCCCAGGTACTGTACCTACCGCCAGCCCTCCCCCCCGGCTCCCATTCTCCCAGCAACACCCCCCCAGCAACAATCAACCGAAACCTGGCTACCCTCCCACTCCCAGCAACCCCTCCCTGCCTGGCTACCCCCCTCCCTGGATCCTCTCCTCCCAGCAACTCCCCCTGGCTCCCCCCTCCCAGCAGCTCCCCTCCTCCTCCCAACAACCCCCTCCCAGCAGCTTCCCTCCTTCCAGGCTACCCCCTCTCCCAGCAGCTCCCCTCCCTGACTACCCACATCTAGATGTGTATAAGAGACAGCTATTGGGGACCGTGGCAGGGTTAGGCCACAAGATTGTGCCTGCCATGAGATAAAACCTAAGATGGCCACCCACAGGAAGAGGAAGCTGGTATGTGTGGTTTGCTGGATAAAAGAATACAGCACAAGAAGCTGAGGTCAGTCTGCTCCTGACCCCTGAGGAGAATGCATCTCCTGAGAGACTGCCAGAAGGGGACCCTGAAGGAAGGAGATCTGGATACCTGGAAAAAAGGAGGTCTGGACCTGAGGGCCTGAAGAGAGCCTGGACATGTGAGTTGGCAAAGAGCTAGCCAGGGACTGTGGTTGGGGTTAGGCTCTATTTTTTGGACTGTGGGCTGGCCAGAAGCTCGGTGCCTGGCCTATGGACTATGTGGGTGTAAATAAACTGTTACTGAGCTTCATCCTGAGTGTGCTAATATCTTGGGGCCTTGATCCTGCATACACTTACCCCACGGTCAAATGGGGCCCTGTGACACCATCACTATGGGTAGCCCCAAGTAGAGCATGTTACAGTAACAAAGCCGCAAGGTAACGAAGGCATGGATGTTGGTGGCAAGGTCACAGTCCAAGATATATGGCCGTAATCACTGTACCAGATGTAATTTATAAAATGCGTTCCTTGCCACAGCTGCCCTCTGGACATCCATGCGGCGCTACGAATCGAGGAGCACACCCAGACTGCAAACCTGAGGAACCAAGACAGGGCACACCCCAACAATGGGTGAAAACAGACATGATGCTAACCACCCTTTAACCCCCTTGGTGGTCATTCATGCATGTTTCAGGGCTGCATAGGGCACCAATACAGCCCTGCAACATGCATAAATAACCACCAAGGGTGGTTAAAGGGTGGTTAGTGTCATGTCTGTTTTCACCCAATGATGGAGACTCCACTCCCTCAGTCCTCCCCACCATCATCACCGCCATCTTGTTGGGATTCAACTTCAAGCGGCTCACCCTCATCCAGTTCCCCACAGCTGTCAAACACCGTATAAGCAACGAGACTGCGGGGCCTGAGTCTGCTGAAAACGAGAGTTAGAGCTGAGTGTCATCAGCGTATTGATGACAACTTACTCCAAACCCTCTCATGACCTCACCCAGAGGCTGAATCTACACGTTGAACATAAGAGGGGACAGAATGGAACCCTGCGGGACCCCACAAACAAGTTCCTAGGGTGATGATGTACAGTCACCCAGGACCACACGGTGAGTTCTTCCAGCCAGAAATAAGCAGAACCATTCAAGAACAATCCTGCCCACCCCAGCCTGGTCCTGCAGATGAGTCACCAACACCTCACGGTCAATGGTATCTAAAGCAGCCGATAGGTCTAACAGGACCAAAAGGGTCGACTGTCCCTGATCTAAAGTACAGAGCAGGTCGTCCACTAAGGCCACAAGTGCAGTCTTAGTGCCATACCATGGACGAAAGCCAGACTGCAAGGGGTCTAGGAAACTGATCCGGTCAAAATACTCCCATAGCTGCTGGGCCACTACCCGTTCAATAACCTTCCCTAAAAAGGGAAGGTTAGAGACAAGTCGATAGCTGGTAAAGGCATCAGCGTTAAGTGATGACTTTCTGAGCAAGGGTTGCACCACGGCCTCCTTAAGAGACCCTGCCCTCCCCAAGAGACCCTGCCCTCCCCAAGAGAGGCATTGACCACCCGTGCCAGCACCGATCCCAATGTCTCTCTGGTGGCCTTGATCAACCAGAACTGACATGGATCTGATTCACAAACTGTGGCCCAAACAGCTCCCAGGACCTCCTCCACATCAGCATGGGTCACTGACCAAAATTGTTCCCACAAAGCAGGACTAGCCAGGGCAGTCACAATTGCAGAGGCAAAGTCATGGTGAATGTGAATGATTTTATCCACAAAAAAAATAATAAACCTATCACAGCGGGTTTATAGATCTGCTTTTCTTTTTTAAAGGATATATTGGGTAATTTCAGATGTTACGTGATCACAGTCAACCACACCGAATCACAGTGGATTCGGTGTGGTGGCTGTGATCGCGCGGATGTCTGTTTGAGCCCCGCCAGATGTTCACCACGATGAATTCCTGGCGAGGTTCAAAGCTAACCATGATTCTGGAGGTGAGGCCGGCCTCACCTCTAGAATCGTGGTTAGCTGGACCATGATCAGGAACGGAGCAAAGGTAACATGGCGCGGACCACGGTACGGGATCGGGCGCAGCAGCCTGATTGGCCGCTGAGCCCGCTCGTCTCCCCGAGGGCGGCTGGCCAGTGGAGTGCGGGGGGGCGGGGCCAAGTGGCCGCATGTCGCACCATGCAGCTCCGCCCCCTCCCCGAAACTCCTCAGAGAACAGGCTGGCACGTCTAAAGGACGGCCGGTCTGATCACAGACCGGGATCCGAGATGGATCCTGGTCCAGGGTTCGCGTGGCGGGCTGAACAGTCCGTCATGTCTGAAATTACCCATTGTTTACTCAAATAGCCTCTTTTACTTTGCCATTTAGCCATGCTGAAATTTCTTTGGTCCTCTTGTTACCTTTCTTGATTTTTCGTATACATTTAATCTGGACCTCAAAGATGGTGCTTTAAAATATATATATATATATATATTTATCAATAATATATTATACATTAATTAAAAGATTTATACTTACACTTCATTATTACATGACAAGAAAAAAAAGAGAAACTTTCAATACTCCATAAAGATGGTACTTTTAAGTAGTCTCTATGCCTCTTGCAGACAGATATTCTATCTTTGTGACTGTTCCTTTTAGGGTTTTTTTTCTAACTAACATTGAGTAGCTTTAAATAGTGGTAAAGCCAAGTAACCGAAAGAACCAAAATAACCCAAACCAAAACACCAAAAATGGATAGTAATTTCCACAAATGAAGCAGGAAATGAATAGTGATTTATACATGCTGGAACCCGATTTGAAGCAGCCAGATTGTCAGGTATGGTTTATTCTCTGTGGGTGTTCATTTCAGCTCGGTTGAGGTGAGTTAAGGAGAGACCAGGACTCTAACTATTCCAAACTCTGCCCTCACATTAATATTGAGTGATTCTTAATGATCATGAGCTGGGGGGGAAAGGTTGCATTTAAATGAGAAATGCATGAACTCCTCCCCTCTCGGTCTCATAAGAACATAAGAAGTGCCATACTGGGTCAGACCAACAGTCCATCGAGCCCAGCATCCTGTCTCAGACAGTGGCCAGTCGCAGGGGCCTGGGAGAAGCACCCAAGAGGTCACCATGCTATCCATTCCCTGTGGGTCATCCCCAGGCTCCCGACAGTAAAGGGTTTTGTTCCCCAGTCCTGTCTGGCTAATAGCTGCTAATGGAACTATCTTCCAGAAACTTGTCCAAACCTCTCTTAAACTCAGCTCTACTGCTGGCCTTGACCACCTCCCCTGGCAGCAAATTCCACAACCTAATTGTACGCTGAGTGAAAAAATACTTTCTTTTGTTTGTTTTTACTCTGCCACCGGTGAGTTTCATGGAGTGTCCCCTAGTTTTAGTACTAGTTGAGAGAGTAAATAACCGTTCCCTGTTTACAAGTTCCACCCCACTCATGATTTTATAGACCTCTATCATATCTCCTCTCAGCCGTCTCTTTTCCAAGCTGAAGAGCCCCAACCTGTTAAGCCTCTCCTCTTTTGGATGTTTCCAGCTTCATTGTTATATTTAGCTGCCTGGTGCATGTTGCATTACGCTCCATCCACAAACCCTGGAGACCAACGTGAAATGTTTGGATTCCTTGTGTTCTTCTTTATCCAAAATTAATGCTGTCAAGTTAGCCACTGGCCTGCTCCTGTGAGTATTTGACACTGTACACCAAATAGAGCTGAAGGCAGGTGTGGCACCAAGCCTATGTTTAAAGTACATGGAGTGCAATGCAAGGACTCTGTTCCTTGGTAACCATTCCAGTGGAGAATGCAGAAAGTCATTAGAAGGGACAATTACACTGTGTCTGCTGTAATTTCAAGAGTCACTATTTTTGTAGTGTCTGAGGTGCGGCCCAGGGTGGGGGAGGAAGTAACAGCATGTTCTTTAGGGTGAAATAATTACCAGATCTTACGTGACCATCAAGTCCTGCTGCTGCTGGCATACAAAGACGCTTTGGCTTAAAGCTATGCAAACAAAATATTGCACCAAACAATATTGATCTTCATATTTGCTTTGGGCCTGGGCAAACTAAGACTAGATGTTCTGTCTTGCCTGTGCTGTAAACAAGGCAACCTTCCTGACTCTATAAAATTCAGAGTGAACGGCCAAGCAAGCAGAACCACACCAGCCCTCTTAGCTTCTGCTGCCCCACCCACCCCCACGGCACATATTCTGGCTGTGGGGGGTAATGCACAGCCAGGATATGCGCGGGGATTGACTGGTCTGAAAGCACACACCCCACTCCACCCACGCGCACAACTTTGACGGCAGAGACGCAAAGCTCGATTTCCTGCTCTGCATCCCTGTGCATCTCTGCCGGCAAAGCCACGCACTCGGGGGGGGGGGGGGCTTTCAGACCAGTTTATCCCCATTCAGAAAACATTCAGACCAGTTTATTTGCCCCCGCAGCCACATTTCCTTGGAGAGGGTCCAGTCAGTGAGATTCTCAATGCTCCCTCTAGGTTCAACTAGGCGTATATGGCGGCCTGAGGACAATTGATGGGGAGGGTGGCCAGCCAACAACAACTACTGGGCAGCCCGCTACTACGACTTAGCAAGCAGAAGCAGAAATGTTTTCTAACAGACTTCATTGCTTTATGCCCTACAGACCATTAACCACCTTCTTCAATATAATATAAAGTAACATGCTCCCGGCTTTACTGCACTCAGAGGGTAGGAGATGACTTTCCCCCCCAAATACTTCACCAATCTTTCATTGAAATTGAGGATATTCGTCTGGCACAGAGAGAGGCAAGTTTTGAAATGACAAAATAAAGCTCTTGGCCCTTGCCTTGCAGCTAACAACTGCAACTTCTTAATGGATAACTCATGAGAGAAATCGATTTCCCTCAATGCCACTACTTTCAACTAGAGCTAAATTGATACTTCAGAAATCCAACGGGCTATTTTACCACTTAGGCCTTTCACTCCAACTGCATTAAAATTGCAGCAGCCTGCAGTCATAATGCACGACAGCAAACAATCACTTCTGAAGAAATATATGAAAACCAAAGCGCTGGCCTTGGTCTTACTTTCAACTACAAAATAAAAAGAAAAATGGTACCAGCTAAAGTAAATAAATGGATCCAAGGCCCCCCCAAAATATAATTTATTGGCATCTGTTCAGACACAGAATTCTATACCAGTGGTAGGAACAGGCCGAGATCAATAGCCCAGGAGTTGGTACCTGGAGCCTGAAAAGAAATTGTTTTATGGGACAGTTTCACTCCTGCTTACCGATGTGGGCAGATGTCAGGGTTCAGTTTGGGAGCAACCGCAGGATGAGGTCCAGGCTCAGGAGCAGAACTGGGCCAGCTGGGGAGCAAGGCAGGGAATCAGGAACAGGGAGGTCACTGTGTCTCGAACGTCTGTTTGGTGGCCGCCAGATGTTCGCCACGGTCAATACCCGCATGGGGTCAATTTGAACCATGCTTCCCGGGCTAGCGGGGGGAATGTCCCGGGAAGCGTGGTCAAAAAAAAGTAACATCTGGCCGTGGTGAATCCGGCCGATGCAGCAGCCGCATTGGCCCCGCCGCCCGCCCATCTCCCCAGAGGGCGGGCGGCGGGGAGGGAGCGGGGCCGTGCAGCCGCACGTTGCGCCGCACGGCCCCGCCCCCTCCCAGATTCCCCGCCGGGATCCCCCCGGCACGTCTGATACGGCGTGATGGGGTGATCCCGGCGGGGAATGAATAGGGTGATTTCGGTACAGGCCAACGGGCCCCGTAACGTCTGAAATCACCCAATGTCAGAACAGAGACTTGGTCAGGCACAGAACGGGCCAGGAAGAAAGGTGTTGCTCCATCCCACTTCCTGATGTCACTGAACTGCCTTATAGATGGGTAGAGCAGAGACAGGTGTGCAGGGGGTAGGAAGGGGAGGTGGTACTGGCTGGAGCATGGATCGTACCAGATGAAAGTCAGTGTGGGAGGGACATTGTTGGGCTGACTGGCCACTGTGTTCAAACCACCAGAGATGCCAGTTCAAGGCCCTACTCCTTACATCACCTTCTGTTTACTACCTGTGTGTGTCTAACATCAGGTAACTACTGCATGAGATTGAGATGCAAAGGGAAGGGAGTGAGGGTGTAACCACCTGTTTGCACCTGTCCTGCAGAGTAAATAAATAATCACCTCGTGATGTTGCCACTAGAAGTACAAAAGAAAAGACACTACATGACTGGAAACACAGCCCAGCTTTGCTGATGAAGTTCATGAATCTGGGCAAGATTTGGACAAGCATTGGCCAGCTTTTTAAGCGACAACATTCATTGGTGTCAGGGTATGGAGGGGACGGGTCCCTCAGGGACCGCAGAGGAGGGGGCAGGGGGCGGCTCAGGGTGCCCAGGAGGTCGCACTCCCCACCCCCTAGTACCTGTGTCTGGAGAGGCTTCCCCTGTTTGCAGTCTGCTGGGTCAGCGAGTGCAGGATGAGAGACAACTGCCTTCCCCGGCTTGCAGTCTGCTGGGCCAGCGATTACCTGATGAGAGGCAGCTCCGGCGCTCTGAGCGCCTGCAGCTGAAGCAAGGGCTGGGTCTGGAGCAAGGCACATAAAAGGAGGGCCATTCAGCTTTCTCCTTTGCTGGTGATCAGAGCCTCTGGGTTCCTGTGATCTGGCCCATGCGTTGGTATTTGGAGAAACTGTGGTTTACTAGACCCCTGTTCCTGTGTGAAGAGTGCTGTGTGCGGGGAGTGATTGTGTGCGAGTGGTGTGTGCTTCTGTCTTCCTTACTGTTGACCTTCCGTGCCTTCCTGTGTGTGGTTGCCCTAATCCCTCCCCACTCCCCTCTGGGGTTCCCAAGGCCTGGGGTCCCTACCCCCTCCTCACTTGTTTCCCCTCCTGGGCCCTGTGTGTGTGTGTGTGGAGGATCACATCTCCGGTAGGCCCACTGCTGAATGGTGGCTGGGTCAGGTGCCTTGTAGCATACAATTGACCACACAGCGATACACCGTACTGAGGGTTCCTTTAACCCTAATAGTGTGCATCTGTGGGTATTATCAGACGTTATGAGATCACGCTCAACCACAGTCAATTCCCTGTGGTGGGGAATGCCCTCGTAACGTCTGTTGGGGAACCAGAAGTTCCCCCCAGATGTTAACTACGCTCAATCCCCGCCGGGAATCTCATTCACCACGTGATCGGCAGGGCCGGCACTGATTGCGTGGTGAATGAGATTCTCGGCGAAGATAAAGGGGCCCGTCACATCTGGACGGCGATCACGGCCCGGAATCCCCGCCAGGATTTTGGGCCGTGGTCATTTCGGGCAGGCGCTGCGGCCGCATTGGCCACGTCTCCCGCCCGTCTCCCCAGAGGACGGGTGGTGGGGGAGCATGGAGGGGGGCAAGGGCGTGCGGCCGCATGTTGTGCCGCACAGCCCCGTCCCTTCCTCGATTCCTCACCGCGATCCCCAGGCACGTCTGTTGGCCGTGCCGGAGTGATCCCGGTGGGGAATCTAAGGGTTGTTTCCGTGACAGGGCAAATGCTGCCCCGTTACGTCTGAAAATACCCAGTGAGTGGGGTTTGAGTCCTTGTGTTGTGTGCCCCCTTCTTCGGTCCTGTTTCCTCTGGCTAGCCCATATTCCCCACAATTGGGGAAGCTGTGTGGTTTGGTGGTTAGAACATTATGGGAAGAAGGAAGTTTCTGTCATTGTCTCAGTGAGTGACCTTTGGGGCTTGCCACTTATTGCTTGTGTGCCTTGGTTTCTCTGTATGTAAAATAGGGTTAATTCTGTCCTACTTGTGCAAAGAAGGTTGAGCTATGTGACCGAACAGCATTCCATGGAAGTAATTAGCGAGCAATGCTGTCAGTTATGTGCAAAGCAGGATTTGGTCCCTATCAGCCCTGGTGCCACAGCCACCTCTGGAGGAAGGAGTTCAGAGGTGATTGTATTGTGAATGTCTGTCCCCAGCATACGTGCATTAGAGCCATCCCTTAGCCACTGACTACCCCATTCCACACGCCCCCAGTTAGCCATGGTGCCAGTGGGCACCAATGGGCCTTATGTCAGTCCACAAGGCACAACAGGATGTGGCCACCCCTACTGGGTGCATGGGGATCTGCAAGAAATTTTGAAGACTGACAGTAGCCCATTGATTCAGTAAGTCTGCGATCTACAGGTCTAGCACAGCAACTCCTTAGAGCAAGCAGAGTGACCACAGGATTCTCAAGATCATGCAGCTAAAAACGATGTTCATTGGCCAATGACAGGATGTGTTGATTTACTTTCATTCTTTCTTTGCTTTAAACAGCTAGCGAGTTTAGAATCAAAATCGGTTTCTTCATTAAAGGGTTTCTTCCTCCATGCGTGCTGTTTGGTTTGCTATTGTCCAACTGCTAGCAGGGGCTGGCACTGATTTTGTTTTGGAAAAATCCTGCTTGAAGCCTTTATTGGAAAAGATAGTAACACATGAAAAACTGTATGGCCTCTACAAGCTGGCATGAGGAGGGAGAGAGCGAGAGAACTGATTGGGGGTCAGCTGAGGCTAACCGGCTGCTTCAAAGACACTGGCGGCAGCCTCTCATTAGTGTGAGGTAAAAGAAAGCGCAAGATGTTCTGAAACTCTCTGTTTGTTTTCTTTGTATGGGTTCTAGGTACCGTATTTCAGCAAGTGCTTAAGATTTTGCAAGCAGCTGGAATCTTTGACTTTGGAACCAGGGAGATTCCACGGTGACCTCCGGGTGGTCATCTACTGACAGGGTGTTTGCATGTGTGCTAAAAATATTTGTAGGAAAGCTTGTCAATAACTGATGTTACAGACAAAACAGCTTGGTGGCTAACCCAATGCTATTCCAGGGGGAGGGTTGGTTGGTAGCAGTGGCTGAGAGCAGTGGACTGAGTCCTCTTCTCCACCCCCACCCCCTCCATTACTTCTGCTGCTGCCTGGGGTAGCCACGGTGGGAAGCGGACCCAGGGAGCCAGCTTGGGGAAAAACTTCCCCGCCCTGGGGCCCACTCCCCTCCCCTCTGCAGCTTCCAACCTCCCTTCTTCCCTGCTTCCAAGTACTGACCTTGCAATAACGATGCCTAGGTGGACTTCGCTCACAGCAGGCCCCTTCTGCTTTGAGCGCGGAATGAGTCGTGGCTACCTAGACACTATTTCTGAAATGTGAAAGGCCAGGTAAAGGCTGATACTGACCATTTCATGGCTGAAACTGAAAGCAAGATGGGTGTCATGATTCTGAATGACTTTCCTGCCCCACTCTCTGTGCTGGACATTATATTGTAAGAACATAAGAACTGCCATACTATGTCAGTCCAATGGTCCATCAAGGCCAGCATCCTGTCTCCGACAGTGGTCAATCTCGGTCGCTTGGGAGAAGTACCCAACAGGTCAATGGGGCGACCCGTTCCCTGCTGTTCACTCCCACCTCCCGACTGTTAGAGGATCCATCCCCCAAACCTACTTGGCTAATAGCCGTTAATGGACCTATCCTCCAAGAACTTATCCAATCCTTTTTTAAACCCAGCTATATACTACTGGCCTTGACCACATTATCTGGCAACAAATTCCACAGACTGTGTGTTGAGTGCAAAAATGCTTTCTTTTATTCATTTTAAATCCGCTGACAGTTTCATGGAGTGTCCCCTAGTTCTCGTACTGTTTGAGAGGGTGCTCGTTAATAACCACTCCCTATTTACTTTGTTCCACTCAAATCATGATTTTATAAGCTTCTATCATGTTCTTTCTGTCATCTCTTCTCCAAGCTAAAGAGCCCCAACCTATCAAGCCTCTCTTCGTAGACAAGCCATTCCATGCCCTTTATCAGGTTTGTCGCTCTTCTCTGCACCGTTTTCAGTTCTACTATATCTTTTTTGAGATGGGGCAACCAGAACAGCACACAAAATACTCAAGATGTGGTCGCACCACAGATTTATAGAGAGGCATTATGATATTTTCTGGTTTATTCTCTATCCCTTTCTGAATAATTCCTAACGTTCTGTTTGCTTTTTCGACGGCCGCTGCCGCACATTCAGCTGAGGATTTCAATGTATTGGCCAGCGTGGAAAGGAAAAGGAACTCCTGTTTTATGCTCAGATTTAGAGAGGCAGGTTAGCCTAGCAGTCGGTTCAGCAGTTGGGTTGCTCGCTCGCTGGAGAACAGGGAATGCTCTGGGGCTGGAGGTGTGACTTTCTGGGGCAGGGGGCATGGTCTATGGGGCAGGCTTGGGCCCTGGCAATTCATTATTATTATTTTTACAAATTATGCACTGAATATGGTCATGTTTGTTAACACCCTCAGTTTAATGGGCTAGATTCTACTCGCATCATGAGGGAAAGAACACCGGGAGGTAAATTGGAAACTCTCATATTTACTCGCTAACACGAGTAGAGTGGTTATAAGAGCTATGGCGAATTTTGCCTGGGGGGTGGAATTGACATGGGGAAAAGACCACAGAAATTGGAGCTAGGAAGAATGAACCATCCTTGGATAGATGGCTTATTACAACATCCCAAAGTTTGAATCTTTTCCCCATTGGGGATGGGGGATATTGGATAATGGATAGGTACACTGAGTAATGGTTGCTACTTGTGTTGTTGAAATGATTTGTTTTAAAATGTAAATTTTGTACCACGGTTCAACATAGCTATAGCCGTGTTAAATAATTTAACTTGCCTTGGTTTGTTCTGGAATTATACAGGGGTCTTGTTTCCCCTTTATAAAGCCCTTGGAAGGGCAAGGTAATTTTAATTTTCTTTTATGTTTATAACTGTTGACCAGTAATTCTGATTTGTTGCATTATTTTTGTATATATATTTGATTTGTTATGGCCAACGGCCAAACAATAAAACTTACCTACCTACCTACTTTCATCACAACTGAGGTATTTATTTATTTTTATTTATTAAAAGATTTAATATCCGCCCCTCCTGCCACAGGCAGCTCACAACAACAACAATCAACAATTATAAAACCAGAAAAATTATAAAATTATAAAAACATATCACTCCCCCCCTCATCCCTCTCCTCCCCCACCCTCTACCCATCTCCCCCGCCAAACGCCTGATGGAACAGCCAAGTCTTACAGCTTTTTCGAAAGGAGGGAAGGTCCGGGGTCATACGCATCCCCACCGGAAGGGAGTTCCACAGCCTCGGTGCAGCCACAGAGAACGCCCTCCCCTGTGTGGCCCCCCAGAAGACTTGGGTGACCACAAGAAGGGCATCCCGCGATGACCACAGGGGCTGGTCCAGTGCCTGGGGGGTGAGGCAGTCCCACAGAGAAACAGGGCCCAGTCCGTTTAAGGCTTTAGGTTAAAACCAACACCTTGAATCGGGCTTGGAAGACTATCGGCAGTCAATGCAGAGAACGGAGCACTGGGGTAAAGTGCTCCTGGTGGCCCAGTCACACCAAAAGACGGGCCGCCGCATTCTGCACCAGCTGCAGCTTTCAGGCCGTAACCATGGGTAGCCCCACGTAGAGTGCATTACCATAGTCTAATCTCGTGGTGATGAAAGCATAGATGATGGTGGCCAGGTCCGAGTCCGAAACATATGGCCTAAGCCGACGCACCAGATGTAGTTGACGAAAGGGAACCAGTGGCACCTGGGGAACCAATGGAGGATAGACCCCATCAACGATGGGTGTAAACATCGCCTTACCCACCAGCATCACCTCCATCTTGTTGGAATTCAGCTTCAGTCAATTAGCCCTCATCCAATCCCCCACAGCCGTCAGACACCGAGTAAGCATGGAGACTTTAGGGTCTGGATTTGTTGAAAAAGAGAGGTATAGCTGGGTGTCGTCAGCATATTGGTGGCACCGTACGCCAGACCTCCTGATCACCTCGCCGAGAGGCTGCATATATACGTTGAACAGGAGAGGGGACAACACCAAACCCTGCAGGACACTACACGCAAGGTCTCGATACGATGAAAAACACTCCCCGAGTACCACTCACTGGGTTCTCCTGGTCAGGAATGAGCAGAACCATTCAAGAACAGTCCCGCCCACCCCTGCACAGTCCCACAGGTGCCCCACCAACATCTAGTGATCAACCGTATCAAAAGCAGCTGACATATCTGAACGACCCCGGTCCATCTCCCGGCGCAGATCATCCACCAAGGCCACAAGCGCAGTCTCAGTGCCATAACCCAGACCAATGGCGGCTGGTGGGTTTTGAGGTGGGTGCGTCACTAAGGCTGGTGAAAATAGGGGCGGAGCCTAGCCTATGGGTGGAGCCAGGGCAACAGTAGGCGAAGCCAATGCGTGCCCAAACAAATAGGGCCCTATCATCATGCACAGCGTGCTATCGAACATGAATAAGAGATAACACTCCACATCATCAATTGAACAAAACCCACATTGCAACTGATCATGAACAAACCAACTTTATTCCCAGGCCAAGGAATGCACAGATATATGAAAACCAGATATATAAAACCATGCACAGATAAAAACCAGCTAAAAACCACATGAAACAGCAAAAAAACAGATATAAAACCATATAAAACAGCTAAAAGGGGAGGGGTTTCGCACATTGTTCACCCAGCATTCACTTACACACACACAATGCTAGGGAAGGGACACAAGGAATACAGTCAAAACACACTCTAGAATTCACAATAGGCAAGGAACAAGACAAATGCACTTAGCTTTCTGGGCCAGTTTCTCAGTTCTGATTACCGGTGCTGTGTGTCTCACAGCGCCGGGATTTATATTCATGGCCCCGCCCCTCTTCATGCCTGGAGCCATGTGGCGTGCATGACCCTCTTCGTGCCTGGAGCCATGCGGGGCCCTGTGCTATCAGCGCTGGAGCGGGTTGCCTCAGTAACCGGACGCTGTGACAGTGTATCCAGCACCGCGGCGTCTAACAGCGGCACTGCGGCTTGAGCTGGAGCGAGGAGGGAGGGCTGCCACTATGCCTGGAACCCCAGAAATCTCCCCCCATGGCAAGGGACCAGGCTTCTCCAGATGGTGAAGGTGGAACATGCGGAGAAGACGTGGGGCAGAAACATTAGATGCGGCTTCCCATGATCGTTCTTCCGGGCCATAACCTGCCCAAACAATAAGATAGCGTAAGCGACCCCAGTGTAGTTTGGAGTCTAGTATGGCCTTAATCTCATACTCGGGCCCAAAACCGGACTGGACGACAGGGTCTTTCAGAGCATCCATGGTGGGGTGAGGGGTCCCAATGCTTCTTTTAAAAGAGACACATGAAAGGTCGGGTGAATGTTGATGTGGGGCGGGAATCGTACGGTGTATGTCACTTCGTTTACTTGTCGTAGAATTGAGTATGCTTCTTTATACTTGCAGTCCAATTTTTTGGACGGGCGTGCAGAAGGATAGTGTCTGCGATCAATCCACACTAGGTCTCCAGGTTTCAGAGATGGGGCATGTCTTCGGTGTTCATTGGCGTTCTGTTTGTATTTTTGTCTTGATTGGGCAAGGACCCTTTTGGCTAAAGCTTGTGTTTCGTGGATATGATGTGCGAGTGCCATGGCTGCTGGTACTTGTAAGTTCAATGTTCCTAGTTGGGGGTGAAATGCACAGGTCACATAAAAGGGGGATTTGCCAAGGGAAGTGTTGGGGGCATTTTTATATGCGTATTCCGCCATAGGTAGCCAGGCATACCAATCTTCTTGTAAGTAATTCGTGTAACATCTGAGGTACTGTTCAAAGTTTTGTTTTATTCGTTAGACTTGTCCATTGGCCTGCAGGTGATAGGAAGTAGTGGGTTTTAGTTTTACCTGTAAGGCCTTAAACAATGCTACCCAAAAATGTGACACGAATTGGGAACCTCTGTCACTTATGAGTTCTACAGGCCAACCGTATAGCCTCACTACATGGCGGATGAACAGAAGAGCTGTTCGGTGGGCTGAAGGTAACCCCTTGCAGGCCACAAAGTGGGCCATTTTTGTGAAGTGGTCCACTATGACAAAGACGGTGGTATATCCCCAGGATGGAGGTAGTTCTATGATGAAGTTATTCCCACACGTTGCCAAGGGTCCTGAGGTGGAGTTGATAATTGGAGTAGGCCCATTGGTGCCTTCCTGGGGAGTTTGGTGCAGGGACATGTAAGCCACCCTTGAACATACTGTCGTACCTCTTGTGAGAGATTTGGCCACCAGAAAGATCTTTGAATTAGTTTACAGGTACGTTCATGTCCTGGATGACCGGCGAGCGGAGCATCGTGGTGAGACCACAATATGTGGGGTCTTCAGGATTGAGGGATTATGATTTGATCGTGCCTTCGGATTAGACCGTCTTCTTTGATTTAGGAGGGATCTTCTGTTAGCATAAGTTCGTTTGCTGTAGCTTGCTATAGCTGCTCCAGTTGCAAATACGTTGCTGCAAAAAAACCTTTTGATCCAGCATTGGTCCTTGTGATCTCAGATTCATGTTCCGTCCTTCATGGTATCTAGATAGGGCATCTGCTAAAACATTCAATTTCCTGGGTTGATACTGCAGTGTAAAAGAGAAGCGGGCGAAGAACAATGCCCATTGAGCACTGGAAATTTGCGCTGTTTGGAGGAAAGTGAGGTTTTTATGGTCCGTGACGATGGTCACTGGGTACCGTGCACCTTCAAGATAGTGTTGCCATGTCTCAAAGGCTGCCTTGATGGCTAAGAGTTCGCGATTGAAAATTGTATAATTTTGTTTGGCTGATGTTAATTGTCGAGAGTAGTAGGCACATGGGAGCAGATCTTTGTCGTTTCCTGATCCTTGTAACAATACAGCTCTGATGGCCCCACTGGATGCATCAGCTTTGACATGGAAGGGTTTCTGGAAATCAGGATGTTGTACAATAGGTGCTGTCAGGAAGGCTCCTTTGAGGTAGTCGAAGCTATACTGTTGCTTGGGTCCCCAAGTTAATTCCTGTTTTTTCTTTAGAAGTTGCGTAAGGGGTTTTGTTATTTCCACGTCGTTTGGAATGTAATGACGGTAGTAGTTTGTGCTTCCTAGAAATTGTTGGAGTGGTTTAACTGCCTTTGGTGCTGGCCATTGTCTAATAGCTTCGACCTTGTGGGTATCCATTTCGATTCCTTCTGGACTAATAACAGAGCCCAGAAATTCCACCTTAGCTCCGTGAAAAGCGCACTTCTCCCTTTTACAATAAAGTTTATGTTGTCGTAACCGCTGTAATACTTGTTGTACATGTTGCACGTACTGACTAAGAGAAGCAGAATAGAACAAAATATCATCCAAATATGCGATGACAAAAAGGTCCAGAATGTCGCGGAAAATGTCACTGATAAAATGTTGAAGTGTGGCTGGAGCATTACTCTGGCCAAACGGCATCACAAGGTACTCAAAGTGTCCATAATGAGTATGGAAGGTGGTTTTCCATTTGTCGCCTTCTTGGACCCTAACAAAATTATAGGCCCCTCAAAGATCCAAGTAGGTAAAGATGTGGGCCCACTGAAGGCGATTTAGGAGCTCTGGGAATTAAAGGTAGAGGATAACGGTTTTTGACAGTGATGTTGTTTAAACCCCGATAATCTATGCAGGACCTAAGCCCTCCATCCTTTTTAGACACAAAAAAGATGGGGGCTCCAGTGGGTGAAAAAGAATGCCAAATGAAGCTGTTTCTTAAACTTTCGTCCAAATACTGACAAAGAACGCCTAACTCTGGAGTTGACAAGGCGTAAATTCTCCTGAAGGGTGGTTCTTTTCCCAGGAGAAAGTCAATTGGGCAATCATGGTCGATGGGGTGGTAGTTCTGCCACATGGGTTTTACAAAAAACATCTACATCATCGGCATCTTCCTTAGGTAAGCTAGACTCGTTAACAAGGGTGCTCCCACACACCATCAGGAGATTCCTTTCAACTATCGTGGAATTGAGGAACATACGAGAGCAGTAGTCCGATGTGAAGTGAATCCACTTTTGTTTACATAAAATAAGGGGATCATGTTGACATAACCACTGGAGACCTAGGACCACTAGGAATAAGGGAGTGCACACAACATCAAACACTATACGCTCTTGATGATTCCTGATCACACAAGGTAAAGGGGAGGTTTGCATTGTGATGGAGCCTAAAACCAAGGTGGAGCCATCTATTGAATGTACAAGTTCTGGATGCATTTTAAGGTCCATTGAAAAAGCACAAGATTGTGCCAGGCCCGAATTGATGAAATTTCCTGATGCCCCGGAATATACAAGGGTCCACACTATGAGACCCCGCTGGAGTTTTAAAGTAACAGGAACCCGAAGGTGGGTGTACTGGGAAACAAGAACCAAGGGGATTTGCCTTATGACCCCTGTCCATCCCAGCCTTTGGAGTTTCCCTGCTCTCGATGCTGAGAAGACAAAGAAGGGCACACATGAACAAAATTGGTTGATTCCCCACAACAGTAACATGCCCTAGACTTACGTCTTCCTTTCTCTTTCTTCCCATGTCAATGGTCCTCTGTGTCACAGGGAAGGGGAGAGAAAGGGGAACAGGAAAGCAAGGGCACACAGGGGGCACCCACACAAGGACGGAGGTCTCCTGATCCCACTCTGGAAGAGTATACCTGGGAGACAAGCCCATCAGGATAGTGTGATGGCCCTTAGATTCCCAGAGAGATCAGGCCTCTATCATCATTGGGAGCAGAGCATCATCATTGGGCATTGAATATAACCCCCAATACTCAATTATACCACAGGTATCGGCAGTCCACAGGGGAAGGGAGGACACTTGAAGGAAGTGGGGAATTGCAGGGAAGGGGAACTGGGTCGAGGGGGGATAAGGGGTAGGGCTTTCGGTCCAGCGGGGGAAGGAACGAGGCCCAGGAGGGGGGAGGGGCTGACACTCCACATGTTCACCACGCACTCACTCAATCGCTCACAGGGAAACACACAAGGTTCAACAACACTTACCACTATAACACTGAGGATTAGAATCAAGGGAACAATAGACAAAACCCAGTCTTAGATTTAGCAGGGGCCAGCTTCTAAAGCTCTGATTACCAGTGCTGTGTGTTTTATACTTCCTGCTACGCCCCCATACGCGCCTGCAGCCGTGTGGAGCACCACACCATCTGCAGGCATGCTGTGTCAGCTCATGTGGAAGGGAGGGGCTCTGTGGGGCCGACCTGTACTCGGATTGTCCTGGCAACCCGATGCTGCGCTAGGGCCTCTGGTGCCGCTGCGCTAGGGCCTCTGGTGCCGCCGCAGCTACGTCAGCTGCGGGCGGCGCAGCAGTCTGAGTGCAAGCGGGGGGGGCGGTCCTTCGGTGTGCTGCAGGGCTCCTGAGCCCCCCCCCAGCTATATCCCAGGTCAGTGGCTCTGACAGTACCCCCCTGCCCCTTTGAGCCCCCTGGGCAAGGGACCAATGAGGCCTGGGCTTCTTGGGGTGTCGACGGTGAAACAGGCGAAGGAGGCGAATGGCAGTGACACAGGACGTGGGCTCCCAGGAACGTTCATCTGGGCCGTAGCCCACCCAATCTATGAGGTAGTGGAGACAGCCTCTACGCAGTTTAGAATCCAAGATGGCTTTTACTTCGTACTCGGGCCCGAGGTCCGACAGGGCCACTGGACCCGGCATGGCAGAAGGATTGGGAGACGGCGGAGCCTCTGCTTTTTTTAGGAGGGAGACATGGAACGTGGGGTGGATCCGAACCCGGGGTGGCAGCTGCACCTTATATGTAACATCATTTATTTGTTTCACTATCGGGTATGGTCCAATATATTTATAATCCCAATTTCGGAGATGGGCATGCAGAGGCGTAGTGACGGCGATCAATCCATATGAAGTCTCCAGGTTTTAGGGACAGTGCTTGTCTCTGGTGTTGGTCTGCAGTTTCTTTATACTGCTGCCTAGAACGTGCAAGAAATGCCTTGGCTGCTGCTTGGGTATTGTGGATATATCTAGCGAGCATACCCACTGCTGGGACTTGTACAGAAGGGATGTCTGGAGCTCCGATCTGTGAATGGATCGTGAATGAATCCATACGTCACATAAAAGGGGGAATCTCCCAGAGAGGTGTTTGGGGCATTGTTGTTAGCAAATTCTGTCATAGGCAGCCAGGTATACCAATCATCTTGGAGGTAATTGGTATAGCATCTGAGATATTGTTCTAGACTTTTGTTTACTCTCTCAACCTGCCCATTGGCTTGAGGGTGGTAAGCGGTGGTAGGTTTTAACTTAACCTGTAGGGCTGAGAATAAGGCTACCCAAAAATGGGAAATGATTTGGGACCCCTCGATCGCTCACTAATTCTAATGGCCAGTCATGTAATTTCACTACGTGACGAATAAACAGAAGGGCTGTTAGATGAGCCATGGGTAGTCCTTTGCATGCCACAAAGTGGGCCATTTTAGTAAAGTGGTCCACTATAACACAAACTGTATTATACCCTCGGGACGGGGGTAACTCCACTATAAAATCTATTCCTACTCGCTGCCAGGGGCCCTGAGGTGGGGTGGAGAGTTGGAGGAGTCCCACTGAGGCTTTTCTGGGGACCTTGGTACAGGCGCAGATGGTACAACTCTTTACATATTGTCACACATCCCGGACAAGGGTGGGCCACCAGAAGGACTCTGGATCATTTTGTACGTGCGGCCTTGCCCTGGGTGACCCGAGGGGGGCATCATGATGGGACCACAAGATGTGTGGTTGGCAGGAAGGAGGGATAACAATAAGGTTGTTTTTCTTAAGGAGTCCATTGTCCTTGATGTAGGAAGGGTTGACTGTTGGATTGATTTCCCATGCTGTGGCTTGTTTTATATGTTCTAGCTGTAGATACATAGTAGCAAAGATCTTAGGAGACAATATGGCCCTTGCAATTGCTTGTCCATATTGCGACCTTCATGATACCGAGATAATGCATCTGCTAGAATGTTCAGTTTCCTGGGTCGATATAGAATCACAAAGGAAAAGCGTGCAAAAGAGAGAGCCCATCGGGCATGCCGAGCACTGGATATTTGTGCCGTTTGGAGATAAGTAAGGATTTTATGATCCGTTATGATGGCTACTGGATGTTCCGCACCCTCCAGATAATGTCGCCAAGTCTCAAAAACTGCTTTAATGGCCAGGAATTCACAGTCGAATATAGTGTAGTTTTGCTCTGCTGGGGTGAGCTGTTGGGAGTAGTACACACACGGTAATACTCTTTTCTCATTTTCCAACTCTTGCGATAGTACTACTCCAATAGCTCCGCTAGAGGCATCTGCTTCCACGTGAAACGGCTTTTGGAAATGAGGTTTTGCAGTATAGATGCTGTCGTGAAGGCCTCTTTTAGATAGTCAAAGCTATATTGTTGTTCCCCAGACATACTCTTGATTTTTCTTTAATAATCGTGTTAGAGGGGTCGTAATGTCCGCATAATTCAGGATACAATGGCGATAATAATTTGTCCTTCCTAGAAACCGTTGCAGTGGTTTTAATGCTTTGGGTGGAGGCCAGCATTGAATGGCTTTGACCTTTCGAGCATCCATCTCAATTCCCAAAGGGCTAATCACAAAACCTAAAAATTCCACTGTGGTTATGTGAAAGGCACATTTCTCAAGTTTACAGTACAGTTTATAGGTGCGTAGTCATTGTAGCACTTGCTGTACATGCATCATGTGTTGACGAATCAAAGTAGAATAAATCAAAATGTCATCTAGGTACGCAATTATGAAAATGTCTAACATGTTCCTAAGGATGTCATTGATAAAGTGCTGAAAGGTAGCCAGAGCGTTGACCAAACCGAACAGCATCACCAAATATTCAAAGTGTCCATAACACATCCGGAAGGCAGTTTTCCATTCATCGCCTTCCCAGACTCTCACTAAATTGTATGCTCCTCTAAGGTCTAGTTTCATGAAGATACTTGCTCCTTGAAGACGGTTCAGGAGTTCGGGAAGGAGTGACAACAGGTACCGATTTTTAACAGTAATAGCATTCAGATTCTGGTAATCAATACAGTGTCTGAGTCCCACATCCTTCTTCGGCACAAAAAAGATGGGTGCTCCTGTGGGGGAGCATGAATGTTGGACAAACCATTTTGCAAACTTTCCTCCAAATAGAGGCGAAGCGCTCCCAAATCTGGGGTGGACAAGGCATAGATTCACCCAAAGGGGGTTCTTTCCCAGGTTGTAGACTGGTGGGGTGGTAGTTCTGCAGCTTGCGTCTTACTGAAAATGTCTGCATAATCCATGTAGTCCTTGGGTATGTTTGGAGTGTTGTCGATGGAGCTCCCACAGATTGCCAGGGCAGTATTCTGACCTGGCTTGTGTTGGTGGCATGTTTGATCCTGGAGATTAACTGGAGTCATTTCTGTTTCCACGAGATTCGGGGCTCGTGTTGGCAGAGCCAGGGGACACCCAACACTACAAGAAAAAACGGGGTGCACACTACATCAAAAATTATCTGTTCCTGATGATCCCCTATTGCACAATCTAATGGGACAGTTTGCATTGTAATAGGCCCTGAAATCAAGGGGGAACTGTCTATAGAATGCACTGGTTCCAGGTGCGTTTTAGGCTCGATCCTGATGGCGTGAGATCGGACTAATCCGGTAACCATGAAATTCCCTGATGCCCCAGAATCTATAAGGGCCCACACTATGAGGGACCTATTGTGCTCGATGGTCAGGGTTATGGGAACCCGAAGATGGGTCTGAGGTTTGGCAAGGACTAAGGGGATGTGCTTTACATCCGGGCTGGCCCCTGTCCATCCTGGACTTTGGAGTTTCCCTGCTCCCGCCATTGGGCCGATAGAAGGAGGCATTCATAAACAAAGTGGGAAGGTTCCCCACAGTAGTAGCAGGCTCTAGATCTCCATCTCCGATCCCTTTCCTCTACCATCAAAGGCCCTCGAGAGGCCCACAACTGCATAGGTTCAGGACCAGTGCCCTTTGTTCCCTCAGCTATAGGGGGTGGTACCAAGGGAGCTCTAGGAAAATATGTTCTGGTCTCTTGCCTCTTTTCCCTACGTCTCTCTGCTAGGCGATCATCTATCTGGAGAGCGAGGGTGGCCAGTTTTCCCCATGTATCGGGCAGCACCATATAGGCTAGTTGATCTTTTAGTTCCTCACTGACTCCCTTCCTCAAAAGCACCTTCAATACATCATTGGGCCACTGTAATTCCAGGGTCAATTTCTGGAAGTGTGTGAGGTATTCCAGCAGACCCCCTTTTCCCTGCTTAAGGGACATAATAGCAGCTTCAGCATCCGTTAACCGATGAGGGTACCTGTTTCAGCTCTATACCGCTTTCACACCAGACATTCCGTGCAGGATTTGGGAAACAGCCTTGGGGGGGTGCCTTGGGNTGGGGGGGTGCGGGGTGGGAAAAAGCCTTGGGGGGTATGGGGTGCCTTGGGGTGTGTGGGGTGGGAAACAGCCTGGGGGGGTGCGGGAGGAGGCTAGGAAGGAATCTTACCTAGTGCTGGCTCCGAGTCTGGCGGTCTTCGTTGGAGTTGCGGTGCAGGCGGGGGGGACTTAGGTTTTTTTAAAAAAAAATTAATTGCCTGCGTGTCCTGCTCTCCTCCATGGAGGCAGGACTCACGGGCAATTTAAAATAAAATAAAATTAAAAGTCACACAACAATGTTCCCCGACTCCCTGCCTTGCTGCTTCACACACCCCCACCGCCGCTCTGAGCAGCAGATTGGGAGGGGGGGAGCGGCAAGGAAGCGGCAAGGAAGAGCCACCGGCAGCCATGTTCTTCTTTGAGTATGTGAGGCAGGGACCAGCGCGCATGCACGCTGGTCCCTGCCTCAGGCGCCCGGCCCAAGGCATCTTACCAGGGCGCTTTCAACAAGTGCCCTGGTGAGAGCTTTCCTTGTGCCCATTGAGCGCAATGGAAACCCTAGCTCCTCCCTCCACAGCACGTCCTATACGTGCCATGTAGATGGAGGAGCTCAGCCGAGCTGAATGCTCAGCCACCCAAACCGTGTTTTCCATTGGAAAATGCACTTGGGCTTAGCATTTTTGAGCCTTCTGGGACCCACTCCTCTGGAGTGGATCCCAGAAGTCAACTGAAACAGCACCGCAGCAGCCTCTACCTTGCCTTTGCTTCAGAGAGGAGGCTGCTGCGGCGCTGTGGGAAGCGGCGGCGGCAAGTGTTGTTTTTTTTTTTTTTTTTAAACGAGCGGCGGTGCCTGGCGGACCTTCGGTGCTTGGGGGGTCAGCGCCCCAAATTCCCTGGGAGGCCAGCCGCGCCTGAATCTGAGTGTGAGCAGGGGGGGCGGTCCTTCGGCGTGTTGCAGGGCTCCGGAGGGCCCCCCCAGCTATATCCCAGGTCAGTGGCTCTGACACTCGGGAGGCACCTAATTGCATGGGCTCAGGGTCAGTTCCTATCGCTCCTTCAGCTGGAGCAGATAGGGGCAGGGAGATTCTTGGAAAAAACCTTTGAGACTCTTGTCTTTTCTCTCGTCACCTCTCCGCTAACCGATCATTTATCTGGAGCGCCAGTGTAGCGACTTTTCCCCATGTGTCAGGAAGGGCGGTATAGGCCAATTGATCTTTGATCTCATCCCTCAGCCCTCTCCGGAACATCACGTTTAAGACCTCCTTAGGCCATTGTAAGTCTAGGGCCAATTGTTGGAACTGCATAACATATTCCAACAGACCCCCATTGCCCTGTTTAAGAGACATGATGGTTGCTTCTGCATCCCTTAAGCGATGAGGGTGGTCAAATAAAAAGGTAAATTCTCGAATGAAATCAGAATAGTTCGAAAGCTCTTACTTTTTAATAAGGTGGTAGCCCAATCTAAGGTGATCCCACCCAGGTTTCCAAAAATAAAGGTTACCGTCTGTTGCATAAGCGGCCGGCTGTATAGTAAAGGTAAGGTTACATAGGGCACAAAAACCCTTGGAACGATCGTCTGTCACCTGAACATTTTTCAATTCGGGGACCCTTAGGCTCTTGAGGGGCCACGGCCCCGCTGGGTTGCAGGGGCACCTCGGGAGCTACCACTGGGGGTGCTCCTATGGGGCCCAACCCGCCTTGAGTATTCACTACTGCAGCCGCCAATTCAGTATGTTTAGTTTGCAGGTCCTTCATTTCCATAGCCAACGTCTGTACTGCCCTTACTAAGTCTCCTATTTCTTTAGCCAAATCCATATTTTCTAAACTCCCAAAAGGGAAAGGGAATATGTATACGTATGCCGGTAATTCTGTCATGGGGGTGGGGGGGCGGAAGGAGGACAGAGGAGAACTGCACACACTCACACGTAAACTCCAACCATATGCTCTGCAAGGAAATTGTAGGAGAAAACTGCCCATCAGGATAGTATTGTAGCCCTATGGATCTCAGAGAGACCAGGCCTCTATCATCATAGGGCGCAGAGGTTGCAATGAAGAGTATGACCTCATGCCACACACAGTCGCTCCACTCACTCACACTCTCACAAGGGGGGAGGGCAGGTGTTGGGCATGTGCGGGGAATGAGGGCAGGAACCGGGTCCGGAGGAGAGCGGAGTAGGACTTTCATACAACAGGGGATAAGGAAGGGAAACCCGGGAAGGTGGAGGAGTTTCGCACACTGTTCACCCAGCACTCACTTACTCGCACACAATGCTAGGGAAGGGACACAAGGAATACAGTCAAAACACACTCTAGAATTCACAATAGGCAAGGAACAAGACAAGTGCACTTAGATTTCTGGGCCAACCTCTCAGTTCTGATTACCGGTGCTTTGTGTCTCACAGCGCTGGGATTTATACTCATGGCCCCACCCATCTTCATGCCCGGAGCTGTGCAGAGCGCCGCACAGGCTCAAGCAATGACCTCACATCCCGTGAGGTCAAAGGCCGGGACTCTGCGCTATCAGCGCCGGAGCGGGTTGTTTCGGCAACCGGACACTGACGGGGTATCCAGTGCCGCGGCATCTAACAGCGGCACTGAGGCTTGAGCTGGAGTGGGGAGGGAGGGCTGCCGCTGTGCCCGGAACCCCAGAAATCTCCTCCCATGGCGTCCAAAACCGTCACGGCTGATACACCTGCTCAATAACCTTCCCTAAAAAGGGAAGGTTAGAGACAGATCAGTAGCTGTCAAGGGAGTCAACGTCAAGCGATGGTTTCTTGAGCAGAGGCCGCACCACCGCCTCCTTGAGACAGCCCGGCACTCTACCCTCTCAAAGGGAGGCATTGACCATCCCCCGCCAGAAATGGTCCCATTGGCTCCTTGCAAGATTTAATTAGCTAAGACAGGCACGGATCTAATTCACAAGAGGTGGCCCTAACAGCCCCAAGGTTCCCGACCGCATCAGCGGGTGTCACCGACTGAAATTGATCCCATAAAACCGGACAAGGTGTGACTTCCATAATCTCAGGTTCTCCTAGTGTAATAAGTGCAGCGTCGAAATCGTGGTGAATACAATCGATTTTATCCACAAAATAATTCACAAGCCTATCACAGCGTGCTATAGATGACTCCACTCCAAGGTGGAGGGAGGCTGGACTGACCAGCCTCCGCACCACCCGGAAAAGCTCCACTGGGCGAGATTTTGCAGATGCTATGAGAGCAGTGAAAAAAGCTTTTTTCACTGCCCTCATCGCCTCGACATATACTCGTAAACTGGCTTTATGCTGCAATCTGTCAGCTTCAGTACGATAACGACGCCACCATTGCTCCAACTGCCGCCCTTCTCGCTTCAGCACTCACAGCTCCTCCGAAAACCACAAGGGCCTGCGGTGCTGTCGCCTGGGCAGCGGACGTCTAAGAGCCGTCCAATCAATGGCCTCAGTCAGCAGAGTGTTCCATAGCGTGACGAGGTCATCGATGAGACGGTAAAGCTCGGAGAAATGTCATTGCACTGACTGAAACTAGGGTGTAACTCAGAGGAGAATCTGGTCTGACATATTTATAGCACATCCCATGCTCACCTAGCAGCCCCCTATACCTTTCACAAATGCAGCACAATGATCTTGGGGTCATAAACGTTGGGAGTGAATTTCATTCTTTTCAGGCAGCATCATGGTCCCGCCCGGCCAGCTTTACATACTGCTCAATCTGCCATCACAGCACGTCTAACGCACATTCCAGCTTGACAAGCGTGTGCGATAGCAACAGCTGAATCTGGCAGGCAGAACATAACAAAGACTTGAGTAAGACTGCTCTGCAATAGACGGCTCCTCTTCGGTTCCAGTAACTCTGAAAGCAAGAGCGTGCTTTTATATTTAGCATGCTTTTACTTTAGTCAAATGCCAGGAAGCAGCAGCAGGGGAAGGAGTGGGCTGTTGCAAGAAGATTTGGTTTTCACAAGTTAACCTTTTATCACTATTGCCTTGGTGCACGGCATCACCGGGGTGTCGCCTTACCAGACAGCAAAGCTTTTTTGACACCTTTGATATCATTTCCACTTGGCGTGCTTTTATTTGATTGTCACCACAGCAAGGCTGGTTGTTGTGGACAGAAGGGTCAGACTATGAATCAGAACTGAAGGGAGAACTTTGGTCCCACATTATGCCCTGTATTGTTTTAGTTTTTGTATATTTGGAATTGAAAACAAGAACAAAAATTATGTCCACACGACAAAAAGCCCCACCAAAAACCAAACCACTAGCTTGGAACATTGTTACTTTGCCGTAAACCTGGGAGGTCTCCACTCTTTGGGAAAGTGGCCTGGGATTTTGAGCACCCAGCTTAAGACACTTTGGCTGTGATCCATAAACCACTTAATACCCTCCAACAGTACCTTTTTGCCCAGTACAGTAAGCAGTTTTGTTATCTTCTACTGGGCTTCCCACAGTGTAGCATTTGTACTGGATTCAGAAGACAAAGGGGGTCATTAGCACTTCATTAGTTCAGGCAGAGAAAGAGCTGGCTGGCTCCCTGCCCTAGCTGCTATTTTTGTTTATTCACTGCTGGCAGGGTAGGAGTGGGGCATCTTTTCACACTTGAACAAGCTTGGGATAAGCACTGCTATCAAAGAACAAAGAAAAGTAACACCCAGGCAGGAGGGAGCTGTGTGCCTGGAATCTAGATGAAAACTATAAAAGGTAGGAGGGGTGTGGGTGTGCTTGTGAGACAGGATTCTTTTACCATGCTGAAAGTGACTGTCCCTGGCTTCCATTTGTGTTCCTCCAAGTTTCTTTAAAACTCCTCCCTGCTCTCCACTTCCAATCCTTCCACTTGTCCCCTTGACCCTATTTCTTCTTGCTTCCTGACCTCTATCGCAACCACTGTATCACCATCCCTCCTGCACATAGTCAATCTCTCCCTCTCTACTGGCTCCTTTCCCTCTGCCTTCAAACGTGCCACTGTTTCTCCTATCCTCAAGAAGCCTACCCTTGATCCTTCCAATCCCTCTAAATACCATCCCATTTCTCTCCTCCCTTTTGTCTCTAAGCTCCTGGAATGTGCTGTGTACACCTGTTGCCTTGACTTCCTCTCTGCCAACTCCTCCCTTGACCCTCTCCAATCTGGCTTCCGCCCCCTCCACTCTATTGAGGCTCTTGCTAAAATAACTAACAACCTTCTCTTAGCAAAATCCAATTGCCTTTACTCCATCCTTGTCCTCCTCGATCTCTCTGCTGCTTTTCGCACTGTCGACCACGCTTTCTTATTTGACCCCCTCCATTCCCTTGGTTTCCGTGGCTCAGTCCTCAACTAGTTCTCTTCCTACCTCTCTGACTGATCCATCAATGTGTCTCTTGCTGGTGCCTCCTCTGCTTCTCTTTCCCTCTCGGTTGGAGTTCCCCAAGGCACCATCCTTGGCCCTCTTCTCTTCTCTCTATAAACTCTGTCCCTAGGCAAGCTCATCAAATCTCATGGCTTCCAGTACCATCTGTACGCTGATGATACCCAACTCTCTCTCTCCACACACACACCCCCTCTATCCAGTCTCGCCTTGACTAATTGCCTCTCTGACATTTCTGCCTGCATGTTTCATCGTCAGCTCAAACTTAACATGGCTAAAACCGAACTCCTCATCTTTCTCCCTAATCCTTCCTCTCTCTCTTCCTTCTCTGTCTTTGTTGATGGGGTCAACATCCAGCCCATCCCTCAGGCACATAGCCTAGAGTTCATCTTTGACTCCTCGCTCTCCTTTAAACCTCAGATCAATTCTGTTGCCAAATCTTGTCGTTTCTCTCTGCACAACATTGCTAAGATCCGTCTTTTCCTCACTGTTTCCTCTGCTAAAACTCTTGTCCATGCCCTGGTCATCTCTTGCCTCGACTTTTACAACCTCCTTCTCACTGGCCTTCCTCGCTCTCACCTTACTCCTCTCATTTCTGTTCATAACTCTGCTGTCAAGGTCATCCACCAATGCCCGCCGCTTTGACCACGTGCAGCCCCTCCTCTCCTCTCTCCTGGCTCCCTCTTCCTGAACACATTCTGCACAAACTCCTGGTTTTTACCTACAAGGCTCTTCATGGCCTTGCTCTCCTCCTATCTCTCAGCCCTCATTTCCCACTACACTCCCGTCTGGGAGCTCCGCTGCTCCTCTGCCAGCACCCCCGCCTGCTCATGGCTCCCCTGCTCCTCAAAACACATCGGTCCCTTTTCCCTGGCAGCCCCCCATGCCTGGAACTCCCTCCCTGAACACATTCGCTTGGCTTCCTCCCTCCAAATCTTCAAATCCCTCCTCAAAACCCACCTCTTCTGTCAAAGTTTCCCTGGCTCCTCATTCCCCTCGCCCCCTTGCCGACTTATCCTGAATCATCATATCTTGTGTAACATAAAATGAGTAACTACATCATTCTAACTAAACTAAGCAAGTGCACCTGAGACCCCACAAGTCCGTGTATGTATCCTTAACTCTTCCTCTGTTTCCACACCCCCGCTCTATCTCCCCCACCCCCCTTGTCTCTCTTAGATTGTAAGCCTGCTAGGGCAGAGACTGTGTCTCTTTCTTACAATTGTAAAGTGCCAGCTACATTGCTTGCACTATATAAATGCTTAATAAAAATAATAACTAAAACGTTAGAGCCAAAGTCAATACACACATTTGAGAGCTTTGACTTTTTAATAGACTAAGTTGTAACATGAACCATCAGCCCTGCACGTACAAACATACGGGTACACAGAGCCTCTCACCAACATCCTTTTTTTCCAGCTCTGCCCCAAAGTTACTCAGTGGACTATTACAAATTTCCATAAACATATGCAAATGTATACAAATTAAAGGCGGCATGAAGCATACCTATCCCTCTCCGTCAGGCATTGGAGGATATGCACTTATACCAGAGTAGCCCTTTTCTAATGGGACTCATTCGGTGCAAGCGGTTTGTGGGTATAAAATTGTCACAAGCGGCTTTCAGACTGATCTTTAAACGCAAGGGCAGGGCAGTATGCCTCAGCCAGTGACACCCAAAACATTTGGGGTCTCAACATTTCTCAGAGACCACCATGGACCTGCTGGAAAGGAGTGTGGATAAAGCTGGAGCTTTTAGTCAGGGCTTAATTTGTGCCCTTGCATCTCCTCCTCCTCCTCCCCCTGTCACTGTTGCTTGCTACTCTGCAAGGCCTCATTCACAGCTGGATGCAGAAGCACCCGCCTCTTCCCCCCCTAGTCTCTCCTCTGACAGGGCTGAGGCTGCTGCGGATGGGCTGGGAGGAGGCCAGATTGGAGTTAGGAGTGGGGTGCCCTCAGGATGGGAGAAGGGTCCAGATCGTTGATCTCCTATGCCATGGATCCATCCATCCCCTATCCTCTCTCATCTCCACTCCTTTCCCTTCAGCTCATTCAGTATGTGAAGGTAGGGAGAGACTGGGTTCACAGGCCAGATCCAGGAACTGGAAAAGGGCCAAATAAAAATCATCAATGGGGTGGATTTGTCCCATGGGCCAAAAGGTCCCCACTACACCTTACATCTTCAAGCTACTGCACAAATAAGACCTCTTTCCCCTCATCTTGTAGATCAATCTTACTACACCCTAAAACAGGAATCAATAGAAATTAGTAGGGGTGGGCCTTTGAGTGAAAATGCTTTTTCCCCCCCAATTTCATTTCCTCTAAGTTATCAGATTTAATTATGAATCCATATTATGGATCCATATTTGAATCAATTAAAAAGTAAAAAATAAAAATTAACAAAAGAAATTACTGTGAACGTACAAAATGGCCACCAGACTATTCCGGGCATATGCAACCTTTTTCAAAATGGTGGCATCAGCGTGGCCACCATTTTGGAAAAGGGCAGGCAGTCTGCGCATGTGTAAAATGGCCACTGAGCATGTGCAGAATAGCTGCCCTTTTTCAAAAGGTCAGTGATGCTGCCATTTTGGAAAAGGGTGCGCATACACAGAACAGTCCAGTGGTCATTTTTCACTTGTGCAGTAATTTTTAAATTTTATTTTAGAACGGAACTAAAACAGGCTTGTTGTCATGCTGTTTCAGTTCAATTTGGATTAATCTGTAACAGCCCATTCTGTGCAGTTACAGATTAATCCAAATCCGAACTTCCCGCCCCTAGAAATTTGCTCACAACCATACCCTAATTCGTTGGCAGAGTCGGACTTAATATGCAAATAGCAGGCTGCCGTTTTATAACACAGAGGCAAGCAAAATTCCTACCCTGCGAGGCCTGACTTTAGTTGGTTTCATGATTTATCAGATTTGGAGAGGGAATGTGTGTCTGTGTGTGTAGGTAGCCTAGAGAATTACTCTCCTGCAAAAAGAAAAGTTCCTCCCAATACAAAGCCATCAACCAACATAGGCAGGCATCATTTAAAATGCCAAGAGAACTTGCTCCGTTCCCATTTATAATGAGTTTCAGACAATACAACATTAAGCATCGAGCAGACAAAAAAAGAAAGAAGATAACACAATCTGCCGCCATGGTAACTAAGGGAGAATGCACTCACAAACCTTTGTGAATTTCCACCAGCAGAGTTAGGGGACCATTACATGTACATCTCAATTACCTTTCTAAGCATTTGCTTGGATGCTCCATTACTATAGCATCCATAAATAAAATAATCAGAGGGGTTGAAAGTGGAACAAACTTTGTGGGCCACCAAGGTTAGACATGGGGCCCTGGCCCTAGTAGCAAATGAATGGTCAGAAGCAATTAGCAGGACAGGGGAATCCAGTTCTACATTCAAAGAAGTCCTGGTGCACTGCACAGCTCCTGTCTAATTGCTAAGAAGGGGGCCCAAGAGGGAGAAATGGTTGCTAAGTGCTTCATTGGCATGAGGGAGAACAGGGCTTAGTTTGTAAAAAAATTAATTGTCAGGGCCCAAGCCTGCCCCACACATCCCACCCCAGAGCTTGCCAGAACAGGAAAATGAACCTTAGTCTCCAGCTAGCAACCAAACCGCTAGATCACCCAGCCTCTCTATGGATGACTATCAATCAGGGGTTCCTGTGATTTAATCTAGATGATGACAAGCTCAGAGGGTGGAGTCATTAATGAAAAGCCAAATAAACCAGCCAGGATTTATTTGCTTTTTGTTTACAACCCTGAAATGGCCAAGAACAGCCTTTTCCTGGTCTTTCACATTTTGGGATGTACACTCCTCCTGGGAGCACTTCGCAGACCTCCACCTCACCTTGAATGTAATTGTTGGAGCCGAAGTTACCCTGGCAAGCCCCCCACAAATTAAGTCCTTAGGGGATAGCTCATGAAGCACCCCTTGGAGCCCAAATTTTAAGCAGTCACTTCTTAAGGATGCAATGGTTCTCAGAAAAGATGCCCTTGGGGTCTTGCTTTTAGTGAACTTAATGCTAAAAACTTCACTGTTGTCTTGATTTAAGAAACAAGAAGTTAACTTGCCCCACAAAGAATATGCACCAACAGTCATCCAGAGAATGCTATAGTCAGCTCCTGCACTATTATTACAGTGATAGAAATACAAATTGTTATTCTGTTTGAATGTTCTAGTCATGATAAGTCCCAGGCCACAGAGCCATTCTTTGACCCCCCCCTGACCAATATGTGATCACTTTAGATCCCTTTGTGCTCCAATACTGATCAATAACCTCATCAAAACAAATGAAAGTAGTTTTTCCTACTAGAGGTGTCGCTGCAAAGACCAAAGGCTATCCACCATCTTGAAAAGCAAGCCTGCAGGCCGATTCTGCACACAGCTGACCCTAATTTGCTGTATTAGGTAATGCTGAAGTAACAGTAATTTCAGAGTCAAATTCAAGTTCTGGGTGCCTTTCTCAGGACACTATACCTTCCTCATAAGGGCCATAGGAAGCACTAGTTAATGTTTATGAAGTGCTTTGGGATTCATAGGTGAAATAGATGGTTTGGAAAAGTATTCCTAGCATCATACACTAACTAGTAGGACTTGCCCCAAATTTTTCATGTTACCATGAAAAATATTTCCATATTTTAATTTTTTCTCATGGTACCAATAGCATTGTCACCCTGAAGTGAGATTTGGTGGAATTTCTTTCTCTATGAAGCTGCAGACTGTTTTGTGGGGTTGTGTGTGTTGTCTAGGCTGTAGCATGGCACAAGAGAGCCTAATTGTAAAATGTAACTTCTACTGTTCTGCCAGCTGCTTGGCAACCTAAGGCCAGACTGGGATCTCTTTGCCTGGCTCCCTTTGCTGGTCTGTTCAAGTTACCAGTGCCACTGTATCAATGCTATGTCAAGAGGGGGCCCTGGGGGTAGAGGTGTAAATGTCTGGTTTCTTAATTTTGTGATTGCTGGGGCCTGGGCTTGCTGGGTTTTGGTGGGATTTATTTCTCCACGCAGTTGTAGACTGTTTTGTGGGGTTGTTGTATTCTTCTTGATTGACTGTCCCTTACTAGCCTGCGTTTTTGTGCACCGCTTGGTTGGCATAATGATGAATAAAGCGGGTGCACTCACTGCCGAGGGTGGGTTGTGCTGTGGGAACCCTACTGTTGTTTGTTGTTTTTAAATTTCTGCACGCAGTTGCACTTTTGTGGGGTTGTCTTCTGGACCGATTGTCCCACTCTGGGTAGTGCTTTGGCTGTGGGTTCAAGAACTTAGCAACAACTTTCTGAAGTTTCCAAAGTTTTCCGAGGTCCAGAATTGAGTCCAAATTCTGAACTTCAGAAACAGTGCTGTCGGACCGATCATTTGGAACTTCGGTATTCGGCCCGAGTGCTCAGAAGTACTATTCGGTACAGCCCTAGTTTAAAGCTGTAGGCAAGCCTACAGGTCTGCTGAAAACCTCATCGATGTTTCCCTTTACCAGTCCTGTAGAGGAGTGGACAACATACAGAAATGAAGCACCGTCATTTGCACCCTTCCCTCATGGTCACAATTTTGTATTCCACCCCACCCCCCCTGCCAGCCCATTGTCCCACCATGGTTCCTTTCCCACACCCTACAGCTTCCCAGCCGAGTCAGCCAGTGGCAGACTCAGCTCTCTGTGAATGTTCTGCCCTGCCAGGAAAGTCAGCTGGTTTGAACACTGGCATTCCACTGTAGCATGAGAATTGCACAAGGACTCCATGAGGATTGCAATCCTTGCCTGGATCTGGAATGGTCTGATCCTCTCTGCATGGAATGGTCCAGGCAGGCCCCGGCATGACAAGACAAGACCCCTGAATGGCCCATGTCCTGGTTGCACTGGGTGCTTGTTGCTGGGGGATTGGTCCACACCCGTTGCAGTGGTACTCCTGTAGCAAGGCAACAAGGAAAGCCATTAGTTCAGACTGCCCCACTCCCACCTTCCAACCCTGGTGTTTCAGACCCTGCCTGCCATTCCCTTCCAATCTAAGAGCCGCCCATCCCGCCCAAAGGGAAGCAGGAATGGGCATCCAGACTAGGTTGCTGCTGTGTGGTTGCTGTAGCGGGATCTCTGGGGCATGTGGTTCTTCTCCCATGATCACCACCTGGCATGGTACTTTTCCCTCTGCCACCAGCTTGCCAGCTCACCATGGTACCTCTCTCCTGCCGCAGCCCCCCAGCCTGCTAAGGTGCCTTTCCCTCTGCCATCAACCTGCCGCCCCCCCGCCCCAGCCTGCTGTCCTGCAATGGTGCCTTTTCCTCTGCCACCAGCCCAACGGCCTGCCATGGTACCTACCTCTTCTTACCCTGCCTGTCCTTCCCTCCCAAAGGGAAACAGGAATGAACACCTGGTCTAAGTTGCTGCAACGGGCTCTCTGGAGCAAGTTGGTTCTCCTCCTCCTCACCACCCACCATGGTTCTCCCTGCCGCCGCCGCCGCCGCCCCACTGCGTCCCAGCGAGTATTCTATTCTGCTGCTCCTCAGTGCTCTCCTGGACACCTGTGAACACCGCAAAGAACGACGTGCAATCTAATTAACGGGAGAGGGAGATGTGGGTGATGTACATTAGCCTGCATTTGCCCTCCAGGCTGCGAGCAGTGTGGGTGAGACAGTGTGGTTGCAGCAGTGGGGGGAGGAGGGGAGGGAGAGTTATTGTGTGGGTGTGGGCTGAGAACAGAAGCCCCTCCCCCCCCCCCCCAAAACAATCTGTTGCCCTAAGCAGGTGCCTACGTTGCCTCCCCCTACGTCCCGCCCTGGGCTGTGTTAAGGCTGATCTTACAATAGGTGAGGTCTGGGACAAAGGGGTTGGGGTGGGCACTCAGAGTGGGAAGTAGGCCTAGATCTTGGCACCAGAGTCTATGAGTCAGGGTCATCATTAGGACAGGAGGAGGAGGGCAAAGCGGTAGGCCTTGCAGAAAGATCCTGAGTGGGCCACTCCTGAAAGCACAGACAATTAGAATTTGCAGGGGCCCTAGTGATTTTACCCCCTTCGCTGTAGTCCCATCCATTTTGGGGGCACCTTCGGGACCCTAGAGGTAGTCATGTTTGGGCCCCCACTGGAAGGGAGTTGGGGCGCCACACCTTGCCTTGGTAAAATCAGGGGCCACTGCGGCCTTCTGGAAGTAGAGAAAAGAGCAGGGTCCAGGGCAGCCACCCCAGTTCACCCTGTGGTAAGGTTGACCCTGCCTGAGCAGGGCTCCCAACATCACTGCTGCTCCTCAGGGGGCCGTGACTCCAGCCACACAACCCTCAGGAGCAGCAAGAGTGGAGGCAGGGTCCTGGGGAGTCAGTGCCTCAGGAGCAGCAGAGTCCCAGAACCTGCTCAAGAACCGTGGTAGGGTTCTTGTGGGGTGGGGCACTGGGGCCCCTACAACAGGCAGGGCCTGAGGCGACTGCCTTTCTCTGAAGCTGGCCTTGCACTGCGTTACCCCATGTGCTTGGAAATTACACACTTTGAATGCTTGAAATAATTGGCGGCAGAGGGAAGAAAAGAACCTACATGTTGTGGCAGGTTCTCCTCCTCCACAAAGAGGATCTCGGGTACTGGGGGTGCTCAGCATGGAGGAAGAGACTCTGCTTCTGCACTGGTGCCGCCATTCTGTACAGTAGCCTGCACACACACACCATCCAGAGCTCTGGGAAGGGGAGGGGAGGCGGCATCCTGAGTTGCCTAAGGGCACCTAAAATCCTATGTCCGGACCTGAGGACGACACAAGCTGCTGTTTTCTAGATGTATCCCTTCAACATCTGATATGTGCACATTCCTGTGGCTGTACTGTTATTGGCAGTGACACAGAGGAAAAGGCTGAACTGGATGATGGTCCAGACCAGGGTAACTGTGTTGGTAGTGGAACATCAGGAAGGCAAACTGATGACTGAGCCAAATCAGAAGAGACGGCCAAGCCACACTCAGAATTTACTGCCCACTGCATGTGTCTGCTCCAAAGTGTCATCTCCCAAACCCACGCTAAATCCCAGAACCCATAGCCCCATTGTCTGTCCCACAATGCACCGATAAAAATAAACTAGGAAACAACGCAGCAAAAAGAGATCGGATATAGGATACCACCTGGGGATTGGATTCAAGGGTGGACAGGGTCAAAAAAGTATCTACTCATAGCCCATTCATTGTTTGATGATGCAGATTTGTAAATCCCTAGATTCTTGGGGGCCACTTTGAAAATTAGTACAAGCTCCAAGGGCCACCTAGAAATTGGAGACGGGGTGGTTAAGGAGTGTACTCAGTAAGAGAAGGGTCCCGATCATGGATCTGTCCCATCTCCTTGTATGCATGCTTGCATCTCTGCTCCCTTATCCTGAGCTTATACCGCCCTTTGCTCCATTGCTACTTGCAAAAATTAGGGGTGGGACTATCGGTATTGGATTAATCTGATAATACCAATAATGGCTGGTATCTGATTAATCCAATAATACTGATAGTTACCAATATTGGAATACCAGATTTTTAACATTGTCAGCTTTATTTGATTTTTTACAATGGCCGCAATGTAAAAAAAAATGGTAAAATTGGCAATGTTAAAAATCCGGTATTCTGATACCAATAAATCCAGTATCGGGAGATCCAATACCAGTAAACCCAGTATCTGGTAAGCCCCCTGGAGTTCCACCCTTAGCAAAAATGCATATGAAAAAGGGACAGGTTCTGCCACTGGCTGCAAATCCTCTTGAGCAGATAGCACTAACAATTGGGATGGAATCCTCCATCTGTCAAACTGAATGATTCAGCTCCCCTCGGTAGAGAATGACACCCTTTGTATTGCTTTAAATCCCATTGAAATGAATGGGATTCATGCCCACGCCAAGTGCTACAACCACCACTATTTGCTTGGAGAACTGCACTAGATTGCCCTCCCACTAGCGGCCCCATTAAGCTCAATGGGGCTTCTGAGAGTATCTGTGACTATCCATGTATAAATAAGCACCGACTGAGGCAAAGTTCTCCCTCTCTGGATGGTATTGATTCACCCAAAGAAGCATAACGTTCCGAGTAGAGATGATCTTTCTTTGCTCTATTTCGTTTCGTGCTTCATCTCCCTTGAACTGCAATCACTTTGATAAATGAAGGAAAGAAAGTTGTCTTCTCTCTCCTTCTTGCCGCCACGGTAACTCAGCTTGTCCTGATCATGAAATTACACCACAGTGCCATCCCTCACTGCAGCACTCAGTGAATGGCTCCAGCTGCATCACAGCACCTGCAGAATATTACCTCCCACTTGTCTGTCTCAGGCAAGAACACCCAGTTATCCTAGCCTGGAGCTAGAACATGGTGTTGCCGCTGGTTAGAAACGGTCCCAACAAAAAAGACTGAATCCAGATACAAACTACCGCCAGCATTTGGCTCAAGGTCATCTTTAGTACAGTAACAAGATGTTGACTAGACCTGCTCCAAGTCAGCAGCCTTGGAGATGTACGCAAGGAACAGTGGTGGCTCTAGTTTTTGCAGGACCCTAGACAAAAACTTGAAAATGGACACATTTTATCAATGGGTATACCACGAGCTCGCAGGAGGTAGCAAGCTGCTGGAAATGAAATTGGAGTTTAGCCCCAACCACTTCTGCTCCCTTTCCCTTCTAGGCTGGTGGGGGTGGCAGGGGGAGTGATTGAGCAGGCCTAATCTCACCTATGACTAGCCAAGTGGTAAACTCTGCCTCTTCCTCATCCTTCTCCAGGGCTAAGTTACAATGGCAGCAGCCAAGCCTCCATGAAAGCTTTTCGAAAGGGGAGGCTTGTTCTTATAGCAACACCCTACAGTTAGGAGAAAGATGGAGAGACCAAGCCCATGTCCAAGAGTGTGTTTGTGTATGAAAGTGAGGGGGTTGGGTAACAATAGTACAGAACAGGCAACAGAAAGTGTGTTATTTTTAAAAATTATTTTATTTTAAGAGCCGCCACAGGGCCCAGGTCCAGACTTCAATATCCCATACCCTTAGTCTGGGTCTCTTTTAACCTTTGTAATACAGTGCAGTCAAGTAAAAAGAAAAGTCAAAGTCTAGCCCAAGCCGTATGATCAATTGAGCAGCCATAGTAAGTCAACTTATCCAAGTGCCTTGACATCCCCAACCCAGTGGACTAGGTAACCCATTTACAGCTATTAACCTAACTACAGGTGAAGGCAGCTGTCCAGTGTAAACCTACACCCTTCAAAGCTAACACAGAGTCTCTTAACTGCTTAGCCACTGTGCCTCTGTTACTGTGCTGGAGTGGTTCAAAATACTGCAGTACCATTTCAGTAGATGCTAAAAGAAGTTACCAAATTAATTGAATACATCAAAGAAAACCATGGTTTATTATTGCCAGATTCTTTATCCATGGAATGGGTACTTTTCCCTCTTCCCAGACGAAGGCTACAAGGCTCCTATATTCTTAACCAATCATCACTAAGAGTCTTGACTTAGCGAGGGTAAACTCAACAAGCCACATGTTGGAAAAGAAACTATTTGGTTAAAATATTTTGGTCTCATGCTTTCTAAGGATGATTGAGAGAGAGACGGACATGGAAACCAAGTTCTCAGTGTTATGTTTGATGCCCTTGTCCTTCTACTGGGAATCCCCCACGTCAACAGAGAAGTATCACAAAAGCATCTGAACTGTATCATTTTTAATGATCTTTTCTTCAAAGGTTGAAACATTTTATTTAATGATGATACATTTACTGTTTAAAATTAGAGATTCTTTATTGTCACAGACTATCGATTACACCTTTGTTCACAGACAGGTTCCTTACGGCAGCCATGTTACTTTCTGGAAGACATAAATTGCAAGCTAGCACACAGAATTGGAGAGAGCAGTAAATTTCCAGCAGCCAGTGCTTCCTCATTACAGGCTTTCTACTTTCCCCTCGGCAAGGCCAATATTTATCTGGCTACTAAGGAAAACAGGCAATGGAAAAAAAACTCCTTTTGGCACAGAGGGATCTGGATTCTGACAAGAAAATAAAGTGTAAAAATGCTGGTTAGAAAATGACCCGGACACCTCAGAAGCATTTGGATAAATGGAAGTCCTTGCCTAACCAACATGGCTATAAAAGGAGCACTCTGGTTTCAGATTAATTTATGGAAGTTGTTGCCAGAAGATGCAGCCAAGGCCAGTAGCATAGCTGAGTTTTTAAAAAAAGAACTGGATACGTCCATTCATTGGTATTAGCTAAGTAAATTGGGGGACGTGCCCACCGCCTGTCAGAACTAGTAGTGAATGGCAGGGAATGGATTGCTCTATGTTGACCTGTTGGGTGCTCCTCCGAAGCACCAAGAATGGCCACTGTTAGAGAAAGGAGACTGGACTGTTGGTCTGACCTAGCAGGACACTTATGCTCTTATCACTGGACTTATACTGTACTTAAGAAAGAGTGCATTATACTTGTACATTTATTTTGTTACTCTCTTTTAGAAAAATTCAAACGCCATAGGCAGCACAGGGAGATAATTTCTAAACGCTTTTACGATGGGCAAGAAGCAACAGTTGGACAATTAATGGCCTCTGAGCCAGGAAAATGAAATGATAGTGACTGTCAGAACTGGCCAGTGTGGGCTAGGATCGTTCTGAACAGCAGCCATTGGGTTTCAGATAAGCATCTTCCAGCATTTCAACTCAGTGCTAGCTGTAGCTAGGATGAGCCCTCATGGGAATTAGCACAGTTCCTACAAGCTTGAATAAAAATTGGCCGGTGGGGGGGGGGAGAATACTAATTGGAACATTGGTGCAATCCCCCTATGCTTTGAAAAAGAGCACAGGATTTCTTTCCATCTGGAAAACTGCTGCAGTTAAAAGGGACAATTTAGTGTCTGACGGGCAGTAGCTCCCCGCAGTGCACTTTCTCTGTACCTTAGCCTCACGCCCCAGTCACCACCGTGCATACCAGGGACCAAATGGAGCCTGTGGTTAGTTTTGATTTGGTTGCTAGTTCCAGTTCCTACCCGCAGGGCAGAGGAGCAGAGATGGATGCAGGAATGCACATAGAGACAAGGCCCAGGGGACAAATCCGTGATCTAGCCTCTCCTCTTCCTAAGTGCACCCCTTAAGCACCCCCCACCCCCTATGTGGCCCTCAGAGCTTGTACTATTTTGGCAAGTCCTGGGATCTAGAGACTTCATTCCACATCTGCCCCCACCAGCACTTCCTACAAAGTGATACCAAAATGATTATGCATTGCTCCTGCAGCAAGCCATGAAATAACAATAAACAGTGGATGTGCAAAGGATTTCTTGTAATATACTGGTTTGAAGAACTTAATTGGGTAGGAAACTAGTTTGTGAAAAATCACCTCATCTCCAAAAATAAAGACAAGGCCAAGTTGTGGATGTCCATGTTAGCAGGGCCGGCATGGCCAGTAAAGCAAACTCTTATGAAACAGCGTGGGATCTCTCTTGCCTTGTAAGACTCCAGAATGCAAGATTTAATCCCTCTCCCAATAGTAATTTGAGAAGCAGGGCTTGCTACTCTTTCACTTGCCAAAAAGCACAAACTGTTGATTTCTTTCAATGTCCTTAGCTCTCTGAAGGGAATTCTTAAGTGCTCCAGGAAATGTAATCTGTGGTCAGAAGGATTGGGAGGCTTTGGATACAATTAAGGCAGAATTATCTCCAGATTTATGGGGAAAATGAAGAAATTCAGATTTTTTAAATTAAAAAGGTAGTTATTTCATCTGGAACCAATTGTGAATGGATGAGCAGTAAAAGGCAAAGCTTGAGCAAGGTAATTAAATGGCCACTGACAAAGGCATTCTGAAAGGTTTAAAGCTAAGCAGCTGACAGGGGAGAAACTGTAAGCATTCACATGACTGTATATCAGTTCCCAGGACAAATTGGTTTTATTTTATTTTTTTAAATGAAGCTCTGATCTAGGGCCAAATACAGAGAAGTCATCTTTACAGGACTGTATTAAGTCAAGACAAAAACTGCTTGTGCCTTTAACTGTTTTATGAATAAACTTAATCTGGATGTTTATGTTGAACCCTGAACTCTTCTAATAAGATGTCATACTAGGTCCAATGGATCTGTCAGCACAACAGCATTCTGTTCTTGAGCAGAAATTAGTTTTGTGCATCAAGAATCTAAGTTTTGAGATGTTTGTTTTTAAGTGTGCTCATCTCAGTTATGAAAATGACCTTGAAAGTGTGAATGCAATGCAAAACTGCCCACCAAGCCAGCAGGTAGCCCTAACCCACTTAAAATAGAGTGTTGATCTCAGAAAGCCTACAGAGAATGCCATAGGCAATGTTGTACAGCTGATATTTAGCAAAGATAGCCAGGTAATGTGCCTCTAATTTCACAAAGAAAACAGCCAACATATGGGCACTTGCACTGCTGCTACAATAGACCCCTGTTGAATTCCAGTTTTCTGTCCACATGAGTCCTAATGGATCATTCCAATTACTCAAATACATTACGGGTGCAGTCCTCCACCATTATGATAAATGGGAGGGGAGCATGCCCTATGTCCCCCAAATAGACTACCAAGAACTAATATGAGAGCACGTTCACACATGTGAGATTTGCATTTGGATGTTTTCTCCCGGCTTTGTAAGGACACTTTCAGGCATGCGTGAATGTATTCTCAGATTTTTTTAAACTACATCAGAGTTATTAATAGGAGCAGCAGTGCTACAGTACAGCAGAGACACAAATTTGAAAGCCTGCAGCATCTTTAGAGGAAGAAAAAAGTACTGAAGGAGTGTGAAGTCAGGATCCCAGGCATATACCCTTCAAACTTAAAACATCAGATCTGTGTGAGCAATGTGGAACTCCATTCGCATCGTCATCTCCAAGTGGGACAATGACAAAAATATTTATTTTGATTCATGGTAATGGTAACAGCCATGTTTTTAAAGAGAACCTATAGGTTTTGTCTGAAGTTTGCAGGCCTGTTCCTGTTCTCTTTTCAGTAGGTTACAGAGAGGTGGGCACTTAACAGGCACAAATGTGTGGAACCTAATTGGAATGGTAGAAATAGGTTCCTGGACTTACCCTACCCTGGCTTCCATACTCACCTGCATGCTGCCCCCCACAATCCCAGAGCCTCGTCTGTTCTTGGCTACTCAGTGTCCATCAGCTGGTCAGCAAACCCTGCCCATTCCATGGAAGCAGACTGGTTCTCACTTAGTGCTACCTGCAAAGGGGCAATATTTCCTGCTCCTGCCAGTGGAATCCAGAGAAGGTTTTGGGATAATTATTGTACAAAATGAGTAACTATAGTATTCACTGAACCATTTCACTGGTTTGGGGTAAGATATTTAAGCAACATATAATACCTGAGCATGCTGGAAATCACAACCCACTTACTCTAGGCTCCTATGTTACAAGGTAGAGCTGACTAAGAATAAATAAAATACTTAGAGGCTTCAATTAGTTTTCAAAGTCTACAGACCACGGCAGATTGCTCATCTTTGTAAAAGGCAGACATAGCTGCAAAATTCAGAATAGAGGGCAAGATTTCTACTTCCACTCTAGCAACACCTCTCAATGCTGGCTACAGAGTGGGGTTGTTTTTTTAAAAAAAGGCATTTATGCAAAGGCTACTATAAAATACTAAATATTAGCCCTGACAGATTTTCCTGCCAGCCTGGCCCCTCTTGCTGATGCTTTCTCCCCCCCTCCCCCGCCCTTTTTTTTTTTTAAACAAGGAAGCTGATGGGGTGCTTTTTTGGGACAAACTGCCAAAAATCAGGCACTGGAAAAAAGATGGTAGAATCTCGTTTGTCTTTCAAGTTTGTTGAGATCTCCTCTCCTCAGTCAATACAAGCACTTGCTTTGCACCAGTCTGCACAAAGACGACTAGCAAGTAAAGGATTTTTCTCCATTGCCAATAATGTTCAACCTAACTAAAAAGTGACATGTACTTTTGGGTGGCGTGCTATTTAAGACTCCTGACTGGATATTGGTTGCCTTGTGTACACACGTTTACAGCAGGCTTCCATGAGAGGGGTGGAAGGGGAGAACCAACAGGAGCTCATCTATTCTGACTTAACTCTTTTTCGTAGTGTCAAGACAGCCTATCCCAGAAAACATTCATTAAAGAAGTGTCAAGGCCAGTAATATACAACTACTAGCACTGAACCAAGTGCTGCTGTCAACACATCACTGAAAAACTAAATGGTGGAAGGTGCTAACAAAAAAATAAAATTAAAATAAAGCTTCAAAAATCAGCACACTGAAGATGGATGAGGAATCTTTTGCTGCCCGTGGAGAATTGTTCTGTGGACAAACACAGAACTTCAGAGTCCCCCGTCCTCAATCAAGCACTAAACTCTTGTACTGAAGTTTTCTTCTAAATCCACACAGAGATCCTAATTACCACAGATTTCACATCTCACACACACATTGCTATTGTTCCTGATAAGCGTTTAGAAAGAGCTGCAGGCATGACAATTCCAATGAGGAAAGGCAGGGAGCAATCATGGGTAGTCAAGTCGTCGGCTTCATCAAGTTTTATTAAGAGGCTCCAGTTACAACACTGTAGTAGCCACATACTAGTTTGGCTGAAGATAGGGAGATACAGGGTGGGAAGAGGAGAGACTCTTTTGCAGATTTCTTCTAACAAATGCAGTCTACTAATAAATCTTAATTTTTTCAGGATTGTTTTGTCAAATTTTGAGAACTGCCAAGAAAACATCAGAATGGTTGAGGCACTGAGTGCTTGACTCCATGTACAGTGCATGAAGTACTGGCTTGTTTAATTTAGAAAAAGTTCGGAGTATATCGACACATTCATGATCCAATCCCCAACTGAAAACACTTTCATGCGTTTTGTAGAGCAGTTTTACTCTATTTTGCAAAAACAGTTAATTTTCTTGTTTATGAGCAATGACAATAGGTGCAAATGCCTACTAAAACGTGAAAGCGAGGGCTTAATTATATAGTACCCCCACACTACTCTCCCATCCCTCTGGCATGCTACATAGAGCAAGGGAGCATTTATTAACTTACTGCTGCCAGTTCTGCTGTAAGGATTACAGATTTTTATAATGCCTGAGTGAACATGAATAACGTCCATAAGAGCAAGTGATTACCACTGTATACAAACCATAATCTCATGGGTGCTGGTTCTTCTCCCTCTCGTCAATTCCACCTCTTACCTCTACAATGGGCAATATTGTTGATCACTTATTTATTGTTCTGTTCTAAAAAGATCGCCACTCCAAGCTGCGTTCCCATATGCGTGACACATGACCTCACTAAAATGGAACCTTGCTGACATATGAACAAGCTATTTACAGGATTAAATAAGATTTTATTGTCACATTTAACTGCTTTGTCAGAGATGTACATTAAAGGTTTCTGTGCAGCATAAAAAATAAACTTTCTTGTATGTGAAAACCAGGATAAGATGGCAGCAGCACTTGTTGATCACACCAGACCTACACTTGCTTATTGCAGAGAGCCAGCATTCATAAAACCCCAAACAAGTGGTGGTTCAAAATGGGCTGCAACAGCAGAAAACAAAATGCAGCAAGTTAAGGCTAAAGAGAAAAGTGAAAATGGAGAGAGGTTTAAAGGTTGAAACACTCAAGGGCAGAGGAGCTATTTTACTATCTTTCAAAAGCATTTGGTTTCGTTTAGTCCAGGCAGAGAGAGAGAGAGAGAGATGTCTTTGAGCTACGAAGACTTTAGCCTTTTGTGATTTAGTATATTAAAACATTGAACCAACTGTTTTGTTCTTTTGGATTTAACCAATCAAAAGCGGGGTTATTTGTATCTGGAAACAAAAAATGTGTCTTAGCCTTACCATAAACAGCAGGTTGTGTCATTTGCAAGTTAGGGCAGAAGAGCCTATTTAGTACAGACTTTTAGTGGCACAATTTCACATCTTTTGGGTAAAAAAAATAAGTCAGAATACAGGCAGTAATTAAATAAAAGTGTAAGTGCATCCAAACAAATTCTCTTAACATACCACACTTTACGTCTCCAAAGTGGCAATTCTTTCTGACAAGAGCTGCAATTCAAACTTAAAAGTTTAGAGAGGTCACCCAGAGGTGAACGAAAGAGGTAATAAACTCAGGGGTATGTGCTAAATAATATCTTCCCGCTCCCAATCACTTTTATAGAAATATAAATCGAATACACAGCTTACAAAGGAGCAGCCTTTCATTGCCAGGAATCGGTAGTTTTAAAGCCCAGCTATGAAGGACTTGGCTACGTTTTGTAATTTTTGCCACTTACTGCTATGTGCACTTCATATTTTTACTACAAAAATGAGACATCAATGAGGCTAGTGTGGCACAGTCACTGGAAATCCATCAAAACAAAAATGATGTATATGACATTCATCTGGATGATTTACTGGCAATAGTTTTTTCCTACATAAAAAGGCAACCATCTTTAGAAGTGATACATGTTAGGCCAGAAAAAAAAAATTTGAACCACCCCCCTTCTCTATTAAAAGAGCATGCAGACAGAAGAAGGTAGATCCCATTTGTTCCAATCAGGCTTCTTGGAATTATCAAAAAAATTTGTCTGGCAAAGATCAATTTGGCTTCACCATAAAAAGTTGTTTTGAAGGCTGCTGTTAAACAGTTTCCCTTTCCCAAAAAACCCTAAAATTCAAGGCATGATAGTGCATGAGGTAAGTTCGATTTTAGAGAACATTGTTATCTGTAGAGTAACTGTGCTTAGTTGCTATATCCCAATTTATTGTCTTAAAGAAAGATATGGCAACAAAAGCTACAAGGTTTCTAGGAGGTTTCTACAACGTTTCCATTTTGCCTAAATTTACCAGTACATCCATGAACCTCATTGGTATTAGTACAGCTTGATTATCCTAATGATTCCAATATAAAACTTGCAAAACGTATCGCAAGGCGAATAAGCAAGTCTTCTAAGATTTTCTGTGCACAGTAATCCTTTTTGTAATTCATTTTATCCAGATTATGTCCCCCAAATCTTTCTGTAACAATAATAAAAAGACAGTGTGGTGTTGATTCTTTGTTCTATTGAATCTGGGATGTTTGAGCGTTCCTGGAATCTCCATCAGGATGTGTAAGAGGTCGGGAATCCCTTGTCTGTGAATATTCACTGTCAGATGACTCTGTAGGTTCAAGCAAGTTCTCACAATCACTGTCTTCCGATTCATCAACATTGTCACCAACTGCTCTTTGGGAAGAGGGCATGGATGTTCCATTGCCAAAATGCTTCAATCCGGCATTTGTTGAAACATAATTGGAAGAGCCCACTGCCTGAGGTCGAGGCATGAAAACGCTATCATCCAGAAGACTGGGACCCACAGTACTTTCTTGACTGATCACGCTATAATCAGAGTAAGGAGGGGGTGGGTCGGAGGTCTCAGAATCTTCAAGCGTACAACCTTCTACAGCAAAGCCAGTGTAGGATATTTGTGGAACAAACATAGGCTCCAAATTATCAGCTGACATTTGTTTGTTTAACATAGCTTGCTGAAGTCCTACAAAAACAGGAAGCAAACAAATGATTGCAACAACATTTCAAAGCAAAAGCAAGGAACAAATTGGAAAGGATTCGTCCTTTTCTTCTGAACAAACTTCAGAGCTTAGAAACACATGTCCTGTACTTACCAACTAAGCTTAAACAAGTAATTCAAAAGAAAAATTGCTATACTGAATTTAAGTGTAAACTGAACTCCGTCTGCCTGGATTCTCCTTGTTGGAACCAAAATGCTTCATATAGCCTGTCTTTTCTCAGTCTGGAGTAATGCCTTGTAAACAGATACAACCAGGCCAAAAGCCAAGCTGAGTAGTTCCGTTTAACTCAAACTGACAAGGCTTTTAAAAAAAGGGAAAGGACAGGTACGAATGCATGCACTGGGTAAAGTACACCACAGGGCTCCATTTCCAATGTACAGTACTTGACTTCGAGACAAAGCAGAGAGGAATTTTACAACAGCTAAGAAGTGCCTACAATACACATCATCACTCCCTCCCTAGAACACGGTACTGCACTTACACAAAAGCTGACCTGACTATTTTAACAGGAACCACCTCAATGGACTTCTCCAGAGAAAGATCAGAAGCCATCTCCCAACAATCACTGTTTCTCCTTAACAACTTGTCTTACAAAGAGCATCACTATGGGGACTTCAATCATGGAAATGGGTAGTTATAGTCATGCATTTTCCAAACCTGGAACAAGACTGGTGCTTAGTTTTCCAAAGTCAGGGACAATTTTCCAGTACCATAAGCATGAAATACAGAACCAGCTTCAACCGTACCTTTTATCTAGTGATACGATACAAAAAGAAACTGCAAATGTTTTCCTTTTTCAATCATCTCATGTGATTGTCTGCTCAGGCTTTGGCTTTCAGAAACAGATGTCTCCTGCCCACTGGTTGAGTTGATTTCTTACTCTGAGCAGTACTGTCCTGTTCTTGGTCATAAATGTCAGTCAGCACACACAACTACTCATGAATCCAACATCTCTTTCTGGATTCTATAAGCAGCCATTATCCTGGCTACTTCATCCTTCAGCAGCAGTGACTCAGACTACTGAGTGAGGTTGGTGATCAATCTAGATGCTAAATAATGAGCACAAGTTCTTGCTCATTGGAGGAAAGGCTATCCAATCACAGTGGCAGAGGGGTCCATTGAAGAGTTTAGCGCCCTTACTAATCAAAATGAGTCTGACACCTCAAAATTAATGAAATACAAAATCTTGCTGGCAGTAATGCAAGATTGTTTCTATAAACCGCTCTACTCTATGGGAAGAAAAGTGTGATCTTTCTACAGATGTGCTTGGCAAAGATGAAGGCTTAATGATGATACAAGTGGCCTTACACACACACACTTCTGCCTTGCTGTCTGCTCGGACACTGCTTCTCGGAGGAGAGTGGGGAATGGAGAACATGGTGCTAACTTTACATGAGCATTCGTTTTCTTCATCTGCAACTTTCATATCCTCCTGAAAACCTACCTCTGCCATCAGGGTTTCCCTAGCCATGAGACAAGAGACTGGTCATGAGGGAAATTGCATCCTCATTCCACCCTCACTCAGAATCTCTTCCCTGTAACTAAGTTAAAGTAGGTTCACCTGCATTTTGTCAACCTCGTGAATAGATCCTTGTCTCTCCCTCATCTCCCCTTCCTTGTCTCAGATTGTAAGCCCTTTGAGGTAGGGACTTGTCTAGAACTACTGATTGTACAGGGCCAGGTACACTGCTTGTGCTATAAAAATACATAAATAAATAATAATAATAATAATGTCACCAGTGAAATATGACACCTCTTCTAGCGGACATGGTTTTAAGCCAGTTAATAGCGACTTTGGGTGCTTTATCTTTATATAGTTTTATAGAGAGTGTTTTTGCTGTGTTGGTCCCAAAAATAGGTCAGAGAGACAAAGTAGTGTAGCGATATCTTTTAATAAAAGATTTCTACACTACTTTCTCTCTACGATCTATACATTTTATAGTGAAGGTATGGCTTCCCCTGTATGCCTCCTAGATTGCACTTTGCTCACCTTATGCGTCGGGGGGAGACTGCAGTCAGCAGATTTATTGCTTTTGCTAATTTTAAAAAGCATTCTAAATATATGCCATGAAAATTATTCTGTCAAAATAGGGTAGAACTAATGGAAAAAATGGATTTTTTTTTTAAGCAGGGAGGACATTTCTAGCGTAGTAGGGAAATCTGTTCCAAACCTAGTAAATGTTTTGAGAATCAAGTAAAAAGAATGCGCACCATCAGACCAGCATCTCTCAAGAATAAAATACAGATTTGATTTTCCTTTATGCCTTAAAAGGCAGGGCTCTGTATATCCTGCATTTCCACCACTGCTGCCAATGGTGAAGTGCAGAATACATGGGGCTCTGCTTAAAGCATCCATAAAGAAAAAAAAGATTGGCTGTGCTCATTTCCCGGAGGTGCGACCATCTCCAATACAATACCAGACTACATGTATTTTAAATATTGATTATTTATATATCACAAGCGATGTACCCAAGTGTTATACAATCAATAGTTCTAGACAGGTCCCTACCCTGAGGGGCTTACAATTTAAGACAGACAAGGAAGAAGGGAACAAAGGGAGAGACAAGGATACAATCATGAAGCTGAGAAGTCGCAGGTGCTTAAATTAGGTACAAGGAAGAGGACGAGACGAAGGGAGGGGGAGGAGGAAATTTTCTCCTCATGACGCGTCTAAGGGAATGAAGAGTTAGGGAAAGCCTGACAGAAGAGGCTAGCAGTGCTTATACCTTCAAATATACATTTCAATTACAGAAACCTCACTGCCAAGTAGCAAACATCTGGTGACATTCTGTTTGAGAAAGGCACTGGCCTGCAGACTGTGTATGATAGGTTTGGAAGATAGAATGGCTCAGGAATGCACCAAGAACTTGTATGTGTATAAACAAAGAGTGACATGTTACTTTGTACAGGAGACAGATGTAAGCTAGTTAGCCAAGCACTGTACTACTAGTTACCCATTTCAGCATCCTCCTCCTTATTACTGCCATACTTATTGCCCTTCATATCAAACAGGGTTTAGAAAGATTCAGGCCTTGGGAAGTGTATGGATACCTTTAAATAAGTTTCCCTGTGTTATTTCACCCTCTACAGTTTAAAGAGTGAATCATTTGTGTCTAGTATTGAGTTGTAATAGGTTTTTCAAGCAGCAACTGAATATTGCTTAACAGGCTCTCATTCCACCCACCTAGCTTTACTCCACTTCTTTCCTGGAAGTGATCACCAGGGTTCCTAGTTTTCTCTGTGTGATGAAAAGCCAGAAAAACACAGATTTTACCTTTTCCCAGAGAATTGAATGGGAAATGGCAAAAGCTTCCAGGCTTGGGAGGAGGAAACAGCGAGCGCAGGGCAGCGAGGATGCGGAGTGGAAGCAAACTGCAGGCATGTGTTGCTGAGGGGGGCGGAGAGAAAGGGCAATTGGGATTCTTACCTGTGAATTGCCCTTCTGTAGCCTTCTAGGGAGTTTATTCGGACCTAGGGAGCGTTCTCCCTCTTGACCACTAGGAGGCAGCACAGACTTTCGACTGGGCATACGTAGGGAGAGCGCGCCCTCGCTTCCCCAGGAGTACCCCAGCCGAAGAACTGGAGCTGAAATACAAAAGAAACTTTTCCCCGAAACTTCGGGGGTTAACATCACGGAATCCCCAATTGGGGCTGAAGCAATAACAGCTTTAACAGATCACATTTAAAACAGCCCGGGCGGGTCGAATAAACTCCCTAGAAGGCTACAGAAGGGCAATTCACAGGTAAGAATCCCAATTGCCCTTTCTATAGCCTTCGGTCCGTTTATTCGGACCTAGGGAGGTAACATAGCAGTAATGTTTATTCGGAC
>QEPC01010217.1:4496536-4527176 GCA_003113815.1 Sphenodon punctatus
GGGGGGGGGGGGGGGGGGGGAAGGGGTTGTTTTGTTTTTTGTATCAGAGAATTTCCAATTTTTTTATCAAAGAAAACTAAGAATCCTGGGGATCACATATCTTTTCCTGTGCCAGTTTCAGTGGGTTTCCTTTCCTCCACTCTCTATTCTCTTTCCTATCCTTTAGATTTCTCTCCCCACTGTTTGTTCTGTCCCACAATGGTCTCTGCTCCCCTCAATTCTACATTTGTATTCGAGACGTATGCCAGCATCCTTCCCACTCACAGCCAATGCATCTACTTTTACCCTCATTCCACCCTAAGTCCCTTCCTTTTATATCTAGTGCTAAAGCTCTCAAGCATTTAAGCAGTCCACGTACAGCAGTCCTGCAGGTGCCGCCCGTTAGTCTTGTTCATATGAGAAGGGCTCGCAGGGAGGCACTCGGCTGCTGCCCCGCACGGTGCTGTGGAACTCCCTTCCCCCAGAGGTCCGCATGAGACCGGGTCGGAGCATCTTCCTGAGGCATTGTAAGACTTTTCTGTTTGAAAAGGCATTTGGCAGGTGGGGATTGGGATGGTCTTAGGGTAGGGATGTAAGAGGGGGAAATGGGGTGGAGGGGTTGGGGAAAGAGAACTAGTGGGGGGTGGTGGTTAGGGTTTGCTTTTCAATATGTTTTTTTTAAATATGTTTTATATATTTTTTGTGAGCCGCCCTGAGCCTTTAAGGAAAGGGAGGAATAAAAGTTGAATGAATAAGTAAATATAAATCTATAAATAAGCTAAACCGAGGAACCAAGTTGTTCCACTGCCTAGGAGGAAACACCCAGGTAAGGAAGAATTCTCCTCTTCAGTGGGTGTTTTATTTCCTGCCTGTGAGCTGCTTAACACCCTCATGAAAACCCGTGAAAAATACAACATTGTTGGTCTGGTGGGGGAGGGGATGTGTGTAGATTTTTACCTTGGTCCTTTGGAACGTAACGTGCTTGAATGTGTAAGCGAACACGAATTGTGATGGGGCCGGGGTATAAATCTACCCCATGGTACAATGAATTGGGGTCATTTCTACCCCGGGGCCTTTTTGTTCACACAATTTTTTTTATTTTTTTTAAATGGTTAATGGTAACAGACTTTTCTTTGGGGAATATTGTGCACCTGTGCACAGGGGACCAGATCCTATTTTTATTTATATTTTTCCTGTCGTCCCCCTTTGGTTGCATTACTGCTTTTATAATGTATTATATTTGTTATTTTATACTGCTATTTATATTTGTATTTATAGGATAGTATTTTTATATTTGTTTTCGATACTGTAAGCTGCCCCGAGCTGCCGTGGCAGGAGGGGCGGAGTATAAAATGACAAATAAATAAAATAAGCAAAAGTTGGAGAGCCAGTCCCTTGTGAATTCCGGCAAGAGAGGTGCATCCAGGGTGGAAATATAGCCCATGTTCTTGCAACTCTTTGCAATATTCAATTAATCAGCTCTCACCACACAGGAGAACAGGACGACACCTGGTTTTCCAGCCACCTATCTCTAATCTGTTTTAGCTAATGTAGTCTATTATTTGGCAGGCACTTGTAAAAATTGCAGGCCACATCCTGGTATTGATCCTTCTTCTCTGTACTGCATGAATGACTTGCCTAACATAGCAGATTTGCCCCATGAGAGCATCTCAAAGTAAGCTTACAGGTGTGTCAGCCGGTTTTGTACTCCCTGGTTAACCCATTCCCTACCCGGTATGGGAGGTATTCCAGGAAACGGAAGTACGGCGCTCCACAGAGCACTGGCCAGCAAGGCAGCGGGCACGCAGTCCATGTTGTAACAGCAACCCCTGTCCAACCAGGGATCACTGAATTGAACCATGCTATGGAAAACGCTACTTCAGTTCCTGGATCACACTGGCACAGAAGTGATTTACAATTGCTGTCCCCCATCCTGATTTCTGAGTGGGACATAGATCCACAAGACTGAGTAACCTGACCCTATGCGGTTTAGGACAGACTGCTGCTGTCCACCCTTAAAGCATAGCTCAGCATCCCACCCCAACCCACTGGCTGCACATCGAGTGCTCACCCCCACCAGTGCCAACTTGCACAGAACCGTCTGGCACCAACCAGCTCTCTCCCTGCCACCTCTCAGCCAAGTAGAGCCTCTCAGACAGATTAAACAAGTCATCACTTCCTCTAGAGCTACTTTGCATGCCACCATTCCATTGACTACAATGTGACCAGGGACAGGGGAAGTAGGTCAAAACTATTCAGGTCCTGTGTATAGGCATTTTGCATTTCCCAATCTGCATAAAAACCAATAGGTTTTTGCTCTTTGGTGCCTGGAACATTCCCTGAAATTATGGCATTGATTAGCTGTGTGTGTCATGAGTTACAGCAATAGAGAGAGGCCTTCCTTTGCTCAGCCAATGTACCCATTATTTATATAGCACTAGCAATGTGCCTGGTGCTGAACAGCCATAACTAGGGGCAGCTCCCTGCCCCAAGTGGTTTACAGTCTGGAGTGTGCAAAACGCAACTTACTTATTTCTTGCTCCTTTTCACTTTTTCTTTGTGCGATTTGCCTTTTTAACTTGTTGACATCGGCTTGGAAAGATTCAACAACTCGTTCACTCTTTTCCACGTCTAGACATACTGTCTGGGAGGGGGAAAAAAAACATTACAAGCTAAGTTTCATTCAGATCCTTCATAAGTCTATTGAATGAGTTTCACAGTTCTGCTACAGAATACACCTTGGGAGTATTTATTTATTTATAATAAAATTTGTATGCCTCCCCCTCCTGCTAAAAGCATCTCGGGGCAGCTAACAACAATTTAAAACAGTAATAGGAATTAACACATTATTAAAACACAATATAAAACCTACCCCCCACGCTAACCCAACCCACCCACCCCCTCTCCCTCAGGAAAAGCATGACGGAACAGCCAGGTCTTACATCGTCTACAGAAAGAGGGGAGGTCGGTAATCAGGCGGACCTCCAACGGGAGGGAGTTCCACAACCGCGGTGCGGCCACAGAGAACACCTGAGAAACCCAGGGGACCTTGAAGAGGGCGCCCCCGGCTGACCGCAGGGGCCGATCCAGGACCCGGAGGGTGAGGCGGTCCCGCAGGTAGGCGGGGCCCAAGCCATTCAGGGCTTTAAAGGTCAACACCAACACCTTGAATTGGGCCCGGAAGACTATCGGCAGCCAGTGCAGAGAGCGAAGCACTGCTGTATTATGCTCGCGTCGGCCCGTCCCCGTTAGGAGACAAGCCGCCGCATTCTGCACCAGCTCCAGCCTCCGGACCAGCACCAAGGGTAGCAATACAAAAGGAAGAAAAGATAGCGCACCAGACCACTGACTGAGAGGTTCAAAATGGATATTCTAACTAGAGACTGTGGCTAATTCTTAACTGTTGCAGAATGGCAAGGAAAAAAGCTTTCCAAAGCAGTTACACCATAGTAGGCGGCCTGCAGTGGAAAGGACTGACCTTATTTGATCCAACCTTTCTGGACCCCATATTAATTAAAGTCTTATCCAGATTCACGACACTGTGCTAGTGCACACCATGTAAAAATGCAACCAGGTCTGGTAATGGCTTAGAACCCCACCCCCAAGGACATACTTTGATATCTTCTGCGCTACACAGGTAAAGTATGATGAACCGGCAGAGGAGGCAACCCCAAACAGAAAACATTCTTTAGGCCGTATTTTCAGTAATTTGCAAAATGTTTTATACAACAGGTTTAAAGGTTTAGTTGAAACTGGGCCAAGGGAGCCAGGCTGATGCAGGCTATCGTTGGAAGAAAGGTGCACAGTTTTAGCCAATATGGATTAATGGCTAAGACATTGCTTACATAATTAAGTAAAAACATTTCATCCATACGGTCAAGTAACATTCCTTCACTCTATGCTCCAGTCACTTATTATTATTATTATTATAAACATTTATATAGCGCCAGTCGTGTGACCTGGTGCTGTACTTCTCTAATAACCTTTGAGAAATAAAAGGCATAGTGAATGAATGAAAATGTCTAAATCTGGCTTTTTTGAATGAAGATTTATTTATTTTCCTTTCTAGTTTTACATCCAGCAGTCAACATTAAACACCACACTTTAGAGGCTAACAGGGCACATGGGTAAGTATGGGAAGGCCTGTCAAATCCTGAAGTAGGAAGATTTCCCCAAGGAAGTCAGGGTCCCCCTCCCCTAGCTATACATAAAACAGTTGTCAGTGTGGAAGCACCTAATCCTGCCCCTTTGGCAATAAGCAGGATATACTACACAAGTCTGCCCTATCAAATTGATTAACATATTTGAGAGAGTGTTCATTCATATAAAACAAGGAGCTGGGAAGTCTGTTCAATTTCTCTTCAGCCCCTGGTTTGGACAAGCCCTATAATCAGAACCCTTACCGGAAATCTTGGTTCGATGCTGAACGCAGGCTGCTTAGAGAGCGGATGTTGGCAATATACCAGGCGTATAGGAAGGGGAGGAGTGCCTGTCTCCGCTCTCAGTACTTCCAGGCGAAGCGCCTTTACAAAGCCACCATAAAGGCTAAGAAGAAGATATCCTGGGGAAAGTACTGGGATACGCTGGTTGCCTCAGCCGAAGGGCAGGATAGTAGAAAGTTCTGGCAACTGGTTGGCAGCCAGGGCAAACCTAGGCTGGAGGCATTGCCAGTTTTGGTTCCAGACTCTGTACGGATCACCCATTTCCAAACCCTGTACGCTGGCAATGCTTTAGTTGTTGGGGCCCAAGTATCTAGGAGGGAGTTGGCTTCCCTAGGGTCCTGGCGGACGGTGGTAGCCAGTGAAATTGTGGAAATAACTGGCCCTTTCAAGCAGGGTAAGGCTCCTGGCCCCGATTTAATTTCTATCGACTTAATCAGGAACAATATAGACTGGTGGGCTCCGAAGCTGGCTGTGCTTTTTACCCAAACAAACAGCACAGGAAATTTGCCAGCTTCCTGGGAGAAAGCGATAGTGGTACCCATCTACAAAAAGGGTGATTGGGCCCTGCCTGCTAACTACAGGCCTATTAGCCTTCTAGCCACTACAAGCAAAATCTATGGCAAGTGGCTTTTACTGAAACTTCATGCCTGGTTGACCCAGGCTGATATTCTCTACCCAGAACAGGCAGGTTTCCAAAAAGGGCGTTTTACCATCGAACACGGCCTGATTTTGCAGCATTGAATTGAAAAGTACGTGGCCTGCAATAAAAAGTTCTATGTGGCATTCCTGGACCTTAAACAAGCCTTTGACAGGGGCAGTAGGACCATTTTGTGGGAGAAGCTGGGGGAAATGGGCATTGATAAAAGGCTGTTATTCCTCTTGCAGCGCTTACACAATAATTAAGGCTGGCTGTTAAAGTTGAGCGCTCAGGCCTATTAACTGATTCCATTTTCACCTGTTCGGGCGTTAGAGAAGGGTGTGTGTTGGCGCCTACTCTCTTTAAATTATTTATTAATGGAGTGATTTCCCATCTTGCTTCATCCTCCTTTTTTCTGCCTAAATTGGCAAACCGTTTGGTGGGATGTCTTTTGTTCGCTGATGATATTGCTATAATGTCACAGACCAGGGTAGGTTTGAATAGACATTTGGCTTGCTTCAGGGAATTTTGTCAACAAAATGATCTTGTAATTAACCTAGATAAATCCAAAATCATGGTTTTCTCTAGATCTCGAAAGACTTGGTCCTGGTCTATAGGGGGCTATAGTGTTTCTCAGGTTAAAAGCTTTAAATATCTGGGATTGAATTTTCAGGAATCCGGCTCTTGGGACAATCATTTTGAAAGGGCACTTTCAACAGCTAGAGGAACTGCCCTTGCTGTGTCCAAACTCTCCCTCAGCTCAGGGGGAGGTGCAATCAAACCAGTAATTAAGGTACTGAATGCCAAAGTGCGGGCACAGCTTCTTTATGGTGCGGAAGTATGGGCTCCGCTTGTACAATCCAAGTTGAGGAAGCTGGATAGCGTTCAGGCTGAATTCCTTCAGAGGCTACTGAGGATTCCCAGGGGTACACCTTTTGCAGCTATAAGGGCAGAAGTGGGGCAACCGAAGTGGACTCTGGTAGCCTGGGGTTCGGTCCTAACATTTTGGGCGAAACTTCGTAAATCTCAAGGTAGGGGGTTGGTACACTTCCGGCTAACAGATACGTTTATTAGTAAAGGGTCAAGGGCGGTGGAGTGCTTTGTATGCAGGCTGGGCTTTCATGCAGAGTACTGGGCCCAGAAGGAGCTGGGCGTGATGTTATGAATAGGCTTTTCGATTGGGGACTGCAGGAGGAAATGGCCAGTATAAGGGCATATGGATTATCTCCCCTATATTCATGCCTGCCCTCGTTTGGCCAGGTACTTAACCCTGGGTCTCTCTGAATGGGCCAAATACCTTTTTGTGTGTGCCCGCTTCAATGCACTGCCCAGCATGGTTTTGGAGGGACGGTTTAGTGCGATCGAGTTTTCTACCAGAGTGTGTGCGTTTGACAGGCAGCATGTTGAGACGACAGCCCACATTCTGTTTAGTTGCCATTTATACGATGCACTTCGCTCTCATTTTCTGACCTCCTTCCTGCAAAAGTTCCCAGACAGGTCCGAGAACAACTTGTGTATGCTGGCGTTAGCAGACATGGATTCCTCTATCACGAGTTTGGTAGCTCAATAGCTTATGGCCGCGTTTAATCTCAGGAAACTGTTTAGACAACCGCTGGAATTACACCTAGGGTCATGACACGCCAGGGTCTGAAATGTTGATGTAGGGGGGCAGTAATGTCTGGATTGATTCTGGCAATTGTATGTGCTGATGTCCTTTCTTTAATGAGTTGTTTGTAGGTTTTGTCTATTTGGCCTATGGCCGTAATAAAATTATGATTATTATTATTTCCCTTCAGCATGAAGCAGCGCGTAGTTCAGTACACTCCTTCAGAAAAGGCCAGGTGCTCTCTCTACATCCACATCTAGCCTGCTACCGGTTTTATTCCAGAACCAGATTCTCTCCCAGTATGCTTGGTTTTACCTGGGCTTGCTGGCATAGGAAAAGGACAGGATCAAGGCTCCACTTACTCCCTTTCTACATGTCCCTCGGTGCACCAGAGGGGAAGAGCAGCCCTACAGAGGCCACACCCTGTGATACGACCTACAATGTGTGATGCAAGCAGCCCATGAAGAGCAAGTTGCTCTAAAGTAGCAGCCCCACGTTTTTGTTTGGAGGGTGATTGGATTTACCTTTTACTTACTCCCTCACTTTGGTGTGCACTCTTGGAGCAATCCTAGCTCTCAACTAGAAACTGGGAGGGAGGAAATCACTCAGCCATGTGTCAGCACCAAATAAATCACTCAGTAACAACCATTGTTCCAAGGAGCTTTCACGCTATGCAACTTAGTCTTTAGTAGATTTCTAATGTGAACTTGGCAATAAGCCATTTCCAGATCTCACAGCTACAATCAGATCAAGATTTAAAATGATAAAAAGTCCTTTATCATTTTAAATGATACAATTAGATCAAGATTTAAAATTTAAAAGTCCTTTAAAATGATTATGGCATTTCAAAAACATCCCTTCAAAACATCTAATACACACACAAAATTTATCTACGGTATGGAGACTGCAGCTGGTGCAAAATGCGGCAGCCCGTCTCCTTATGCGGACGGGGCAACGAGAAAATATTACACCTGCGCTCCCTGCTCTGCACTAGCTGCCTATTGTCTTCCGGGCCGGATTCATTAACCTATAAAGCCCTATATGGTCTAGGTCCCAATTACCGGAGATCCCACTCTAGAACACGGGGCGCCCCACCCCCCGGGTTCTGGAGTGGCCCCTGTGGTCTGCTGAAGGCACCCTCCTTGAAGTCCCCAGGGTTTCCTCTTACAGGGACCATGGAAAGGGCCAACTATTGCAAAGTATCTGTTAGTAGCTCGTGTTAGCACCAGTTGTTAGCAGCTGGTGAAGTGGGAGAATAATAGTTAAATATTCAGTTTAAACCTAAGCAAACTTATTTCCCCAAAGCATTTACATTCAATATAATGGGTCTTCTTGCAGCTCTAGGTTATTAAAGCACAGAAAGAGGCATCACACAAGTGTTGTCCAATATTAAATTAAATTAGTTACCTGTACTTTTTCCTGAAGTGCATTATAAACCTGATATATAGCCCTGATGTCCTTCATTACGCCATCTTTATCAAAAAAATCACTACTAAAAAGATATATGCAGAAATAACTGGTTAGAAAAATATATTGCATCACATTTCTCTTTCCTCTCCCCAAATCACTTTTAGGCATTTTATATTGCAATAAGTTAAACTTATATTGCTAAAGCATGCGTCTCTTAAAGAGCCAGCTTCTAGGCAACAATGCATTAGCTGCCAAGGCTCTTTTTAATCAGAAGGCAAAATGTGCTATATGCTAACAGGACTAGGCTCTTAGAGACATATTTTGCAACTTCCATGTCCTAAACCCGTTTGGTTTTTTTTCTATTTTGGGGTCTGTACATTCGAACGGCAATGAAGTGAACACTTCCACCTCAAGAGTTCAACCAAGACCACAAACCACTTATTCCAGAGTCGCCCAGTGAGCTTCAATGGGACGATACTCCCAAGTATGTGCTTTGAGGATCACCGCTTAAACCTGCCAGTCCACACTGCATGCAGAATTCTCACTGGAATCTATGGAGTTCTGTATAGCGACAGCATCTAGGACTGGTCTGAAGAAGCTGTAACTTTGGTTGTGCTAACCTTCTATTTCTTCTATACCCACACCACTTAGTTTAGTTATGGATTTCAAAAAAAGAAAGATCAAGGTTCTCTTTGGGTTTAGAAAACAGCAACTGCACAAAGTGGAAGCAGAGAACTAAACTGCTCCAGTAATTCTGTTCTGTTCCTTGCTTAGGTCCATATTTACACTCTTTGGTATGTCAAAGTTGTAGCACTTCATTATCTTTGTTAATCAGAAAGACTTACCCATGCTCCTTAATAACTTTGGCATAATTCTGAGAAGTATTTGGCACTGAAGAGACTTTGTATTCCTGCTGACTGGTATTGCCTAAGTTAGGAATAGTAAGCGACACTCTTTGATTATACCTGTAGAGAAAGACGGTTTAAGTGTTAATGCTTCCCCACCAGAAAAGAACAATTTTGATCAAAGTGAGAATTTTATCAACCCCTTGCAAAAATAACTTCAGAAAATTCTGAGCTCTTAATTTTGACCCTCCTCAAATAAAATGGTTGTTTAATAAAGTAATGCAAAATAAAAGTTAACCGGTAGGTGGATCTACAATCTAGGTCCCCTAAATTGATGATTGCAGATTACCTTCGTATTTTAAGGAAGACAGAAGCCACATTTCTGTTTCAGTACTTTTGAAAGGCAAAACATTGAAAATTTCCCTTAAGTAGTTCTCAAACTATTTTTTGTAATTTAAGATTTAAAGACTGGAAATAACTTAGAATTGCCCTGACTGGAAGCCAGCTTCGTTAATGAGCTTACTCCAACGAAGAGGAAAAAATGTTGCAGACCCCAAGGAACTGTCACAATCTTCCTAGGGAATATTTTGGGAGATGTGTGAAATTGTTCTTGTTAATTGTAAGCAGTCCAATGAAGATACACAGGGTTTCCTCACACATGTAGAAGTTATTTACCTTCTGTTTGGTCTAAAGAGCATGTATTCTAAAGCATGTGTTGAATTATTTGCAGTTGAGATGAAGCTGAAGAGAAGGAAGACAAGGTCAGGCACTCCAAGAATGTGCGTCAGCTGTTTGTGGATAATGTGCTCTCTATAGGACATTTGCTGCTGAGTGTTTCTCCTAAATCTGTACCATCCAATAATACTCTAATGAAAAGGATGAGAAAACAAAGTATTAACCGAGGGACAAAGATTGACAGTTCAAAGTATGGCTAATGTAGTTAAGCTACCGAAATTCTAACGTGATGCCTAGAATTCCCTTTAGTATAATTATATCATTCTGAATTACAGAAGATTAGCTCTATTTTACATGCATCATCAGTAATGTCACATTGGAAAGTTTAAGTGGTTTACTGTTGTAGTCTAGAGAAGACCTGCAGAAGACTAAGTTAAATATTAGCAAGTTCTAAAACATACGTATCGTGACTTAGCTTGTTTTAATTAACCAGGTCTCTCAACATCTGTTTATTGCTTGATTTTTAAATTGAGAAGACCTATTTGTTGCAAGTCTCCAGACTCTTCACGTGCACGTTGCCCCTTATGGAATACCTTTTCCAGTGTCATGCATCAGAGAGCAGATCTGCAAATGTATTTTTGTTCATACAGCTTGTAGGAATAATCTACTGATGTGATGCCAAAATAGCCACTTATGTGTTTATTTTAACAGTAAAATTACTTCTTTGCACTGCAAACATCCAACCTAAGGTGAACAGAGACATAAACACTAACTCCACTTTAACTCCGCTTTAACATTTCTTATGCACGTTGCAGGACTGCATGGGGCAACAATACAACCCTGCAACATGCATAAGAAATGTTAAAGCAGTGTTAAAGTGGAGTTGGCGTTTTGCCTGTTTTCACCCCTAGTAACTCTGATAGAGTTACTAACATGTACTTTTATTTGATAAATGTTACACTACTTCACATGAAAAAGATTTCAGTCCTCCTTTATCAGTGGCAATGCTTTCTTTGGAAACAAGCACAAGAAATATGCAACAGCAAAGTTTTATAATGAATGTGGATATATTCAAAAAGGATGAAGGGAATGCTACGTTTTAATTAAATACATGAAACCAACTAGTACTAAATGCTTAAAATGTTACATATTGCTTTCATTCTTTTCAAAATCACTCAAGTTATGAAATCAAATGAGGCACAGCTAGCATCCAACTGACTCCAAGACAACGTTGACTAACATATTTGTCTTAGCGGATGTTCTTGAAACTTAATGACCCTAAGGATGCATTAAAAACTAAATCCAGCAGGCAGTCACGTGATGCTTAAAAGCTTTTCTCCCCCACAAGTCTATCTGCTTTCATACATACAGTAGATAATGCATCTTATTATAGAATCTAAAAGGGACCCATGAACCATCAAAATAAAATCCATCTGAAAACAAACTAGTGTCTCGATCTGAAAGAGGAAATTACACACTTAAAAGAAAATGACAGCCACCTCTTTCCTAAGTGGTTTTTGCTGTGTCTCCTGAAGGGGAACCAAAAGAAATTGGAACTTCTCTCATCCTTTCTCACAATAGTCAAGAACATTTTGTTCCACAAAAACCATCTTCACATTGTTCTGTTAGGGGAATGAGGAGATAACAGACCTGGGACAGGTCACTGAAATCATTAGTAGAAGACATAGGTATCAATTAAGCAGTTGCTTTCGTTGGAAGAAATAAATGTTTACAATTATTTAATTATGTTTGCATTCCGAGAACTAGTAGTGAAACAAGTGTTTAAACAAACTAAAATACAGCTTGCCTTCAATCTGTTCTGTTTTGTGGGATTGGTTTCAGATGGTGTCACCTGTCGATGTGGAGTTCTTGTTGGGATCTGTTCGTGCCACCACTTGTGAACAAGATTCTTGCCCGTCCTGGCTGGTGAAAGTCAGCCAGGAGACGTTATGGCCGTTACTGGCTGGGGTGGTTAGCGCCTCCCTTCGGGAGGGCAGGGTGCCTGAAGGAGGCTGTGGTTAGGCCCCTGCTCAAGAAACCATCTCTTGACGCTGATGCTCCTGCCAGTTATCGGCCAGTCTCTAACCTTCCCTTTTTAGGGAAGGTTATTGAACAGGCTGTGGCACAGCAGCTCCAAGAACATCTGGACCGCACCGGTTTCCTTGACCCCTCTCAGTCCGGGTTTCGGCCTGGGTATGGTACGGAGACTGCATTGGTGGCCTTAGTTGATGATCTCCGTCTGGCGTTGGACCAGGGTCATCAGACCTTACTGGTCCTGCTAGATCTTTCGGCTGCGTTCGACACAGTCGATCATGAAGTGTTGGTGACTCACCTGTGGGACCATGCCAGGATTTGCGGGACGGTCCTGGACTGGTTTAGTTCTTTTCTGGCCGGGAGAACTCACCGGGTGGTCTTGGGGGAGTGTACGTCTTCCCCCTGGGACCTCACGTGTGGAGTCCCACAAGGTGCCATTCTGTCCCCCCTCTTGTTTAACATATATATGCAGCCGTTAGGGGAGATAGTGAGAGGGTTTCAGGGCATGCAGTATCATCAGTATGCTGATGGCACTCAGCTCTACCTCACTTTTTCCATCGACCCAGGCCGTGCAGTCTCCTTATTTTCCCAGTGCCTGTCGGCTGTGGGGGCTTGGTTGAAGTTGAGCCATCTGCAGCTGAATCCTGACAAGACGGAGGTGATGTTGGTGGGTGAGGGCCTGGGAGTGGTTGAATCTCCTCTTTGCGGGGTGGGGTGGGGTGGGGTGTTTTCCCCTCCCATGGTCTCGCAGGTACGGAGTCTGGGTGTGCTCCTCGATTCACAGCTCAGCCTGGAATCTCAGGTTGTGGCCGTGGCAGGGAGTGCATTTCAGCAGTTACATCTTGTCCGGCAGCTTCAGTCGTATCTCTCCGACTCTGACCTCACTACTGTCATCCATGCCTTCATCACCTCGAGGCTGGATTACTCCAACACGCTCTACGTGGGGCTGCCCGAGAAGCTGGTCCGGAGGCTGCAGCTGGTGCAAAATGCTACGGCCTGTCTTCTTACTGGAGCGGGCCGCAGGGAGCACATGGCACCTGTGCTCTGGGCTCTGCACTGGCTGCCTATAAAACACTAGGCTAGGTTCAAGGTGCTGGTTTTCATTTTCAAAGCCCTTCACGGCCTGGGCCCTGCTTATCTGCGGAATCCCCTCACTCCCCATGTGCCTGTGCGACCCCCGAGATCGTCCGTGGGGGGCCTTTCTGGAGGTTCCCCGAGTAGCCACTGATGTGAGATATTTTTCGGTGGCTGCCCCTGTGCTGTGGAATTCACTCCCGGAAGAGGCTCGGTTGACCCCCACCCTCCTGTCATTTTGACGTTTGTGTAAGACCTGGCTGTTCCACCAGGCCTTTGGCAAGGGGTGCGTGTGTGTTAGGGTGGGGGAGGTGGGGTTTGGGCGGGAGGATGAGTTTTTATTACTTGTTTTAAAATTTGTAGATTTTTAAAAAAAAAATTATTATTGAATTTTTTGGGCATGTGTTGTTTGCCGCCCCGAGCTGCCTTTGGGCAGGAGGGGCGGGATATAAGTTTTAAATAAATAAATAAATAAAATAAACAAACCTGAAGCTTAGTTCTGCTCTTTGAGATACCAGCTTTGTTAAGAGCTTGTGAAAGAGGTTTGCTGAACGTAATCAAGCTCTAACAAGTTTGAAATTTGTGCATGATTTGAAGCACTGATAAGTGCGATTCCCTTCTCTCCAGGTCAACTGCAGGGACTTCTATTTTTAGTCTAGGACCAATTGTACTACTAGCAGAACACACTCAAAATAGGACAGTGATAACAGTTGAACAGCAGCTACTTTGTGAGGCAATGCTGAAGTCCTCAGTTTACAAGGTGTCAGGAGGTGGATTTTTAAAAAATCCTCTCCTAGGTATTACAAGGTCTTGTTGTGGTGGGGAGGAACTGCATGTTTTAAGGATATGAATGCTGCACTGGTGACACAGCTTTACTACAGTAGGATTTCCCCAAGCCAGAAAGGTAAGAGGGTAAACGTCAGATTAAGGAGCGAGGAGAGTTCTTATTTTGAGGAAGTGGGGGCATAGCTCGGTTGGAATGGACCCTGCACTCCAGGACACACTAATGACTAGCCTGCCTATACCAAAGTTCAGCTCAGAGCATGTACTGGGCCACCAGGCTCATTGGTTCTAGTTCTGCTTTATCACCTGCATATATTATAGGTTACACGCATGGGCAAGTAGAACTGTTAATAAACTCCCATATTGCCCAGACAAAAGGACAATAAGTGATGGAAAATAGAAACACAGAAGGTTTGGAGGCCAAGAGGCTGTCAATACAGGAGGCTCATACAGCTGTCCAAAAAAAGGTTTTCAGTGGTTGGGAGGTGGGAACTGGATCCAAGGGCCAGGATCTAGGAACTGGAAAGGGGCCACATAAGGCCCTTGGTTCCCCACCCCTGATTTAAGCACTTCAGCCAAAACAGGTTTTCCGAGCTCATTATGCTGCAAACCTAGCTCAATCCTTTGGACAGTGGAAGTAGGCGTTTTTAAAAATGAAATGTGTCCACGTATAGCCCCCCACCGACCGCACATCCAAACGCTCGTGTGAAAGGAGTACATGGGGAAGCGCCGTGACCCACACAGCAGCCAACCATGGCCACGCGCAGAGCGTTGCTGAAATATCAGGTGTGTTCTACATGGGGCCAGCTGAATGGGCCGTGGCCATCATGCTGGGAGCCGCCTGTGGGAAGCGCTTCCCATGCACTTTGGGCGTGTGGGTGCCCCGCAGCCGTGCCACTCAGCAGCTACAGACGCTCCCCTTCGCCTTGCTGGTTTAAACACACCCAGTGAGTTCAATGCCATTTATTTACAGAGAGCTGCAATAAAATCCATTTTGTTGAAGGTGAAAATGCATTTGGTGCCTTTAACTGTGCACTACTGTTAGGAAAGGGCCAATCACAAAGCTCCTGGCGCAGTTGCTAGTCTCTGCACTGAAGCCAGCCCAGCCCTATCAGCACTAAGAAGCTGCAGATCAAGTTAGATTGGCAGGCTAAGGGAAGTATGTACTTCTGCCAGAATTACCAGCTACCTGCCTTCACGATTCCTCAAGTCCATACACATTCAGAATTACCTTTTCTGGTTACAGGCTGGACATCCTATACAGGGACAATGGAACAGACACGTGAGGATTTAGAGGAACTTACTTTTCTTCTGTCTTTAAGAATTCTGTCCAAACTCTCCTCGTTAACCTTGCCCGCATAATCATAAAAGCTTAAAATCAAAGAGAAAAAAATGTAAATACATAATTTGCACATAAGGTATATGGCAGCTTGGCAAACCGAACCTAGTTCAGCTATAATCCTTATGGCACATTGTAATCCATGAACAGACTAAACCACCACAGAAGCTGTTTATTAAAAAAAACGGAAGTCTTTCAGCAGCATGGGACATGGTACTTAATCCACTAACAATGGAAACTATGCCTTGTTTAAAATGTAGATTTTAACACATCTGCCTTCATTTCCATTGCAGCCACTTGTCAGATGATAAATATCTTGCTGGTAGCCTCTGCTGTAAGGGATATGGAACTGGACTGCAGAAATTGCCTTTAGAAAAACCCATTGGGTGCTCTGGGTCTCAGCTATAAAAGCAATTTCATACTTCAAAAAAAATAACGTTATCAGAGACTATTTTCCTCAAGCCCAAATCCTGCAATCAAATCCACATGGATCCTTATAACCACACAGAGTCCCACTATAGTCAATGGGATTCCATATGCCTATAAGGGCTAGTCCATGTGGATCCAATTGACAAACCGAGCCCTCTGTCTCAGGAATAAGATTAACAGAGTTTAAAATTGCAAATGGCTTACATTGCAACAAAGTACATACATACAAAATAAATTCCTTCTTCACTTACCTGCCAAGTCCTTAGTCTCTTTCAAGAGCTGATATCACTAACACCTAAAGCAGCGCAGGAAAGTACTCTGTTTTAGAGGTATAAGATCTCAACTCTTGTAGGGGAAAAACACAAAATCCTGAACTCAGTACTTGGCTGGTAAATAAAGGTGGAACTGTGAGTAGATTGTTTTTAAGATTCAAGTTATTTTGAAGGCAAGACTAAATCCATTTCATTGATACTCTGGGATGTTGGATAATTTTAAAGATGAGCCAAGAGAATTACAGTAATGTGAATGCTTTATTCCTGTAACTCCTGCCTGCAGCTTGAAGAGTCATTCTTATATTCAATGTTCATAACATTGATCAATCAGTATTTAAAAACTTTGTATACAAAACTTATTACATAATAAATAACTAAACCCTTATTGTAGCTTTGTTCCTATCATTTAGGAGACACAATGCAACCATTTTATTTAATATCAGCAAGGCTACAGCCATCCTTGTTTTCAAGACGCCTAAGTGGGTCAACTGTGGGCCACTTAAGCAGCTATGCAGTGTATGCCAAAGTGCTTCTGTACCCAAAGGCTACAGAACGGAGTAGCATGCAATGCTGTCACTGACCAGCAAATGCTCTCAAACTCTGAACTCAGAAGTAGCTGAAGCAATTTTATATTCCCACCCCCACCTCTTGGTGACTACCATCCAAATTCCTTAACTGGGACAAAGACAGCGAAGGTAACTATACACCATTTTGGCACAGAGAAGTACCAAAGCCTAACTTATGGGTATCTGAAAGAGAAGAGCAACTAGACAAAAGAGGATGTCTTGACATGTGAGACGTTTTGTGTGTAAGTCACAAGGATGAGAAGATTCTCTTCTGTAATTATCAGCTAGCCCGTCACTCACTGGAGTTTCTCTTTTGGGATAAGCTATGTCTGACATAATACTTGTGACATATTCCTGAACAGATCTGTTGAAATCTTCAAATGAAGAGAAAAGCGTAGAATAGCTGGGATTATTTCTAAAGGGGCCTTTTGTGCACACAAACTCTTGACTGTACACAGTAATTCATAAGCCACCTTTGTTTAGAGACTGCCAGACCTTTACAATGAAAGCCATTTATGAAAATCAGACTGGATGCAGGTTAAAACTTTAACACAGATATATATAGATCTATCTATCTATCTAAATTCCTCCATGTATGGAAAAACACAGGGACGGTCCCGGTCCCAGTACCGGTACACCGGATTTTACCGGTTACCGGTTTCACAAAAACCGGATTCCCGGATTTAATCCGGTATACCGGTGCCGGATTTATTGCATTGGTTTCAATGGGGCGCTGTGTCCCCATTGAAACCAATGCAATAAATTAAAATAAATTCCCTCCCCCTCCCAGGCTGCGCGGGTGGAAGGGGGGACACCCCCCACCCACCCTGCCCAGCCTGGCTTTTTGTTGTAAAAAAGATAGAACAGCAACAGAGTGAGACCCCGAGGCGAGCCCCCCCCCCGCACCAGCGGCCGCGGCGTCCCCGCAGCCGCAGGTAAGTATGACCCGATCCCTGGGGGGGGGGGGGGTGTTTAACACCCCCACCCCCCCCAGGGATCACCCCTACAGCGCGCTTGCCGCTTACCTTGGGGAGCTCCGGCGGCGGCGGGCGGCCCGGCGGCTTCAGCGCCGGCTGTGGCTGCCGGCTTCAGGACGTTCTAGGCCTTCCGGTGAAACCCGGAAGTGCACCGGAAGGCCTACAGCGTCCTGACGCCGGCAGCCACAGCCGGCGCTGAAGCCGCCGGGCCGCCCGCCGCCGCCGGAGCTCCCCAAGGTAAGCGGCAAGCGCGCTGTAGGGGTGATCCCTGGGGGGGGTGGGGGTGTTAAACACCCCCACCCCCCCCAGGGATCGGGTCATACTTACCTGCGGCTGCGGGGACGCCGCGGCCGCTGGTGCTGGGGGGGGGGCTCGCCTCGGGGTCTCACTCTGTTGCTGTTCTATCTTTTACAACAAAAAGCCAGGCTGGGCAGGGTGGGTGGGGGGTGTCCCCCCTTCCACCCGCGCAGCCTGGACTCGGGGAGGGTTTTTTTTTTTAAAACTGTTTGGCTGGGGCTTTAATTTTTTTTACATTGCAGCCATTTAAAAATGGCTGCAATATAAAAAAACCGGCACACTGAAATCCGGTACCGGGACCGGATTACCGGGCCAAATCCGATAATGCCGGTACGCCCGATACCGGCATTATCGGATACCGGATTGTACCGGTTTCCCACCCCTAGAAAAACAATCACGTGGTAAAAAGCTGGCATAGCTGGCTCCTGACCCATCCCCTCAGGGCTGGCATTTGGAGTCGTTGCCAGCGTGCAGTTCAGCTATCCCCAAATCCCCGGGGGTATCTGCCACATGTTAGACAGACCCTGGGGGGCTGCTGTAACCTATGCTGGGGTACAGATCCATCCTGAAAAAACCCCACCACATAATGAGAAATCGCTATGCTGAAGGCTCCTTCTGCCTAACTATACACAAACACACGTTCGTGTGCTTGAAGCTGGATTCAGTCCACTATGGAATCAATACAGAAAGACAAACAGAAGCAGCTTACCTAAAGAGTTTTGAACAAGGCTCATGGTTATGGATCTCTGCAACAAAAAAGAAAATGCATATTTCAGTTGCTCAAGACCAAGTGGAAACTGCAGCGGTATTGCAGAGCGAGCACAAAAGCACTTCTGCATGCTAGACCTAAGTTACCCTCAGTCTATGAGGAAACTCCTGTTGACAAAAGTAGCAGCTCCCTGCAGGATGAGACAGGGTCTAATTTTTAAACTTTAGTAATCTTTTTTACACTTCTGTTACATCCATTCGAGTGAGTTAAAAAAATGTAGAATATTTTTCTCAGATCCCATTTCTCCTCAACATATTGGTAAATTTTTACATTTACTTTCTGATGGGTCGTTGTTACTTTCTTTAAAAACCAAACAAGCACCCCAGCATTCTACTTCTGGTCTCTCTCTTGAACAGACAGGAGACGTGACCAATAAGGGGGTGGGGAGGGGGAAATCACCGTAGTTAGTTGATGTAAATACCTGAACTGGTTGTAAAGAGAATGAGATTAATGGCAAGAGCTGGCCACCACTCTAGCCTATTTGCTCTGCCATTTAAGCCAATGGGGTTATAATGAAACATGAAGCAACTGTGCTATTTCTTCACAATACAAATATAAATAGGAACAAAACGTGATAATAAAAAGATTAGTACTTTGGCCTAAGCAGTGGGGGGCGGGGGGGAAAACCAGCAACAGGAACTGTTAATAAGGTTAATGCCAGCTCCAGATTTACAGTCTGGCATCCTTGACTCTCATGGGAATAATTTGCTAAACAAACCCCATGAATCAAATCATTCTAGTTTAGAATGCAGTTGTTGTATGGTTACTTCAGACAGCAATCTATTCCTTAGAACTATTCAAACATGTACTTGGTTCTTGTGAAAGTACATTCACCCCATTGCTAGCAATGACGTAAACAGCAAACACAGGTCCCCAAGAAGAGCCCTCTTTCAGTTTCTACTAGACTCCCTTCTAGTTTTGACATTTTAACTATTCATCTTTAGTCTGCATTATCTCTATTAACGGTTTCCACCACTTTTGAATCAAGCCCTTTCCTTAACATTTCCTCAGCTTTAGCAGCATTCATGCATAATACTGTGGGCTCTCATTTTTGATCTAGCATTTTGTAGCAAGTTCACTTGGTACCTTTACCTCCCTGAAAGTGACTTATCACCTGCAGCGCCAAAAGCCACAGACTCAGTGCTCACAACTGCAATTTCAGTTCAATCGGTCTCAAATCACAATTGTCCAAAACAGACTCTACACATTAGCTTCTCAGCAAACTCAAGGTCTGCCAAAGCAGATTTTTCACCATGTACCATAGCACTTCGAGAGAGAGGTTTCAAGTTGCAGTTGGCTAGGAAAGTCAATGATGCAGCTGCGAAAGTTACAACATCTTTCACTTCATTGCAAAACAAAGCTAAGGTTAATGCCAGCTCCAGATTTACAGTCTGGCATCCTTGACTCTCATGGAAATAATTTGCTGAACAAACCCCATGAATCAAATAATTCTAGTGTATAATATAGTTTCTTCAAATAACATTCTATAGCTTAGAACTATTCAATAGCTTACAACTATTCAAAAAACATGTACTCGGTTCTTGTAAAAATACATTGTTATACATAGACCACATCTAGTACTTGTTTAAAGGAAGCATTCCGAGTGAAGAATTTATAAATCCTGTATTTGAAATATCAAAAATCTCTAATAATGAGACTAATTCCTTACTTGTTCTGAATTAAGATTGGATGAAAACAGACATGACACTAACTCCACCTTAATACCGCTTTAACATTTCTTATGCATGCTGTAGAGCTGCATAGGGCACCATACAGCCCTGCAACATGCATAAGAAATGTTAAAACCACATTAAAGCGGCATTAGCGTCATGCCTGTTTTCACCCATTGACTTATGAAAAGCACAGTGTACCTGTGTCTATTTACAGGGAAAGTACCTTATAAACTATGTCAAAGCCATTTGTTCTATACAACTAATGCTGAATGTGATGTGTAACACATGAAGCGTGTTAATACTTTCAGTGATTAAGAATCAGTAATTCTGTTTATGTAACACAACTTTTGTATTTGCCACAATGTAAGTTTAAAAAACAACTGCTTCACGTTGCTTTATAACCTCAACTTGTAAACTCAAGAAGAAGAGAACAGTATTTTTAAAAAGGTAACGAGAGAAATCTCGCACATACAAACCACTGACATTAACAAGTTTACCAAACTACTGCCCAGTGCATTTTGGCCTGGAAACACAGAAATTATTGCGGGGGGTGGAGGGTTGGGAGGAGAATCTTTTCCCCTTAAGATTTTAGGAGTACCATTACTATTATTTTTAATGTGGTTAATATATTTATGGAAATGCAAGGAACCTATAATATTAAGGGAAATGTGTTTAATACTGAAGTCCTGTCTGTCCTGAAATAGTATCTGCACTGCCAGACCTTTCAGTGTACACAGAACCACGTAAGTGAATGGGTTTTTGCCAGATCAGGTCTGATTGCAAGATAACTAGATTTTAGAATATTTAAGACTGACAGAATTAGCTCACTACACATTTAAATTCATCAATTTTAAAGGTGCACGCACCTATTCTTTTCTCAGTGTTCTTAAACCTGGTAATAGAACAGATTACTTCTGCAACTCTCCTTCAACCACTAGCCATATATGTGAACAGCCAAGAACAATCTGATATAACCCCTTCAGAATCTCCCATCTGAATCTTCCCATTCTGTAATAGATACCAAACACAACAAGGTCAATAAATTGAGACTATTTTGGACTAAGCTGAAATGAGTTCCATATCTTTTCCTCTACTATTTAAAGTAGTAAACCTGCCTACTTTTTAATTTCTCCTTGAGGAATGAAATTTTGAACTCCTTCCCCCCCATGTATTAGTAACAAACAAGGAACTTAAATACAACATTTGATGTGACCAGGTCTCTTAAAGAGCATTAAGTTTAAAACAAGCTAATACCACCAGTCTGACCTCAAAGGTGTGTGAAGTCTCCAAAACAGAAGAAAACCATAACTCAACAGCACTTCTAGAATCTCTTGAAGCTTAGTCCCACTTACCAATTACTTGCAGAAATTCTGTGTTGCTGATTTGCGAATCACTAATGCTAAATGTCTCCTCTTGTCTTACTTCTCCCAGCAGAAATCCTTCCTAGGAAGAAAAAGGAAGGGTTGAACAAACAGAAAATTACAACTGCTGCAACTTAATCTTCACGAGTAAAACTGACATTGTTTGAAATGACATCGACCCTGAAAACTACAGGTTTCAAGCTTTCATTAAACAGCCTGCTTTTGTTCTACCAAGGTAGCATAAAGTAGCAAAAAGCAGACCTCTATTATGGAACATTCCAAAGACAGGAAACCTTCCTGGCTGATGGAAAGAAAACTGATTAAGGGCTTTTTCTTGATCCTACACAAGTGTGTCTTAATCCATCAGTGGCGTGGCCAGAGACCATCACATTAAGGCTGTTCTCTCCTTCCAGGGCCCATGAAAGCAGCACAGCTCACTCGGATTTACACAGAGGAACAGAACTGGACAGTGACCTGCACCGCCCTAGAACAAAGAAAATACAAAAGTAACTTAAAATCCACTCCCCTGCCCCCAAACCCCTGTTCCTCCCTTAAGCGCAGGAATACGCAAGACAAAAGGCCATGTGAGTAGAGTAACAAACAGTGCTGCTGGCTTCTTGAAGATAAGTCGAGTAAATATACACTACCCACCAGCAGCTGGACTACAAAGCAATGCCAGTAAAGTACTAGGACAAAAAATCCTAGAGCAGGGGTAGGGAACCTCTGGCCCAAGGGCCAAATGCAGCCTGCAGCAAGTGTGCATGTGGCTCCTTTCCAGTTGGTGGATCTGATCCCAGGATCCAATTCCTACTTCCAATCACTGAAAAACTGAGCTCAGGGCAAGAAGGAAGAGACGAGGGCATGCACACACAGATAGGGGGCAGATCCATGGCACAACTTCATGATACGCATCCACTTTTTCTTGAGTACACCCCTTAATCAAACCTGCCCCAATCTGTATGTGGTCATCAGAGCTTGTACTAATTTTTGAAGCGGTCCCTAAGATGGAAAAGACTCCCCTGTCCTAGAGGAAATGGACTATGTAAAATTTGTAAACATCAGTGTTGAAAAAAACAATTCTAATGACAAAACAATGAACAGAGCAATTGGGACTAAATAAATCTATAAAAACAGAACAATGTTTATTCTGACTGCTAGCTCGCATACCAAGTTAGAATCTTGACAAAAATGATGAAATACAGCAAAACTGCATATTTTATGTTGCTCTAACAAAAATCTAATTTTCATTTTGCTATTTAAGTAAAGCAGTCAAGATTCACCAAGGACCAGCACAAAGCTACTAAAGAAAACCAGGTTTACAATCTAGTTCACTATGCTAGTTTAGAAGATAGTTTTCATGTTGTATTTAAAGTAAGCAAAACAGGATATGAGCAGAAAGCAAAACACTAACAGTTCACCTAAAAATCTATTCTGCTTGTCAAGAACAGACTTTAAAATCAGTAGGATTAAATTCTATGTTGCAACATGATGTTCTGCCACTAAAAAGCCAGAATTAGGGATATGAATTACCATACAACTGTCCCTATTTGGATCAAATGTTACACTAACCTGACACTAGAACTTACAAGATACATATTCCCTCACTTTTACACACAAAAACCCTAGCCTGTGCAGTGCCCCAATCAATAATAATAATAATAATAATGTTTATTGTTCTAGTCAATCAAAGGTTCACTTCTTTGGAGGAGTTTGCAGTATTGGGTAGTTAGCACTCATACTTTCAAAACCTGTAGGTACCATCCCAATACTGCATTCAAATAGTACAAGTCATCGACAGTGCCAACAAACAGCCTCTAACTACTGCATTATACAGAATGCAGTGGTTTGATCCATATACATCCTTCATCATATAGCTATTGAACTTTCCAAATGGCACACTGGTCTCAATCAGTTGCCAACCAAATCCCTCCCTTTAAAATGCAGTGACTACAACTTTCAGGAATGAAAAGCATCAGTAGACATGAGAAAGACCCTTTCTTAAAAGGACACTGGATTTGTTTACTTTGTAAAATTTAATAGAAATCCACATGTTGATAACGCAACTAAACGGATTCCTCTAATGCATTAAGTCTCTGCTTCTTGTCTACAGTCCAGTTCTGGACTGTGTTCTTTTGTATTTGGTCAGCATATTAGTTATGAAACAAGTGTTTGTCAAGATGAGGCACCTGTACGAGCGAATACAGTTCACCGTCCCTACTGTATGTCAGAACCGTCATGCCGCATAAGGATATTATGCACATCATAGAAGATATTGTAAATGGGGGGGAAAGTGTTTTTGGTAAGGAAAGCAGACCAGAATTCTGTTTTGTTTGGAGGCATAAATCTGAGATGCTGATTTAGCCTCTGGAATCTAGCTTTGAGAAGTTTACCAGTCCATAAACATTGCAGAGGGCACAAACAAGACTACTTCCTGTTCATCCTAGGCCATTATTTTCATATACTCGACTGTGAAGTCTCCTAAGTTCCCCCTCTGCGAGGAGTTTAAAGGGAGTCTTTAAACGTGACCTTTTTTGTGTGTTTCTCCAGCTGCTTAATGGCATGTTTGCCAAAGCACACACACTAACTTCATTCCTAATACAGCCCAGACATTTCCATCTTCTTTCTAGATAACTTTAAAGATAAAGTTATATTAGACTTTCTGATTGGCCCAAATTCTGTTTAACAATTGCTTTCCTTGGTACCTACAATTTTTTTTAAAAAAATCTAAATATTTTGCAATTGTACCAGCTTGTATATTATAGGAAGATCTCCACTTCCTCTTATACTAGCAAGCTAAGGTGGAAGTTTAAATTATACCTGCACAAAGTAACCTTGTTGGCACATATGGAGGAACTGTGTCAACCATTGCAGGATCATTTATGTCCCCACACTGGGCGTTTTTACTGGGCGTGTACCCTGCAGGGGGGGTTCACTCTGGGTGCATACTCCCACATCCACCGAATTCCAGCCCCACCTGGGTCTACTTTAGACAGACCCAGCGGGTTCCTCTGGCCACAGTTCACCACCACCACCAAGCTGTAGGGAATTTCCCAATGCTCTAGGCTGGCATGCCCACAACCATAGGGTGATGCCAGGGCAATGGCCGGTCAGGAGCGGAGCTGCAGCATGGGTCCGCTGAGCAGACAGACAGCAGCTCCACTCCCGGCTGGTGCCCCAGATTTGGCCGGCCTCTACTTCAACATTTGGTGGGGCACCTTCAGATAGACCGGCCATCCTGAAGGTGAAGCGGGCTGTCCCTGCTGTCCGTCTGTTTATGCCCACTATCCCAGGAGGTTGGTGCAGCGCCTACATATGCATATCCAACCAGCAAAACATTTTACTAGGGTTTTGTTTTTTTTACTTGGCAGAAGGAACAAAAGGAAAATGGTACAACTGATGAGATGTGCCAATGCAAGGGAAAGCGGCATGTGTATAGTTTAAAGCTGGTATCCAAGCCAAGAACGTCTACCTGAGTTCTCACATCCTCATGAATGTCACATCCCTTGTCTCTCCCTCTGTTCCCCCTTCCCTGTCTTCCCTCCCCGTCTTTAGATTGTAAGCTCTCGGGCAGGAATCGTGTCTATCTTGGTTTGTTTTTTTGGTAAAGCGCCAGGTACATCGCTGGCACTATATAAATGCTAATAATAATAATAATAATAATAATAAGAGAAGGCACAGTGGCAGAAGAACACAGTGTTGACAAACCCCATGTCTAACTTCTACAAGGCAGACAGGATAGCCAAGATCTGACAGAACTGTCATTGATGGTTCCTTGGAAACAATCACTCTGTAGCTATAACTTCTGGTTTCTTTTTGTTGTTTTTAAAAACTACTGTCCCTCCCTCCCCTCAGTCCTCCCCCTTACATTGCTCCTTTCCATCCACCCCTGCACCAAACCCCTCAGCTCCCTCCCACTGTCCCATTCTCATACACCTCAAATCTCCCTCCCCAGCTCACCCTACATCTCGCCCCAGTTCCCTCCTACTGTCACTACACTCACACACAGGCCAGCCCTCCCCTCCATCCCCCCAACACCTCTCCCCCACTCTAACCCAGCCACACACACTTCTCAACCCCCCACAGCCCCTACCCTCACCCCCCCACCACAGTCCTGTCCAACTACTGCTTCAGCCCTTCCCCCCCAACTCTTCTTAGCTCCCTACTACTGTCCCTACCCCCAGCCCCCCGTTCCATCTCACCCACCCAGCCTCAGCGCCCTCCCCATCTCCCCCGCCAACCCCTCCCTCTGATCTCATACCCCCCCCCCCCATAGGGTACTACTCCTGCATCTCCCCACTCAGCCCCTGCAGGCGCTGGGGGGGGAGGGACAGGCCGCCGCCGGGGCAGGGAAGCCGGGTAGGGATGGGGCCAGAGAGCGGGAATCCCGCCTAGGGGCCCCCGGGGCAGAGCATGGGCAGCGGCCGCGGGTACCTACGTGATCGGCGCTGCTGTTAGCGCTGTAGTAACAGACGGAACTGAACGTGTAACCCGAAATGGAAGCCGCCATGATGGAAACCACCGCCGCCACCGCTCCCACAAGCCAGCGCGCTCCCTCACGGCCCTGCCGCCTCTCCTTCCGGGAGTGTCGCGGGGATGGATGGGAAATGTAGTTCCCAGCTGCCAGCCCGTAGCAGCGCACGTCATTCCAATGATTGCACCTGCTTCTACAATAGCTCTGCGTTCACTCGAGCCACTTCTGACACCCCGTTGGACCTCACCGCCCAGTAACTGTGGACGGTGCCACACGCAAGTGTGTTACTGATTATTAATCATTCCCATTACGTCCAGCCTCTGAATGGTGCAGTATAACACTGCATTTGTGGTGTTGTTATTGTTATTATTATTATTATATTAGAAAGCATTTATATTGCACCAGCAATGTAGTCACTGATTAATCTTGCTTACTTATTATAAGCTTTATTATTCTAAGCTTTTATATAGTGCCAGCGATGAACCTGGCACTTTACAGAGAATAAGATAGACCCCGGTCCCTGCCCGAGAGCTTACAATCTAAAGACAAGGGGGAGGGGAGACAGGGAAGGGGGAACAGAGGGAGAGACAAGGGATGCAACATTCATGAGGATGTGAGAACTCAGGTACACATTCTTGGCTTGGTTACAGTAAATTGGGAGTTTGCAGATAACAGGTGGGGGATAATCCTGGGTGGGGATGATTGCAGCGCAGAAGAGGTGGGTTTTGAGGGTGTGAAGGGTGGGGGCAAGGCAGACGAGGGCAGGGAGGGAGTTCTAGGCGTGCGGGGCAGCGAGGGAGAAGGGATGAAGGCGGTTGGGGGAGCAGGGGAGGCGTGGGAGGGTGAGGGAGGGGATGGAAGAGGAGCGGAGTTCTCGAACAGGGGTTCGGAGGGAGATCAGAGCAGAGAGGTAGCGGGGAGTGAGGTTGTGAAGGGCTTTGTAGGTGAAGACAAGGAGCTTGTGCAAAATACGCTCAGGAAGGGGGAGCCAGAGGAGAGAGGAGAGGAGAGGCTGCACATGGTCAAAGGAATGGGCTAGGTGGATGATCCTGGCAGCAGAGTTTTAAACAGAGATAAGGGAAGAAAGGTGAGAGCAGGGAAGACCAGCAAGGAGGAGGTTACAATAGTGGAGGCATGAGATGACTAGGGCATGTATGAGAGTTTGGGCAGAGGAGACAGACAGAAAAGGGCAGATCTTAGCAATCAGAGAGGGAGAAGCGGCAGGATTTGACCACGGAGTCAATGTAGGGTTTGATGGTAAGGTGCGAGTTGAAGATGAAGCCCACGCTACAGGCTTGGGGGACAGGGAGGATGGAGACCCTGTCAATGACAACTGACAGGGAGGAGGGAGAGGAAGGATTAGGAGGGAAGCTAAGGAGTTCCATTTTTGCCATGTTCAGTTTGAACATTAATCTGCTTAATTTTGTTATTAAAGCAATAACAAAAAAAATCAGCCCAGTCTCACAAGCCGGCTATGAGAGAATCCACAAAGCAAGGCTAGTCACTACTTAATCTGTATAAATTACATATTATGCTTTGAATTTTATAAGAAGAGCGGAAAATCATGTATCTAAACCCAAACTAAAATTACAGTTTTTAAAGGCAGGTGGACAAACGTATAGAGCACAGTAATGGAGATACACCAAAGTAGGAATTTGACCCAACTATAGCCCAGTCATTTTTAAATTTATTTATTTGGACATATAGCCTGCACTAACCAAAACACAATACATATGTAACCCCTCCCCTAAAACAGTACCTCCCTAAAGCCTACCCTTGCCCACCAAATGCCTGGCCAAATAAGAAGGTCTTACTTCACCTCCAGAAAATGAACTTGGGCTTTGGTGAATTTCCAAGGAAAGGGAGTTTATGCAACTAAGAACTGAAAGATTTTGCCCTTGAAAATGATTTGAGGGTGCAATACCATTAAATTCACTGGATGGTGCTGAGCCTTTGCCAGTAATGGATGGAAGACTGCACTCTGAGAATACAATCCCCTGTCATTAAATTCAGTGGGAGTTTTGCCATTGAAGAAAATGGCTCAGCTACCATTGACTTTAATAGTGGAGGATGCACCCACCCTTTGTATGGTAATCTGTTAAATTGCTAATGGTGTAGTATTAATGTCAGACTTACTGACTTTTATAAGGTTTAAAATATAAATACATTAAAGCTCTTTAATAGCTTGAAAGCTTAGGCCTGGGGAGAATCAGCATATTCAGTGGGAATAGCGTGATTTATTATGAAGATGACATAAGGGCAAATTCTGCAAAGTGCTGCCTGATTAGCTCAGCACTTTTTTGGATTAGGCCCATGCTGTTTACACACAGTATAGTAGGCGTTTGGTGAGGGTGACGGATGTACAGAGAAACATGAAGGCCTTTGGTGAGGGAGACAGGTGATGGGTTGGGCTGGGTATGGGGGGATATTTTTGTTTTTTTCTGTTTTAGCTTTACTATTGGTTGTTTTTAATGTTTTATGCATCATTTTATTTTAAAATGTTGTGAGCTGCCCCCAGCTGCGAAGGCAGGAAGGCGCGACAAAAAAAATAAAATTCTAATACAATAAATAAATAAATGGACACGTGACTGCACTAAGTTGCTAGTGTTATCTGCCCAAACGATCATGCTGCAAGTGTATGACATGGTTGCTCTAGATCAGGGATGGGGGTTATACTCAAGAAAAAGAGGGCCCGGATCATGGATTTGTGCCATAGATTTGTCCCCTATCCTTGTTTGCATACCCTCATCTTTTATTCTGAGCTGTTTTTCAGTGGTTGGAGTGAGAACCGGAATGGGGACCCACAAAAACTTGGCATGGGCCAGGCCCATATTTGGCCCCTGGGCCTGAGATTCTTTGTTCCTACTCTAGATCTAATAATGTTAGTTATATGGATGTTGGTGACTCACTGTGCATTTAAGAAATAAATAATGCCATACACTTCTTAATAATAAAAATGGCTACAATCCTAAAACCACTTACACCAGAGTAGTTCCATTCAGAAGTAAGTGGTATCAGGATTGTGATCAACAACTGAAATCCTGGCTTTGTTGAAATCAATGGGAGTTCTGCTACTGAGTGCAACAAATTCAGGATTTTACTTATTGGCTGCAATCCTCAACCATTAAAAGCTAATTAGAGCTAAAGCCATTGGACAGGGATGTACGCATTATCTTTGAGCCTCACCCTAGTCAGTCTGACTTTGCTAACATGGCATCCTTACTTTCTCTACTTTGCTTCCAATGAAACTGATGGCAAATCCCAATTCTGTATGGGAGCAGAATTGACAGCAAGTATTTCATCTTAAAATCCATCCCTGTCTTGTGGAGAGGGCAGCACTCACCTATGTTATTGAGGGAGTGGTACCAGGATTTCCAACTCCCAAAGTTCAAAACATCATGTTCAAAAAAAATTAATGTGATTTGAGAAAAATATTCAGCTGTGATTCTCACTGTTTTGTTTGTGAACCCAAGGCTTATGTTTCCAAGCTTTCCTCAGCAACCCTGAGGTCAATAAACCTATTGTTGGATCACCATTTGAACTTAAGGCTTGAGCCCAGAAAACCTTGCGATTTTAGGTTTTAAGAAAACCTAAACCGAATCCAGAGACTTATGGTAAAATCTTGAGAGATGGCAATCCTGGGATCTTTAAAATTCTCTCTCTGTGTTCGAACGGTGGGCTGAGATGTTTTTAAGCATGCCTGGCCCTAGATAGGGCTGTTGCGGAACTGGGGACACATGTAACCGTCCATCCATTAGTCAACAGGAGCTGAGAATGGGATGGAGGATTGTGCCTCCACAGTGGGTGTAGTTCTGTTCCAATTGAACTCAATGGGTATTTTGATCCAAGAGGGTTGGGCAAGGTGGTCGTGCCGTAAAGTGCCACACACAGCCATGTACTGGGTGAGGGCACTCCAGATTTCCCCGGAGTTACCCCCTGCGTGGAGTGGGTGTGCAATGCCTGGGTCCGGGGAGCGTGCCCCTCCACGCACTGTATTCAAACGAGACACCCCCCAGGTGGGCAGGCAGTGCCCATGGGGGGGTGTCTCGTGTAAAAACACCCAATAGCTCCTACCCCGTTGACTTTAATGGGTGAGGACAGACCCAGAGCCTGTCTAATCAGAGACAGCCTGATCCCTAGTCTCTCTCAAGTCATTGGGGAAGCTCCATTGGCGTCAATGAGCATTAGATGGCGGGGGGGGGGGGGCTAGGCTCCACCTTGCCAAGCCCCATCTCGGGGATCCCCCAAGCCAGGCCTAGTCCCAGCCACTTTAAGCAGGAAGGAGCAGCGGAGGAGTCCTCCAACAGGCTAGAGAGGCAGACCTGGACGAGACGCTGTGCCTGCACTTCCGGGTCCCCGGGAGCGGAGGAGTCGGGGTGCAGTCACGTGACCCTCTGGGGATGGGGAGCGGCGAGGAGGAGGAGTTCGGCCCCTCGGCGCTGGGCACCAAGGAGCAGTGAGTGGCTGGGGGCGGGGACGGGAGTCCCAGCTGGAGCGATGAGCGCGAGCGCGGGAACCTTCTCCCCAGTGAGAGGCTCTCCCCGGGGGGGGATTGCTGCCACGCGTCGGAGGGCAGAATGCTTTAGTTTTAAAAGCTTCCCCCCCCCCCCCCCCATCAGGTGGTTCCCGCCACTTCCCCTGTGTCCGCCTTCCCTGGGATCCCTTGAAGACCCACAGAGCTCAGGCAGGTACCAACGGGGGGGGTCAGACCATTTCCCTTCCTGTCCCAGGAGAGGGAGATATTAGTGGTGTGCACATTGTTGACAGTGTGAGCCAAAGGGACTACTGCTATTTTGCTATTTAACTGCTCCACTTCGGTAGCGTTCAGATGAGCAATGTAAACTGAATTTACTACTGTTCCATTTAATTAACCGCTCCACTTCGGTAACGTTCAGATGAGCAATGTAGACTGTATTTACTACTGTTCCATTTAATTAACCGCTCCACTTCGGTAGCGTTCAGATGAGCAATGTAGACTGAATTTACTACTGTTCCATTTAA
>QEPC01010217.1:4528685-4575306 GCA_003113815.1 Sphenodon punctatus
CCCTCACTCTCCCTCGTTTCTCCTGCTCACCTAACCGCCTTCGACCCTTCTCCCTCGCTGCCCCCCATGCCTGGAACTCCCTCCCTGCCCACATCCGCCTTGCCCCCTCCCTCCGCTCCTTCAAATCCCTCCTCAAGTCCCACATTTTCCTTGCCGCCTTTCCCAATGCCTGCTAGTTGTTCTCATATACCTACTGTCTGCCCTCCTCTGCAGACTGCTGCAACCAACCTGATTGTAACCAAGCCAAGCACACGCACCTGAGACTTCGCATCCGCTTGAATGTTTGTTATTTGTTTGTCTTCTCCCCTGTCTCTCCCACTGTCCCCTCTCCCTGTCTCCCCCTCCTTGTCTTTTAGATTGTAAGCCACAGGCAGGGATCGCGCCTATTTCTGTGTTCTGTGCCCCTTGGGGTCACACGACTGGCGCCAGGTCACACGACTGGCGCTATATAAATGTTTATAATAATAATAATAATAGCTTCTTCCTTCCGCACCCTGGATTTGCTTTGTGCATCTTAGATGTGGCCCACAATTATAGGCTCATAATGAGATTCTCTTGCAGCGTATGGCTAGCAGCACTTTAGAAATAAGTACTAGCCTTTTCTAGGGAGTAGTAGGGTTTTGTCATGAAAGCTTCCTGTGTAGCAGTGGTGTGAATTTCTTTTTGAGGGGTATAAACTTTCCAAAAAATTTTGGACCAATTTCTGTTAGGGTATTTATTCAAGCTGAATTTTTCAGCCATGTGGGAGCCTTCCGTAGTCATATAAAAAGGAAGAACTATGGCTGGAGCATTTGGTCCATCTAGGATTCTGACTTTTTGCATGCCTGAGTAAGGGCCTTGTGTTGCCTGAAAGCTTGCATATTCTTACCAGCAGAAATTGGTCCAGTAAAAGATATCATCTGAACTACTTTGTTGCAATCTCTTGCACTGGGGACCAACTACGCTCTCTCGAGACTACAGTTAGCAGCTTTTCTAGAAAATAAATCCAAACCTTTAAGAGGTGATGGTTCCGAAAGCTTTTGTTCTCCCCATTGCAAAAGCTAGAATGTATGGATTTTGATATCTTGATTTTGGCAGCAGTCAGAAAAATCTATGGAATAGATTTTTCTCCTCAAGTGTGTTGGGCTACCAGCACAGTAACTAAGCTGAACTAATCATTAAGCCTGCCCCTTTTCGGTGTTCCTTAGCTGATCATCCAGTGCTACCCTGCACTTTGAACAAAGTGTTCCAAATCAATCTTTGCAACGTAAAAGGAGCAATGCCAGGGAGACGTTAATGAGGTTTAGCCTGAGCAATCATAAAGGCGTATGTTTGCACGATATGGATTGTGGAGTCGTATCTCAGCTCTACATATTTAATGTTAAGATGAAAAGTAATATTAAAAATTGTTTCCTTTATTTTTGACAGGAAAGTGCTTTGCACCTTTCCAGTGCTCTGGGCTCCAAGTAAAAACTGTTATAGGCCATGGATTGGCAAGCACCATTATAACCAGACTGTTGTATGTTGACATTAAAAGATTTATCGAAACGTGTTTTGTCCTTGTGTCAGCCATGTCGCACTGCTCCACCTGGTGGATCTGGCCCCTTTCCTCCTCTTAGTCTTCTTTGGATGATATTGACCTTCCATAACAGCTCTGGCATCACCTCTGCTCATGCATACTGGTGTAGTACATGTAGCTTGGGGGAAGGGTTAAAATCAGTTTTTGCAGCTAGTGCTAGTAAGAGCCATCCTAGTTGTCCTAAAACCACGTCAGCACACTGAACATTCTCAATATACTTGTCCCTCCTCCCCACCCCCAGCTGCCTCAGTGTTGCTGAACATTCCTCCGCTAAAGCTGGCGATCTGGCCCTTTCTTTTGATACACCCCTCTGATCTGAGAAATTCACTGGCTTATGGATCAGATGTACTGTGTCTGATAGGAGTACAGAATTTCTTCCTGACCTTTCCCTTCCTTCCCACAATATTTTTTATTTATTTTATTTATAATAAAATGTATATGCCTCCCCCTCCTGCTAAAAGCATCTCGGGGCAGCTAACAACATATTAAAACAATTTAAAACATTATTAAAACACTATACAAATACAATATACCCCCCCACTCTAACCCAGCCCACCCACTCCCTCTCCCTCAGGAAAAGCACAGTGGAACAGCCAGGTCCTACATTGTCTGCGGAAAGGGGGGAGGTTGGCAGTCAGGCGGACTTCCAACGGGAGGAAGTTCCACAGCCGCGGTGCAGCCACAGAGAATGCCCCGCGCAAGGTTGACACCTGAGAAACCCAGGGCACCTCGAGGAGGGTGCCCCCGACTGACTGCAGGGGCCGACCCAGATAGACATTTATCTAGGTAGTTCCTGTGTTAACTTCAGTATTATTTTTCCTCTGTAGTTGGGATGCTGCCTATGAAAGAGAGCTGCAGGATTTTCAAGAGAGTGGAGATGTTGGGGAGATTTGGTAAATAAAGCTCATGAATTAAGCCCGTGTCAGTAAGTGTTTGCACTTCTAAAAGCGAGGGGAAGCATTTTGTAATTAAACAGACTAAAATAACATTCCTTGTTTCCCCTCCCTTGTCTTTCTTAGATTGTAAGCCTCCAGGGCAGGGACCCTGTCTATTTTCAAAAGTTGTAAAGTGCCAGGTACATTGCTTGTGCTATATAAATGCTTAATAATAATAATAATAATAATTAATCTGTTGCTTGGCTGGGGGTATTGGTAATAGGATATTTTCCACACTGGAGGTATCATTTCCTGTCTACCATAAATCTGTTGCAAATGGAAATTGTTAGTTACAGTCTGACATCCAGTTGTGTGTGTCATAAATTGGTGGTTGCAGTCTATTTGGCTAGACGATATGTGTTCCTATCTTTAATTTCTGTACTTGTTACATAGGCAGGGCATGTAAGCTTACGCTGCTGCCCTTGTTTTACCAGATATAAAGAGAACTTCAGCTTCTAGTACTGCTAATCTGGCAGGCTTCAAGGCCGTTTGTTCACTGCAAAATTAAACAAAACCAACTTGGAATACCATCTGTGTAGGTTGTTGCCTAGATGCAACAGTAATGGGTGTGTTGCAAAGGTGTGGGTGTGTGTGTGTGAAAGAGAGAGAAAGAAAGATGATGAAATGTACGTTCTTGTCCTTTGTAGAGCTTTGATGTTCTGGTTACCTGAGCCTCTGTTTCTGATAGGTTTGGAGAAGAAAGCATCGTTCGTTTAATCCGGTGGATGGAAAAGCAAAAGATGCCCCTGGACTGTTCTGTGCTTGATGTTGGAACTGGAAATGGGGCCTTACTGGTTGAATTGGTTGGTATTTTGTTAAAAGCTGTGCTTTCGATTCAAGATTAAGGCTAAGAGTAGTGTAAATGAGAGCAATCTCTGCTAACTCATACTGAAACTCTAATTAAAAACAAAGAAGGCCTTAATTTAAAACTGAAGTAGTCCATCTCCATCAACAGTGCACTGGCTACGTGCCTAAAATCTTTAATTTTAATTGATTCAGTTGTGCTAATTGAAATTCATTTGGAGTCTTCATTGTGGGTTGCAGAGCATCAGCCTGCTAGTGTGAGACTGTTCAAAGCACCGAGACTAGGATTTTCAAAGAGAGAGAGAGAGCTAGGCCCCCAGCTACTGTGGTGTTTGTTAGAATTAGGCACCTTTCTTCTTTTGGGGCTTTTGAAAATCTTGAATCTAGCAAACTGGAGGGGTGTGTGTGTCTTGTATGACAGGGTAAAGGAGATGATCTTTGCTAGACGTATTTAGATTAAAGCATATTGGGATCTCGACTCCTGACTTTTCCAGCCACCACTGGGAGAGAGCTGAGTTTTTGAAATCAAATCAATTTAAAAAGCTCAATTTAAAATTTCCAGTCCCTGCGTTGTCTCCCTACACACACGCACACACTCTCCCAGCTATTTTTTGTCATTTTTTCTATGTTTCCCCCTATTCTGAGAGAGTCTCTCTCTGATTGCAGTGTCTGGGGAAAACAGGATAAATAGAATGACTTCTCTATAGAGGAAATAACAAAACTGAGTCATGCACAAAGTGCTGTCAAATGCACAAAACAGAGAAAAAAGTTTCCTCTAATCTGGATGGTACCGACCCCAGTACTTGCACACTGGGGGGAAGCTGCCATTCCCCACGCACCAAACCAGACGCTTGGAAGATGCCCTGTACTTTCCTTTCTTGCTCTTTTCCTCTGGCTTTGTTCCCATTTCTGTAGCATCTGTTACCCATATATCTATCTTCTGTTGCTCTCTAGAGGATGTGTGTTGTAGGGAGTCTCCAGTACTTAAGTCCTGGTCCTTAGGCACACAATTCTGTTGAAAGCAATGGGATGTGGGTGTAATGTTTGCAGGGCTTTGGCTGTACCCTGCTGTAGGTAGTAGCCTATGAATAGTCATAGGAATGCTGGTGGGTATCCGGGCCAGCCCCTGTGACTGAGTGCTTTTGCCTGGCTGGTAAAAACAGAGAACAGCTGGGAATCCCTACTGAGAGAATTTCCAAGAAACCATTGCTTACTGCCTGAGATATATCCCAGCTCCTGTTTGGTATCCGTTTTCCTTTTCCTGAGCAAGTTGCCAGCAATGAAGGAAGGAATCTGCCAATATCCAAGCGCCTTCTCAGTCGTCAAGCCAGGGCAAGGTACAAAGACAGGATGGACGTCTTTGTGCATTTAACACTGCTGCTCACCAGACACACTACGTCCTATGAGTGACTTGCAGGTGGTGCATAGAGGCTTCCCTGGCAAAGCTCAGTCCCTTTTTTCACACCAGACAGAGAGAATTATTAGTGGGGGGAGGGCTCTCCTTCCACCCCTAAAGTAACTCCTCTCCCAAGGCACGGTATTCTCCATCTCGGTGTACAGAATGCTTTTCAAACACTGGGAAGAACAACAGGGGCTGATGTCCTGGTAGTATACGGGTAACATTTGACTCGACGTTCCTTTTCTATCAAACACAAACAGCAAAATCTCCTATCTGCAGTTATTTATTTATTTATTATTTATTTTAACAAATGTTATTACCCCGCCCCTCCTGCTCCAGGCAGCTCGGGGCGGTTTACACACATAAAAACAATAAAACAACAAGCTAAAACAGCACAATAAAAGAGGAGGCAAAAAAAAAGTAGAGCCCTCCAAACCCCCGGAGCTGCGGGTTGAGGAGCATGCCCAGACTGCGAACCTGGGGAACCAGTAGAGGGCGAACTGTGTCAATGATGGGGGCCGTCACATCTGCTGCCTTAACCACCAACATCACCTCCATCTTGTTGGGATTCAACTTCAGTCAGCTCGCCCTCATCCAGACCCCCACAGCCGCCAGACACCGGTTTAGCTGTCATCTGCCTGGGCTTAGTCGCAGCGGGCTAGAATTTACACAATACAGCAGGCATAGGAGGGTGCTTAAAAGAGTTGCTGTCTCTATGTAGGTAAGTTCTGGGCTCTTCTCACTACTTAATGGTATCGGATGCCTCAAAAGCCATGTGTTGTGCAAAGCCACGCGTCTGTGACCGGCCAGAAGGTAGCTCCTGTTCCCAATCAATTCAAACTAGCCATGGGAGTTGGTTAGTGATTGCAAGTGACTATATCTAGGACTCAGAATGTACACACTGCAAAACCACCTGGCCCATCTGCCTAGCAAAAGGAATAATAAACACATCCCAGTGACCTGCTCTCTATGCAGGGGCTCACAGAATATACAGTCCAAAGTCTCTGTCTTGATGCTTTGGGGCACAATACATAATGAGTACATGTAACTCACTGGCAAAGGGCACTGTTAAAGAAAGAAATTCAGTAGAATTTTTAATAGAGACATTTATATGAACTATTATGATTATTGTTAAGTATTTATATAGCACAAGCAATGTAGCTGGTGCTTTACAATCATCAATTATCAGAATGATGTAACTTCTTCATCATTTACTTGTATATAAAAAAGCATCTCATTAAATTAATTTTAAGGCTCATCAATTTCCCTCAATACATAGTGATGACAAACTAAACTAATCTCCCAGAGTCCTATGCCTATTTTATACAAGCCTTGGGAGGAAGGGAGACTGAGAGCTTAATACGTTATAGGCCTAAGGAGGAAACCATTTTCAAAGGCCATAGCCCTTTGATGAATACCCTGCCAGTTGCTCCATGTCTCATGTTGAAAGGGCTGCAGCTCTGGTGCCACTGCAGCAATGTGGTGCTGGTAGAGAGGCCATCTGTTGGGTCCCAGGCCATTTACGACTTTGGTCAAAGCCACAGGCACGCACAACATACTGCAAGCCACAGTATGCAGAGACCAAACAAAAGTCACTCGCTAGTGGAACTGCGGAATTCCTCACCAGCTGCAGTTACCTGGAAGGCTGAAGGTGCAGCCCCATGCAAAGACATTGCTGAAGCTTACTGTGAAGGCAACAAAGGCATGAATGATGGTTGCCAAGTCTACATCTTGGAGAAGCAGAGCAGCCTCCTGGCTGCCCACAGCCTGGCTGTAATTGCTATCTCATTTTCTAGTGGCATCTAGATCCCACAAAAGAGTAGAAATAACTCTGACTTTCTCTTCTGGTTGCTTTCCCCTACCCAGCCAACATCAGTTTAGACTTATGTGGACGGTATCTAAGCCAGCTAGGCCTCATCCATGTCCTAGTTGCCCCCAGCTGGTAATTTTCAATCCTTACGCTTCAGAATATAATCCAGCCACCGTCTGTGTGTTTAGGAAGCAAATTTCCCCATTTTATTATTATTAGCAAGCATTTATATAGTGCCAGCAGTGTACCTGGCACTTTAAAAAGCAATGGAATAGACACGGTCCCTGCTCTAGGGCTTACAGTCAGAGAGACTGGGGCGGGGCGGGGGGAGGGAAGCGAAGAAAGGGACGGAGAGACAAGGGGTGTAACGTTCACGAAGATGCGAGGTCTCGGGTGCATGTGCTTGGCTTGGTTACATCGAAAATGACGGCTGGCTGGTCGACCTCAGGTAACAGATTCTGCTGGGTGGTAGGCATCAGCAGGGGTTAGGAGAGGGGAGCGAGAAGTCGGGGAGGGCAGAGTGGAAGAGGTGGGTCTTGAGGAGGGATTTGACGGTACAAAGGGAGGGGACGAAGCGGTTGTGGGCAGGGAGGGAATTCCAGGCGTGGGGGGCAGCTAGGGAGAAGACAGGGAAGGTATGGGAGGGTGAGAGAGGAGACAGGAGGAGCCGAATTCAGAAACGAGTACGGAGGGAAATTAGCGCAGAGAGGTAGGGGGGAACAAGGCTGTGAAAAGCTTTATAGGTGAAGACTAGGAGCTTGTGCAGGATTCGTTCAGGAAGGGGGAGCTACCGAGCCAGTGAAGAGAGGAGAGATGGGGCTGCATGTGGTCAAAGCAACGGCCGAGGTGGATGACCCTGGAAGCAGTTTGCCATGTTAATGTATAATTTTCCATAATGTATAATCTCCTTTTTGAAGTACAGACCCCTGCTGGAGATAGGATATCTGTTGTTCTGACTCCATAACCCCTTAGGTTCCATTTGGTACCAATTGAAGGATTTGTTCTAGAACTTCCTTTGCAGGGTGTTAACTTTACCAGTTATGCTGACTTTGCTGCTTAAAATGGAATGAATTGGCTCTGATTTATGTTGCCATTCAAGAATCCAAGTCTCTCTCTCTCTTAAAGCCCTTTTTGGGGGGGCGGGGATTGGGAATAAAACTAGCGGATGCCTTTTTGTCATTAGACAGAAATGCAAGTGTGACTTGTTATACACAAGGAACAGATTAAGAACATTTCATTTTTGTGTGATTCCTTGTTTTGCACCATTCTACTCGAAGTGTTAGCATGTTGAATGTGGGTTTTCTTTCCTCTACTACTCTCTAGGCCAAATCCGGTTACACTAATCTCACTGGAATTGACTACTCCCCTTTTGCAATACGGCTTTGTGAAACCATAATAGGAAAAGAAGGGCTATCGAACATCAAATTGCAGGTAAGTGTTCTGAGGGATTACATTAGGAAAATACCAAGCAATTGAGCCATAAGACCCTTAATTTTCAGATATGCTCATTTCAATATCCCCCCCCCCCCCAACACACATTTAGACATCTTGGAAGACACACTTTCCTCTGAATTTTGAGAGGTGGCCAGATGGGGTGAGAATCCTCCTGTCATTCTAACACTCATGTGTTCTCAGAGCAGTGAGGGGTAAGGACATACCTGGTGTAAGACCTTTCTCTTCGTTAAGGCATTTGGCAGGCAGGGATAGGGAATAGGGATTTCGGTGGGTGTTTGGGGTAGGGGTCTGAGGGATCTTATTCACACAGACACTCACTGATAAAATGGGTGTTACATTTTATTATACAACACCCATTTTATCAGTGTTATCGAGTGTCTGTGTGAAAAATGCCAGGGGGTGGTTGTGAAGGTTTTTTTGTGGCCAGATTGGGGAGGGGAAAGGTTGGAAGTTTGTGTGTTTATGCTGTTTTGTATGTATGGTTTTTTATTTGTTTTTGTAAGCTACCCTGAGTCATCTGGGAAGGGCAGGATAGAAATTAAATAAAAGGGTCCCAATTAGAAAGGCCCTGGCAAGGCAGTTTCTACTGTGCAAGTGTTAACATTCAAATTATTGGGGGGGGGGGGGGCGCGAGGTGCAGGGGCCCCTTGTAACTCTCTTTCTGTGTTGCTTCTTGGAAACACTAATTTTAAGAAGAGGAATGGTTCAGCAGTTAGAATGCCAGCTTGCTACCTTGGAGATCTAGGATCAATTATGTGTTGTCCTTTTATAAAGTATGTGAGACACCCAGGTACGAGTAATGGAGCCTGCACAAGCATGTTGGAAAGAAAGATAAATGTATTTAACAAACAGATCTTTGTTAATAGTGACTTTGTTTGTGATACCTGTGCACAATGCTCATCAAGGCCAACAAGAATTCTGTGCCTGCAGCAGGGGGAGAGAGTATCTGTCTTTCAGGGCGTTTATAGACGAGACCAAAAAGATCCTTTGATCAGCCGCCTTTCTTGGCGCTCGTCTACTAGCTGGGGCTGCTTTTTAATCCGCGTCGGAGGGGGCAGGCGATCCTGCCCCCTCCGACGCGGATTCCCGAAGTGCCGGCTTTATGCCACACTTCCTGGTTCCACGGGCGAGTGCGCATGCGCAGAAGGGCGGGCACGCATGCGCCCTTGCACTCTGCGCCGTGTCTGAACAGCAGACACGGCATGCAGAGACTGCGCGGGGGGAAAAGCCGGCATTTGGCGATCCCGCTTGTAAGCGGGATCGTCTATAAACGCCCTCAGTGTTAACCTAATACTGTACGTATAACAATGAATATTTGAAATGGTAAGAAAAGATTGTTATTTTCGTAGTTGTAAACTTTTGATTTTAGGTTGAAGACTTCCTTTCTCTGTCAGATGAATTATCGGGGTTTCAGATTTGTATTGACAAGGGAACTTTGGATGCCATAAGCCTTAATCCAGATGGCGCAGCAGAGAAAAGGAAGCAGTATGTGACATCCCTGTGCAAGGTATTGAAACCGGAAGGCTATTTTGTCATCACATCTTGCAACTGGACCAGAGAGGAGCTGATCAGTGAGTTCCAAGAAGGTGGGTGCTCTCTCAGACATCCAGTACTCGCCAACTGGTGCCTATTCCATTAGTCAATTTTAATACTGCATTGATGCCAGGTTGACAACATAAAGAAAATGTTCAACATAGGGGTGACTAGGGCATGAAATTTGCAGGCGTCTGGGAGCCATTGGTGCCCAGAAAACTGAGGCTGGCAATTGTTTCAGAGTTTTAGTGGGACAAGAATGTTTGAATTTCAGGATAAAGTCTGGAAATTGAGTTGTTTGGTGGGTTTTTTTGGCTCCCAGAATTTGAACTGAAATTACATGCCCGGGGGGTGAAAGCACAAGATTGTGACAGAGCTTTGTCCCTGCTGCAGCTACAAATATGGCAGGCACTTAGAGGTGATCCGCAGCTCCCATGTTTGTCAGCGTAGATTTTGGTTAAGCATGAGAGTAGATTTGTAGAATCTTAAAAGATTGAAAGAGACCACTGGGATCATTTAGTCCCACCTCCTTTGCGGTGGCAGGATTCAGTAGATTCAGTATCCCCAACAGATGTTTATGCAGCTGCTTCTTGGAAACCTCCAATTAAGGAAATTCTATAACTTTCCTCTGTAGGCTCTTGCTATCCCTGCCAGCTTCGGAAATCAAGAATCACAGGAGAGTTAATTCTGGGGTCAGAGAAAGCATTGCTTACTTGTATATCTTTTCCCTCAAAGAAGATCTTTTGTTCCTGTCAGCCCACTCACCAGGCTTTAAAATTGATATTATAGGCCCAGTTTGCATGGGTGCAGAGAATGATCCCTTGCTCTTGCTTACCTTGAGGCATGTGAGTAGTCCTGACAAAGGGCAATGAGTTCAGCTAGATTCGTGTGGTCGGTCTCTTGCAAGATCAAGCTCTGTGTTCTTGCCTGTCCTCCTTTAGTCAAAATTGAACTGGCACTTGTAGGCTGTGACATTCCGCATCCACCCACGTATCATGGTCAGCGAGTTTCTCAAATGGTCTGAATTCTTTTACTTACTAGTCAGTTTCCGAGCCTCCTGTCTGGAAGAATGTGGATTTAAAACAGCCACCACTTCTGGAGAACTAGAATTACTGGCAAGTTGCCAAACTCAGGTCTGGTCTGTTGAGGACTCTGATTCAACAGGTCCAGGCGTTCCAATACCTGGGCATTCTGTTTCATAAGTCTGGCTCTTGGCAAGAGCATGTTAATAGGGCTTTGAGAGCAGCCCAAGCTCCTGCTCAATCTATAAGTAGGCTCTTTGCCAAGCAGGGCAGGATGGTTGTTATACCAGCCCTTCAGGTTTACACCAGCAAGGTTAGGTCGCAACTGCTATACGGAGCTGAATTATGGGCTCCTTTTTTTTTCCAACACGGTGGATAGAACCCAATTCAAATTTTTGTAAAAGCTTTTGGGAGTTCAGCGAGGTACCCCCTTGGCGGCAATTCGGTCCGAGTTGGGCCAGAAACCTTGGTCACAGGTCGCCAAGGAAGCTGCCTTGAAATTTTTGATTAAAATACGATCGGAGCAGGGATCAGTTTACTTAAGGGGTGTGCTGGAGGATACCTTTCAGGATAAAATGGTCTTTAAAGCTTGACGGCCAACTGAGAGAGATGGGTATTTCATCAGAATACCTCCAACATAAAGCTTTTGCCTCGCTCAGGAAGGAGATTATCTCGCGGTCTAAGGATATCGGCCGACAGTTGGAGATCGGCAGGATTAGAATGTCACCTCATATTCGGGATTATCTGATGTTTGTTCCCGAGATGGGGCAGGTTGCTGTTTATCTTACTGCCCCCATTTCTGGAAGGGCAAAGCAATTGCTGTGTTGTGCTTGACTTAACGCTTTCCCCTCCCGTGTTTATGAGGGCCGGATCCAGGGTACTCCCTACGCTGAACGGCTTTGCCCATTCGATGAATTAACAGCCGAGACCATTGGCCATATCATTTTTCATTGCCATCTATATGATGGGCCACGCCAGAAGTTTTTGGGACCCATTATTGAAAAGTACCCAGGGCTTACTGATCATGCCCTCTTGGCTTTATTTCTTGACAGCATAAAGAGGTCATAAAGAGTGTTGCAGCATTCTTGCTGCAGGCTGTTCAGTTCAGGAATCTATTTAAAAAACATATTCCCCGACCCCTGCCAGATGTAAATGTTTGACTGTCAGTGGATCTTTACTTAAATTTTACTGTTTGTTTTGTTTACTAGAAAGTTTAAAAACTTTCTTTTTTACTTCGGCTGTAATAATTATGGCAATAATTATGTTCTTTGTAGGCTAAAATTGTTTGTAATAATTATGTTGTTGCAATGGTCTTGGACCACGCAAATAAAGAATTTGATTTGATGTAAAGCCCTGTATTATTGTATTGCAGAGTAATCCACTTGTGTGTTCTGTTTGAATTAACAGTGGCTTGTAAAGGGTTACTCAAGACGTGCTTAACATGATTTTGTCCTCACAAAAGCACTTTACTTTCTGTCTGGCAGGATTTGATCTTCTGGAGGAGCTGCCAACACCCAAGTTCTCCTTTGGAGGCAAAACTGGAAACAGTGTAACAGCCTTGGTTTTCCAAAGGAAAAAAAATGAGGCCATCCCTCTTGGGCACGTTGGATTAGATGAGCAAAGAAAAGACTGATCTTCATAGTCAGCCTGATGGAAAAGAATCTGTGTGAAATAAGTGCTCACTGAGTAGGCGTAAAACGCAATCTACATGTCGAACTGCAATGGGATGATACAAGATTAAGGGCAGATTATAGAATGTTTTAGTGTTGACTTTGCTCTTACACTGCTCCTCTGTTACAATTCCATGCATTTCTGTGAGGTTATGTGGGCGTAACAGAGGGGGAAATATGTTGGTCTAACTTTCATAGACCAACTGGTAGTTTTTTTGTTTTCTCTTTAAAAACACATTTTTTTGCGTTTGAAATGTAAATATATTTTCCTATTTAATTTTTATTTTGGTAACTGAAGAGTTTAAAAATAAACAGACATGGCAGATGAAAGGAAGGTCTTGCTTGACATTACAGTAGGAGGGAAACATGGGGGTTTAATTTTTTTTTTAAATAAAAGGTAACATGAATGTTGCAATGTTTTTGGAAATCACCATTTAATTAAATCAATGTTTTTGGAAATCACCATTTAATTAAATCAAGAGGCGGATGCTGCAGTCCTTCTGCACATATTCATCATGCAGTAATGGAACATTTTGGGATGGGATTCTCAGAAATGCGTAGTTGAGGTTTTATTATACACTACTTCAATTGTAGCAGAGCTATGTCAAGGCTGAGCATTTTTAAAAAATCCCACCCTTGTGCTGCAGTCTTTGAACCAGATACTTGCAAGCGATCCCATGACTTTACTTGTGAATAGGTGGCTTCAGGATTCCAGCTGGGCTCTCTAACATGGGCACACTGCAGTGGATTGGTGGTATTGGTTAGTATTCTGTCTTTACAAACCCTGTTTCATGTTATCACAGCCTGGAAATAGCATAAACCCTTCCTTGTTTTCACTATTAATTTAGTCTCCACTAATGTGTGATGAAGGCCCAGTGATGAACATATGCTTCTCCAAGGAATTTAATATCAAGGATTTTAATTGCATAAAACCAAAGAAAAGACAGAATGTCACGTAACAATCCCAGATTCATCCTATTCATATTTTTTCCCCTCCCACAATCTTCCTTTTTTCTTGTTGTTATATCATGGTTTTGTAATTATGATAATATAGCTGGCTTGAGGGAAAATCAAATATTTCTTCTCCTTTCTGTCTTGGTGTAAATACACTTTCAGATAGCAGTAAACATGACATTTTAATCATCCAGGAATTCCTGTCAGGCAATCTGTCACATTTTCACAGAAGAACACTACAGGGGAAATATTCTCCCAGGTTTCCAGCCTGAGTAAGTGAACTGGAAAACCTTTGGTGCATTTAACTAGCAGTCATGGGTTACTGTGTGGAAAAAGTTTCAAGTTGAGTAGTAAGATAGAGCACATTGGGTGAAAACAGACGTGTCTGGCAGGACTGCTCCCCGGGATGGAAAATCATGGGCGACACAGGCCGAGGAGCCGATCTGCTGCCCACACAGCCTGGGAACACAACAAACGTGGGCGGCAGCCCCACCCACGCCCTGCTCCCAGCCCCCCTCCATGACAGACAGCCATGGTGGCCCCCAGCCCGGGGCAGGTATGCCGTGCTAGAACAGACGTGCTAGCCTGCATTGGCACGCATGTGCGACCCTCAGCTCAGGCTGTAGTCTTGGCGATTTGCCATGGTCATAGCCCGGGCTAGCTACCATCACTCCTGAGGGCAATCCCAGGTCAACAGCTGGTGGCATGTGTTTACATGCGTCAGCAGGTCTGGGGCCACAGCGGTCCAAACTCGCGTCCGTTTTTACCTATTGTTCGGTACTCTGAGGTGAGTGAGCTCTGCAAACCAGCAGCGTTATGAATTATCACCTTGTATTCTCCTCCTGTCTCCTGTCAGTGCTCCGCACGGGTAGCTCTGCGTATGGCTGACAGGTGGCAGAAGAAGAAAATTCCTCATGCGCATGCGTGGAGCTGCCCATCCCCAGTCTTAACTTCTGCCTTCGGCCGCTAGGAAGCTTCAGCGTCTCTCCCAGACCCGAATGAAAACAAAAAAAAGAGAAGAATTTAAAGAGGAAGAAAGGACATTGGTGCGCGCCCACCTGCAGCTTGGGGCAGCAGCACAAGCGGGGTCGGTGACTCCGGGACAACCCCTCCCCCCTCCCGGAGGTTGCCGCACAAAGTGCCCGGGAACCAGGGAGCCGGTGCGATGGAGGCTAATTCCTCCCCGGAGGTTGCTGGATCCGGTACACTGGAGTCGAGCCCTCCTCCTCCCCCACCTAGCACAGCTGGTGCGGTCGCCGCACAACGTGCCTGGCATCCGGCCACAGGAACCGTGAGTACAGCCCGCTCAGGGCTGACTGGACTCCCCTCTCCCCCGCTGGGCGAGTTTGGTAGCGCTGCGGCCCATCCTCAAAGCAGCAAGCCACGGCTGCCCCCTCCACACCAATCTCCTCAGGAACACGGGAAGGAGCTATGGAGGGAGCGGTTGAGCCTGGAACAGTTCAGGCGGCGCCAAGGCAGGGGAATCCCCCCATGGACATCGCCTCCCTAGCTTCATCCATGGCTCGGATCCAGCAATCCCTGGATCGCCTATGGGAGTTACAGGGCAAGGGGGATAACAACCCCGCCCCTCCCCCCACTTCGGAGCCAAAAGCAGGGAAAACCCCACGCAAATCACGGAGATCCAAACGGCCACTAGGGGGCTATATGGCTAGGCTTCTTAGATTCCCTCACCAGTCGACTGAGGAAAGTGGGGGGGGAGTCACAGCCAAAGAGGCCTAAGGAGCATGTCCAGACAATTTTGGCCTCAGAATCAGAACCCGAATCGGGTCAGGATTGGGAGGACCTGGAGGACTCACTTCCCCAGGACTTACAGGACCCCAGAGAGAGAGAGAGGCATTTTCCCCTGCCATGCAGGAGTGAATTTATGTCTCAGGTTTCAAAAGCTCTTAAACTGGTGGAAAAGCCATTGAAGGAAGCCTCCTCTGATTCACAGGAGGATGAGGAGCGGGATTATATTCCCTCTTATCACGGCAAAGAAATGGGGGTTCCCTTAGATAAGGCATTTGAGAAGCTAATTTTAGGTGAATGGAAGCAGCCAGAGAAAAATCAGAGAATGAACAAAACCCAGGCGGCCTTGTATTCGCTCTCCCGAAAGAAGGAGCTGCTCCTAAGAAACCCTAAGATAGATGCAGCTGCAGTTTCGCTAGCAAAGCAGACAGCGTTTCCCACAGAAGGGGACTATTTCCCCAAAGACCTCTCAGAGGGATAGAGTCTTCCCTACGTAAGGAGTTGGATTACTTGGCCACTTCTATGAGAGTCAGTGTAGTTTCCTCATATGTGGCAAGGGCCTTACTTACATGGACCCAAGAGGCTCAGAGCGCCACTATATCAGACAATAGAGCGCAGGTGCTCACAGCCCGGATCAACTTGGCTACAGCCTTCTTAGCAGACTCCACTACGGACTCTATGTTATGGGCCGCTAGAGCAGTGACTGCCTCAGTCTCAGCAAGGCGTAAACTATGGTTGAGATCGTGGCAAGGGAACTCCACTGCCAAGAATCTCCTCGCAGCAGCTCCCTATAAAGGATTTAAATTGCTTGGAGTTTGTCTGGACTCTGTCCTGGCAGATGCAAATGACAAAACAAAACAAAAGACCTTGCAACCGATGGGGGTGAAAAAGAATTCCTTTGGGGGCCCCTCATATAGATCCAGGGGAGGCTTTGGCTCTGGTTATGGGATTTTCAGGAGACCGGGTCAGTTTAGGTTTGACCTGTCTAATAGATTCAACCCCCAAAGGGGAGGTAGAGGCCAGGGAGTCAGGCAGGACAAACAACGACTAAAGGCCTTTTCCCAACCTCAGAGAAAAACAGAGGCATGACTATCCTGGGCCTCTGGAAGTGGGAGGCAGACTTCAACATTTCTCAGCAGGCTGGGAACATTCAGTCTCTGACGCCTGGGCTCTAGACTGTGTCACACACGGTTATCGTATAGAACTAAAAAACTCCCCCGCCCAGGGCTTCATCACATCTCCAAGGTCAGCGAACCAACACAAACACCTAGCGATGCTGGGGAAAATTCAGAGGCTCATGACAATCAGAGCCATAGAGCCAGTTCCGGCGGAACAAAGGACTCTGGGCCTGTACTCGATTCTATTCCTGGTGCACAAGAAGTCCAGAGAATGGAGAGCGGTGCTGGATTTAAAGAGATTGCATAAGACGATTCGATACCATCGCTTCAAGATGGAGACTGTGTCTTCCATTTACCAGGCCATCAGGAGCAAGGATTGGCTGGCATCCCTAGACCTCAGAGATGCATACCTACATGTTCCAATATAGGAGCCACACCGATCTTATCTATGTTTCTGTTACCAGGGAGACCATTACCAGTTCCGGGCTCTCCCATTCGGGCTCTCTTCTGCACCAAGGATGTTCACCAAGATTCTGATACCATTGGTGGCAAACCTCAGGAAAGAAGGGGTGCACATCTACCCATACCTTGACGACCTCCTACTATGGTCGAACTCACGAGAGAGGCTCCTGAGGGACCTGGACAGAACTACGAGTTACCTCGAGGAGAATGGATTTCTAGTCAACAGAGAGAAGAGCCATCTACTACCCTCTGACAGATTGGAACACCTGGGGGTACTGATCGATACTTCCTCAGGCAACATGTACATTCTCTCAGCCAGGCAACAGCGCATCAGGGAAATGTTACTGAACCTAAAACACAAGCACCGAACAAGATTAAAGTACCTAGCCCAGTTATTAGAACTACTGGTCTCCTGCACCAGACAGGTACAATGGCCACGATTCCACCTTCGCCCCTTACAACAGCTGCTAAGACCTATGCAACTAGAGCTCACCAGAGGGCTCAATCTCTGGGTGATTATTCCGTGGGGATTCATGAGATCAATGTCCTGGTGGTTAGACTCAGAAACTTTCAAAACGGGAGTACCTCTCTCCGAACCAAATTGGATAATCATAACAATGGACGCCAGCCTAACGGGATGGGGAGCTCAGATGGGATCTAAATCAGTGCAAGAACTACAGTCCCAGTCGGATCTCTCACAGAAAATCAACGTACTGGAACTCATAGCAGTCCACCTGGCCCTCCAGGATTTGTCCCAGCTCATCGGATTTGCACACGTTCTAGTCTACATGGACAACATATCCGCAAAAGCCTATATAAACCACCAGGGCGGTTCAAGGGCTCTTGCACTCCAGCTCGAGGCGGTGAGACTCTTCAAGTGGGCACAACACAACCTTCAGTCGCTAAAGGCACTGCATATCAAGGGGACAGAGAACCTCAATGCAGACTGGCTGAGTCGTCAGACATTGGATCCACACGAGTGGCAACTACACCCGGAAGTATTTGAGTCCCTGGTAAAGCACTTCGGCCAACCAGTATTAAACCTGTTCGCGAGCAGGAGCAACAGACAGCTAGATAAGTATATGGCAAGGACTGCCGACGGAGCAGCGCAGGCGGTGGATGCCCTCAACCAAGACTGGTCAATGGGTCTACTCTATGCATTTCCCCCATTTCCGCTCATATCAAGAGCGATAGCCAAACTTGTCAGGGAACGGGCACAGGTGATCTTCGTGGCCCCTTGGTAGCCAAAGAGACCCTGGTTCTCCGATCTAATGCAATTGAGTCAGACCAGGCCGATACACCTACCCCTAAGACAGGACCTTTTAACTCAGGGGCCTCTTGTATGCAGCAATGTCCCCATCCTAAAGCTGACGGTGTAGCTCTTCAGCGCGTGGCCTTGAGCACAGGGTTATTCGGAGGCCGTTCTGGCCACTTTATAGCAGGCTAGACACCCGGCCACTAGGAAAGCTTGCAGCTCTACCTGGAAGTCGTTTGCCAGGTGGACAGGGGAAAGGGGGATAGACCCTTCTCAAGCAGGGGTGCGCATAATTCTACAGTTCCTCCAGGATGGGTTAGAAAAAGGGTTAAGACCAAACACACTGGCTTGCCAGTCTGCAGCTATTGCTTTTGTGTTACAATCAATCTCTCACAAACGGATTTTCCCTCATAGACATATAAGGCAATTCTTGCCAGCGGCTCGTAACATCTACGCGCCAGTGGTTCACAAGTGCCCTTCATGGAGTGTTTGGTCTTAGATGCCCTTACTAAGGCGCCGTTTGAGCCACTCAGTCATGTATCCTTATACATGTTCACACTTAAGATGGTATTCTTAGTGGCGGTGACCTCGGCCCGTGGGGTCTCCGAGTTGGGAGCTTTATCTATGGAAGATAATTACTGCTCATTTGGGGAACAGTCGGTTACACTCAGGGGCGATGAGGCCTTTGTTCCCAAGGTGAACTCGACTTTTCCTAGGTCTCAGGAACTAGTCCTGCCATCTTTCTGTCCCAGCCCCTCACATCCCAAGGAAAAGATATGGCACACCCTAGATGTTCGAAGGGCTTTGAGGATTTATCTTAAAAGGACCCAGGGCTTGAGGTCTACCTCGGCCTTATTCATTAATATCCAACCCAGCTATGGTGGTAGAAAGGCTTCAAAGGCCTTAATCTCAAAATGGGTAAAACCATGTATAGTCGAGGCCTATAAGGCAAAGAACAAGGTTCCTCCCTTACAGATTTGGGCGCACTCCGTTAGAGGCACAGTCACTTTTTATGTCTTCAAGACCAGGGCCTCTTATGACGAAATTTGTAGGGCAGCGAATTGGTCCTCCTTACATACGTTCGTGAAACATTATAAATTAGACTTGTTCAAGTTCGCTGACGTGGCGTTTGGCAGGAAGGTCTTGCAGACAGTTCTGGAGGTTCCCAGGGCTGTTTGCACCCACCCATAATTTGGAGCTCGGGTACATCCCGTGCAGAGCACTGACAGGAGACAGAAGGAAAAACAAAAATTGGTCACCTACCTCGGTGAATTTGTTTCTATTCTGCGTGCTGTCAGTGCTCCGGCCCTCCCTGTCAAACAGCGCTGATCTGGACGGGGTGAGCATAGGGATGGCAGTTAATTCCAGTTAAGTAGTGGTTAAATCTTAGGTTCTTAGGTTAAGGGATTGAAGTTATGTACCGTAAGATCCCCGGAACGGGGGGTTTGTGCACTAATGAGTGTGAATAAGAATTGCAGGAATGAGGAGACGTTCCTCGGCTTAGTCATGGACTGAGGATGTGCAGCTCCACGCATGCGCATGAGGAATTTTCTTCTTCTGCCTCCTGTCGGCCATACGTAGAACTACCCGTGCGGAGCACTGACAGGACGACAGAATAGAAACAAATTCACCAAGGTAGGTGACCAATTTTTGTTTCTCTGCACTCCATACCAGCTTCCTTTAGCAGCAGAGCTCTATAGGCAGCAGGACTCCCGAGATCAGGGTTGAGGAGTTTTCGGCCTGTGGGACTTTGCCCGTTTTATTTGTCCTCTATTTCCAAGACCCAGTGTACAATAAAAATTGTGGAACTTGTTGCTGGAGGACGTTGTACAGGCCAGTAGCTTAGTAGGCTTCAAACAGGGTCTGGATTAATTTTTGAAAGCCAGATCTATTAAGGGCTACTAGTTGTGCTGGTTAGTGGTACACAATCCCCAACGGTCAGAAGCTGGCAAAAATTGGATTACTCCAGTGTAACCTGCTGCGTACTCGCCTGAGGCAACTAAGGCCGCCCACTGTCAGAGACAGAATGCTGGGCTGGATGGACCATTGGTCTGGCCCAGTAAATGGCACGATTATGTTCTTAATTCCTGGACTTGGCCTATGGATCCAATCCATGCCTTAAGAGTGCGCTGGGGGGGAGAGGGAGAGGGGAAGGGAGCAGAGATGAGGGCACGCACTCAAAGTAGGGGATGGATCCTTGATCTGGACTCTTCCTTTCTTTTTCCCATCCTGAACGCATTCCCTTTAAGCTCCTGTCCAGCCCATGGACCTTGTACTCATTTTCAAAGTGGCCCATGGGAGGGAAAATGTTCCCTGCCCTCCTTTAGAGGCTGCTTTGCCAGGGACCCCTACACACAGTATGCTGCCTTTGGACAACTTCCACTACCATCCTTGGAACTAAAGTTCAGCTCTCGGGAGCAGCTGCACACACAAGTTGGAGGTATATATACGCATTTTATGTGTGTGTAATTTTGTCATATGATGGTGGGTTGCCAGTGTGCCTTGAATACAGACTTCTTAATCAATGGGAATTTTTCCCTAATTAATTAATCTTGAGAGAACTCCTCAGACAATCTCGGTTTCTGGATGATACAGTGTGCTCAGCACAAGCTCTGAGGGCTGCGTAGAAGTTGGGGGGGTGACCCTGAATGCTTATGGAACTGTGCTTAGGAAGATGAGGGTCCACATCATGGATCTGTCCCCTATTCTTGGATGCATGCCTTCATCTCTCCTCCTTTACCCTGAGCTCAGTCTTTCAGTGTGTGGGGTGAGGAACTGGATCCAGGAGTCAGATCCAGGAACAGGCTGCGCTTGGCCCCTGGGTCTGAGGTTCCTACCTGTACTTTAAAACTATGGTACCCAAGCTCTTCCCCTGTGTGACCCTGTGTTGAGACTCCAGTATAATCCCAGACAGTAACAGGCACACAACAGAGATCAAATATCAAAATCAGGATTGTGACCCTGTCTGCAGATGGTGCAATCCTATTTGGGGTCGTGACCCACAGTTTGGGAACCTCTGTCTTAGGATTTTCACAAAACCACCAACATTTAGATTTCTTAGTGAAACCCCCCTTTATGCTTATTACTGTAGTAACTCCTAGAGGTCACAATCAGAGACTCTTCTGTTTGGTTCTAAACAAGCACTTTAACAAACACAAAAAATGGCTGCCTTGATCGTTTGTACTTTAGGTAGAAGACCAGAGACAGTAAAGGATACAACAAAAAGGCAGTGGGAGCAAAAGCAAGCAAATGGAACAAAGCTAGTCAATGTGGCCGCATATTGGCAGCCTAAACACTGATTTTTTTGTAGGCATAATGACTGGTGGCTTTTAAGGAAGGATGTGGAGGAAGACAGTGACGTCTCTCATTATGGTCAGCAAAGCATTTGCCGGTGGCCCATGCAAAGCTTGGCTGGTCACAGGCTCTTTTCCTTGTTTCCAGCTGCTGAGTTCTGTTAAAAGTAACTAAAAATACATTAAACACTTCCCTTGTCATGTAAACAATTGCTGTCGCTACCACAAGGGTGTTATGTGATCTCTGCTGAATGCGAGGGAGGAGGCTAATAAAGTTAATGTGATCCATGTGAGCCGACAAAGGACTGAGACTTCTGACTTTCCCTGCAGAGTCAATAGGGGCCATGGCCCTGTGGTCAAAGGGCACCCCGCAAGGAGGTCAGTCCTGGTAGTCTCCGATCCACTGCTCTTGAAGTCCCAGGATGGGCTGTTTCTTCAAGGTCCTCTCCCCACCTGAAACTCTCAGCCCCTAAGGTGTCTGCTTCCTGCAGAGCTCCACTCCCTGCCCCCTGACTTTCAGTAAATCACCAATTCCTGAATCTGCTCCCTGCGGGGGAAGGGGGCGGGGGGAGAGAGAACGTGTATGTGTGTTTGGGAAAGCCTGTGTCTCCACATGTGTGTGAAAGCGTATGATACTTTTGTTGTAGAGTTAGTTTTCTGTTGAATAACACAGCAGAAGTTTCTTCAAAACAGAACTTTACTAAGAACTCAGACATGCTTCCATACTGTACAGACTGCATGGGACAATACACAGAGAGAGGAGACAAAGAGAAAAAAAACTTCTTTTATCCCCTGATCCTCCCCCTACTGAACAATCCCCATATTAAGCTTGCAGGGCTTACAATGGGCTTTTACTTGTGACTGTTGTACAATCCAACACTCCTTCTCAACAGTCACTAGTCAAACCTACTAGGTTCATTCTTAATAGCTTGCGATGGCATTCCCCTGCTAGTGGCTTCGTGAACACATCCACTGTCATATCCTCTGTAGGACAGTATTGCAGATCTATGAGTCCTTGTTCCTGTGAGCCTTTCAGGAAATGGTATTTTACATCAATGTGCTTGGTTCTGGGGTTGATTCTTTCTGTTTGCGCCAGCGCTATACATCCTTGGTTGTCTTCCAGGATCGGCGTGGGTCTGTCCAATTTTTGCCCCAGATCATTCAGAAGCTGTCGCAACCAGATAACTTCTTGGCTGGCGTGTGCCGCTGCCACGTACTCTGCCTCCATCGAGGAAAGTGTCACAGAGGCTTGTTTCCTACTGCACCAGCTGATGGGTCCTCCACCAAGCAAAAATAGGTACCCACTGGTAGATTTTCGGTCCGAATGGTCTCCAGACCAATCTGCATCCACGTACCCTATCAGGTCTGACACGGAAGTTGCTGGGAGCCGTAGCTTGAGGTGCACAGTCCCTTACAGGTACCGTAAGACCCTTTTCACTGTGTTCCAATCCCTTTGGGTTGGGGCTGAAACTTGTCTACACAGTATACCTACTGCCACCGCAATGTCAGGCCTTGTGATTGTGGCAAAGTACAAGAGCTTTCCTATCGCCTTTCTGTATTGCTTTTTGTCTGGCAGCAATAAGCTGGGTTCTTTGATCTCCTTTGGGTAGCTGGTTTCCATAGGGGTATTTGCTGCCTTCGCACCCCCATGCCGAAACTTTCTATCATCTCTTCTATTGCCTGTCTTTGGTTGAAAAGATAGCTTCCGTCATCTTCTCTTTCAGTTTGTATTCCCATGTAGTGCGTTATGTTACCCAGGTCCTTAGTTTCAAAGTCCTGATTTAGAGCTCTCATTGTTTCGCACTCGTCCCCTTCTTGCTCAAAGCATATGATAAGGTCATTGACATAAATTAATACAAAGATCCACCTGCCCCTTAGTCTCTTTTTGTATAAGCAGGGATCTGCTTTGCTCATGAGCACCTTGTTTATTTTAGTGTCCCACGCTCTGGCGGCCTGCTTAAGCCCATATATGCTTTTGTGCAGTTTGCATACAAGATCCGGCCTTTCAACACCTGCAAACCTGGTTGGTCCATGTAAATATCTTCCTTCAACTCACCATTTAGGAACGCTGTTTTTACATCCATATGCTTGACTTGCATTCCTCTTCCGGCAGCTATACTTAACAATGTTCTGATTGTAGTGTGCTTAACTACAGGTGCAAATGTTTCATTGTAGTCTTCTCCGTACTTCTGGGAGTATCCTTTCGCGACAAGTTGGGCCTTGTACCGTTCAATATTTTCCTGCACATTGTACTTTATTTTAAATGTCCATTTACAACCTATAGCATTTCTCCCTGCAGGCAGTGAAGTAAGTGTCCATGTCACATTGTCCTGCATGGACTTTACTTCTTCAGCCACTCTTACCCATTTTTCTGCTTCCCCTTCTGACATCTGCGAGATGTCCTCTCAGGATGCTGGCTCTGACAATTTACTGGTGCTGACTTTGTAGGACAGACGAATGGGGGGAATGCCTTTGTTAGACCTCGTCGACTGCCTTGGCCTAGCATCAGCAGCCAGCTGTGTCTGTTCCTGCACGTCTGTTACCTTTGTGCCGATTTCTACTATTTGTTCAGATGATTGCTCCCTTTCAGTGGTTTCATCCGTGGTTAATTGTTCTCCTTTGCCTGGACATTGGAGAGTCATCACACTGTCACTTGAGTTTTCCACGAAGGTCATGCTGTTACTAATGGTTATTCTGTCTGCGCGTGGATCCAGGATCCTGTAGCCGTTGGAATGTTCACTGTCTCCTACAAGGATGCCTTCCACTGCTCTGTTTTGCAGCTTGGTACGTTTCTCCTCTGGAATATATACGTAACTCTTACTTCCAAATACTCTGATGTGGCCCACACTAGGTTTTTGACCATGCCACAGTTTGTATGGAGTTTTCCTCACTGTTCTAGAATACAGCCGATTTTGTAGGTAGGTAGCAGCAACTGCTGCTTCGCCCCAGCATCTTTCTGGTAGTCGAGAGTCTGTTAACATGCATCTAACCATTTCGGTTAGTGTTCTGTTTTTCCTTTCGGCTGTTCTGCTCGGGTGTATGTGGCACTGTCTTCTGGTGCTCAATTACATGGAGTCTCAGGAAGTCCTCTACTTCCTTTCCTGTGAACTCCCCTCCATTGTCAGTCCGCAGTGTCTTTGGTCTGCGCTGGAACTTGTTGCTCGTCATGGTCACATAGTCCTGAAGTTTGTCTAATACTTTATCTTTATTCTTCATGACGTACGTGATCGTGTACCTTGAATAGTTGTCAATTAAAGTTACCATATACTGGTTGTCTTCTGGTGTGGGAACCTTCATTAGGCCGCAGACGTCGCTGTGTACAGGATCAAGCAGTTTTGTGGCTGTGTTCGGACTCTTCTTAGGAAGCGTAGACCTCGTGGCTTTGGTTGGCATGCAACAGTCGCATTTCATGATCACGGGATACGTTGATACCTTAAGGTCTTTGGTCAACTGCTGTCTGTGTATTTCCTTGGCGCTGTCCGGGTGTCTATGTCCCATCCATCTATGCCACAGGTGGATGCAGTCATCGTGTGGCTTGTGCGCAGTGAGCTTCACCTGTTCTTTCGCTGTGCTCAGACGGTACAGGTGCTCATCTGCAGTGACTCTGGCCAGTACTTTTGTCCCACTTTGAATTGTGCATTTGTCTCCCTGGAAACGGATGGTGAGCCCCCTTGCTGCCAGGCACTTCACGGACAGGAGTCCCCCTTCTAAGTTGGGCACATAGAGCACATCTTTCATGGGTATGGTCAGTGTGCCTTCCTGTGACTGGTTGCAGTACAGGAATCCTTGTCCAATTCCTTCCGTGTTGATGCTTCTCCCATCTGCAAGGTAGATCCTTTCTTTACTGCTAAGATCCAGCCCTGTGAAGAATCCTTTATCGCTAGTTATGTGGCTCGTTGCCCCAGAGTCTACACACCAATTTTGGGATGAGCTGTCTTGCGTTGCTCTGAAACACCCACTCCATTGTTGAGCAACTGTGTTGCTGTTTGTGACTTTAGCCCTCTGCTTAGGTGTTCGTGGAGACAGTTTCTGCTGTTCTGCTTTCCATATATAGCAGTCTTTCTTTAAATGTCCCTCCTTTTTGCATCTGAAGCATATTCTGGTTTCCTCTTAGGAGCTTTGTCTGAGGTTTTCAGTGCAGTCTCATTACCCTGCTTTAGATCATTCTGCAGGGTCTCCTTTCTGCACTGGAATTCATCCGCAAGTCTACCTTTAACAAATTCCAGCTTCAGTTCAGCCTCTGGCCTTGTCTCCAGGGCATTGCTGAGGGCAATGTAAGATTCAGGCAGGCTGCAGAGGAGTAGGGCTCCCACATGGCTGTCCTTTATATCTTCTCCAATGCTGCGCAGCTGTGCCACTACTTCCAACATGGCATTTATATGCTCCTGCATTTCACTTTCTTTGCCAAGCCTCATTTTGTATAGTTTCCTCAGTAGAAACAGTTTGCTATTCAGGCTAGTTCTCTCATGCAAGTTTTGCAATGCAATCCACATGCCTCTTGCTGTGGTCTCACTTCTTATATGGATTAGCTGGTCATCTTCTACCAATAAACGTATGTTAGCCTTTGCTAACCTGTCCTTTTTATCCCATTCCTCGTGATTTGCTGCTGGTCTGTTCGTGGTAATCACCTCCCATAGATCATCTTTAGACAGCAGCATTTCCACTTTAAACTTCCACAATTGGTAGTTTACATTGTTCAGCTTTCCTACTGAAAGTCTGAGCTCTGAGCTGCTTTCCATACTTGCTTCCCTCCCTTTCCCCTTCTGGGATTTAGGCCTTCTTACTCACTGTCAGTAGGCCTCTCTGTCTGGGAGTTTTCTTCACAGTTTGTACTCCTTCTGGGCTGCTTCTAGTCTTCAAAATTACCTTGAAGATGTCCTGGGCCCATAACCTATTGTAGAGTTAGCTTTCTATTGAATAACACGCAGCAGAAGTTTCTTCAAAACAGAACTTTACTAAGAGCTCAGAAGACATGCTTCCGTACTGTACAGACTGCATGGGACAAGATGGAGGACAGAGAGAAGACGAGAAAAAAAACACCTGTTTCATCCCCTGACCCTCCCCCTACTGGACAAGCCCCATTTTAAGCTTGCAGGACTTGCAATGGGCCTTTACTTTTGACTGTTGCACAATCCAATAACTTTGTGTTTGTACGCAAACACCAGACAGCCAATTGCTAAAGAGGGCATGACCAGTGGGACCCCACATCTTCTTTTCATCCTGGGCCCTGCAAGTTCTTTTTAATATAATTTTTTTATTTTTTCCTTCAACATGTTAACAACATTACATTTGTTTTCTCGGTTCTTTAAGCATATTCCTTTATACCCCCCTCCCCTGCCCTCCCCCTTCCATCAACTTCAGTGTTTCTTGTCCTTTGCTCCTCTCAACTGCCTTCTCTTATTTCTGCTAGTCTCAGTTCGTTCACATCAAAAAGTCAAACAAATAGGTATGTTGGTCTTCTTCCGTATCTGGTTTCTGCATCTGTTCCAAACACTGGAACCACTTGGCATTGAAGTTTTTTGTCTTGTCTTTCATGGTCGCAGAAGCTTTCTCCATGGAGAATAAGTACCACATATTGTTCATCCATGTTTGAGTGCATGGTACTCGTTCCTCAACCCAGTATTGTAGTATTGCTTTGAGTGCTGCTGCTATGATTGTAGTGCAGATAGGTCTTTTGTTCTTTATTAAAGGTGTTGAAGGGTATATTCCAAGGAGCGCTATCTCAGGTTTAATTGGTATTGTCCCCTTTGTTATAGTCTGCATATTTTCCCATACCTTAGATCAAAACCCTTGTATCATAGGACACTCCCACCACACATGTAAGTATGTCGCCTTTTGTCCACACCCTCTTAAACACTTGTCTGTACCTTTACCCCTGATCTTCTGTAGTCTGCTTGGGTCTAAGTAGTATAACATGATGGTTTTAATAACCGGTCCTCGTACCTCCAAGGATCCTGAGCATTCTATCCTCCTCCTTTTTGCTGCTCTTCCCATTTTTCACCCAGTACTTTTTCCCACTAAGGCCAGCCCTGAGAACTAGGATTTGTTTGGAAGACACTGCAGAGTGTTTGTTGGTGCTTTTGTTTCAGACTGGGTCTTTGGATTTCGGGGTAGGCGGTGTCGGGAAGAGAACGAGGCTCCCTTACTACCAGTGGGAGGCAGCTTCGGGAAAGCATTTTCCCGTGTCTTTGGAATTTGCTCCCTCAGTATCAATCTGCTATTAACCTTCAAGGCCAATTTGGGCAGGGTGTTTGTTGTGGGGCGTGCTTTATTGGCTGACCTGCAGGATATTTTACACTGAGAAGAATAGGCCAGTGTGTTTGAAATTTTATCGGGAAATTGTCAGGGTGCCACTACTTGGGAGACACTGCAAAAATACGGAAGTAGGTATTTTTAAATGCCTCTGATCCTGGGTGGGCAGTTGTGGCTTGGGCTATGGAATGAATGAAGGGGATCCCACAACAGTAGGATCTGCTTCTAGAGAATTTGCCCCTTAGAGCGTCTAGTGCAGAATCCTATGCACCTTTACCTTGTAGGCTCCCAAATGGAACATGGTGAGGGCTGTTGAGAGATTTACAGAGGCTCAAGGTAAAATGAGGTTGCTGTCTTCTCCAAGGGCCTCTGTTTCTGGTCTTGTTCTTTTGGGGACAGAAAAGGCCCTCTCATGTAGGAGGCATTGGGCAACCTACCCTATATGACCCCCTCCTCCACTCTGAGCCAGATGGTCAGAGTGAAATTGTTATAATGATGCCAGCACACATCATGTCCCTTGCCATCATGTAGCCTTGTGCCCTGCTGAGTTCTCCACCCACTCCCTGAAATTCCTGAGCCTGCTAGCCTGACAGCTCCACACACGAGAGACTGAGGACTGGCCACTGCTGCATCAGCCACTAGGATCCCAGGACTGCTTATTTGCAGCTGAAGGCTGGGTTGTGCATGGCCAGGGTGTGTGTGTGTGTGTGTGTGTGAGAGAGAGAGAGACTCTTTTTTGAAAAAAAACAAAACACTCTGAAATAACTATTGCCCAAGGAATATTTACCTTCCATCTTACACTGATTTTGAAAGGGGGAAGGGGGCGGGCAGAATTGCAAATTAAATACAAAAAAGCAAAACCAGAACCTTCACAATAAAGGTGGTTGCTCTTTTCTATTTTGATACTTGTTGGTTTGTAGCTGTATTCTTGTTTATCAATACGGGGATGTGTTTGCAGAAAGGCGAGTGCCACTTACTGAGGAAAAAACTGTCCGTTTTCAAGGCTGTTCTCTGTTATTTCTCAGAGTAATGTTTATGGAGAGTCTTAGGGATTAGCATTCAGCTCATGGACTACAATACAAATCTGGCTGGAGGTGAAATCATTTTGAACAGTTTCAGCTCTTCCCGGGTTACATCCTAAAACTAACAGAATTCTAGTTCAGCTGGCAGTTGCTGTTCCACAGAGGGCCAGAAATGAGTAAGCATGTAATTACATCCTTGCTGCTCCTTCAGGAGAATAGTTCTTCAGGTCAGTATTGAGGGCACTAGATGAAAACGGCATCTGCTTATTCTGTGCTGTGCTTGTCTCAAATACAGACATATTGTGAAGTCACTCTATTGATGCTAAAGCTATTAGAGTTTCTGGAAACCCAGTTTTTACGTCACTTTTCATCTCTCTCTCTCTCAAAAGGTTCCTCTCTTCATGACAATGGGCAGATTTTCTTGGAATGTTTAAGGTTATTCAGCCTTTGTTTTTGAGTCATAGGCTTTAGAGAAGGTGTCATCACAAAATAAAATGTTACAAACTGATCCTTGCTGAGAACTAGGCTAGGTGGGAATAGGCCCCCTGCTGGGGCACTTCACTCCCGTGTATATATGCATTCTACATGACATGGAGGCTTCCCAGGCTTGTGGGCCCCAATGAGGCTGAATCTGAAGCACCTATTATAGCTACACCTCTGGATCCAGGGCAGTTGAGCGCAGGAGCAAATCAAATCTGTGAAATGGAAGCGTCACGTTATCCTTCTATGTAAAACAGGACCCATATCTCTTTCACAGCCCCATCATCAGATGAAGGCTGTTGCCATTTCTCCTATCTTGCCCCTTACCACTTGCTCTACAAAAGGGGTAAGGCATTAAGCAGTCCACAACTCTTGCATGGAAACTTTAGACCTGAAAGGGGCTCATCCTGCCCCTTGTCAGGGCTCAGCTGCAGTTCCTCTTTCAAACCCTACCATTGCTGCTACATTGCAAGACTCCATCCCCAGCTGACCAGCCTCATCCTCCGTCTCTCTCCTGACAGCATTGGAACTGACTGGGATTATCTAATCTGGCCCTGCATAGGTGACTTGCGGGTGGGGGCATGTGCCCTCCTGATTTTCACATTGACACTATTGACAGTCACCTATGTGGCCCTGAGCAAGGCTGGTGCAAACTAGCAAAGTAGAGGTAGGAGCAATGGCTTGTGGCGTTGGGTAGAGGAGTGCCAGAGTCCTGAGCTCAGCTACTAATGGAATTAGTGAGCATAGCCTGCTCTGCATGACCTACATCTCCATTCCCTTGGGAGACGGCATGGACCATGCTGGGCTAGTGTGCCGGTCTTGAAGCTGGAAGTTCTGAGTTCAAATTTTGTCCTTACTGGGTGGCTTTCTTCCAGCCGACCACAGAGTCCTGGTCAGGTACTTGATCACCAAAACTAAGTGACCACTGTCATTGTTCCACCAATCAGTCAGGCAGGCCTTGACGGGAGAGAGTCTTTATGTTAGGGAATGCCTTTCTTTATTCAGCACCTAGCACAATAGGGACCTTATTGCAGCTGGGTCCAATAATTTGTACATTAATGTACAAATGTATATTAAAATGTACACATAATTAAGGCCACGCAAAACACAAACAAATAAATACGAAAGCCCCAAATACTAGGGTTGTGGTTTTGTGTTCTGAGTGAACCCAAAATGTCCTGGAAAATGTGGTATCTGAGATCACAAATTGAACCCCAGACACTGCAGCACATATTCAGCTCAGAGCCAGGCTGCTCTCCAACCCAAATTTGGCTCCCAGAGAAGGTCTTGCACAGATTGGAATGCTGTACCATAGGTTGCCAAAGACCAAAGGAAATGGTGCCTTGCGTCTCTCAACAAGAGTCGGGATTCCTCTGTGAAAGTGCAGCATCAATGGGTTTAGAAAAAAACCCTGACTGCAAATCCATGAGAACAGCTGAATGTTCAGATGCAAAATTGTCACTGAAGTGCACCGTTTTGCTAAGCAATTTATTGTGTAAATATGTCCATGCCTGTATGGTTAGAGGCTTGGGTTGTGATCCTGAAGACACTTGGGCTGTGGTCCTGAGGACACTAATGGGGATAGTCCCATTACACATAGGGTGTTTTCAGACAAATGCATTATCCCACCCAGTACCTGCCCAGTATGCACTGGTTAACCATTGGTTACCAGTGGGGGGTTTCACACAAGCACGGTGGGTAGCGGGAGGGAGGCATTTGTCTGAAAACAAACACCCATTAAGAAAAGTTTTCAGGAGTAGGGCTTGGAATTAATAAGGTAGTGGTGAGTGTTTTGATAATAGCATTTGCTTTGAAAAAAGATCTTGTATTTCCCTTGGATTTGAACACTGAACGTGATTTTCAGCTGAGAGAACATGCATCTCCCTGGAAAACAAAAGTGCACAAAAATTTGCTTCAAAATAGTTCCTTTTCAGCATAGACCTTTATTGTACATTAGTAGGTTTTCCAGAGGCCTGAATGGGCAAGTTATACTGATTAAGCACTTCAACCATTTTGCTTCCGAGCCAAATCTGTGAGGTAAAGCTGCTTCCCACAATGGTAGTTCATGCAGCCAAGAACTGACTTTGGCAGCTTCATGGGAGCTGTTTTTCCATAAAGATGATCTGCTCCTGAACAGCATTTCCAGTCCATTAGGCAGAAGCTTGTTTCCCTTCATCAGCAGCAATGCAGATATCCTGCTTATCCCCACACCCTAAGAATATAAACATGGAGGGGGAGAGACTGTTGCAAGGGAAATCTGCTCTTTGCTTACAGTATCGGTATTTCCCTACAGTCAGTGTGCTACTGCTGGTAACTTAGTATGGTGGGCCAAAGGAATCCTAGTTACATCCCCAGAGACTCTGCAGTGATGGTATTTACTGCAACCTGCAACAGTAGTTTTGGGAGGAAGGAAGGAAGGAAGGAGGGGTTAATGAACGTTACACTCTGTCCATATTCAGATTGCCAACAAGGGCAATCTTGAACACGTATAGGGCTGCATACATGTATGAACAGCTCATGGATAGCCACTGGTGTCTCTAACAGCTACCCATGAGCCATTGGGTGGTGTCAGGAAGACTGACATGCTTGTTGGCCTGGCAGCAGGTTCCAGGAAGTGCCAGCAGTAGCGGTGGAAGAGCCCAAGAGTGTCCATGAAGTTCAGGCCCGGACTCATGTCCCAATTATGGACCCATCCTCCCACCCCCAAGATCAAAAGGATGGGGCCTTCCTAAGCAGCAGATGACACTCTCAAGGTTCCTGGCCAGCTTCAGCCTCCCCTGCAAAGGTTGTGGTGCTGCCCTGGCTCCCAGGGTAAAAACAAATGCATAACCACCAGGATGCTGGCTGAACGTCCCGGGGAGGGGATTCTGTTCCCCGCTGGCTCCGGCCACCCCTGGCCAGGACAGGTCAGTAATAAATGGCAGGGGAGGGGGGGGATTGATGTGCGGCTGGTTGACCCCACCTCACCCCACGATGGGCAGCTATAGCTGCCAATAACAGGCAGCCACAACTGGTAGCCCTGTGTTTGACAAATTGTGTGATATTTGTATATATTTTTACTTTGGTTTTATTGTTTTTAGAACCAGATTATGTTTGTTTATTTATTTATTTATTTTATTTCTTTACATTTATTGGCCGCCCCCTCATGCCCACAGCATACCAGGGTGGCTCACAACAAATAAAACAACAATAAAAACTCATAAAACATCATAGGATAAAATGATTAAAAAATAATAATCCCCCAACATTTACTAGAAACTCCTCCCTCCAAACCCTCCAACCTATCCTCCCCTCCCACACTCCCCTCCGAAGGCCTGGGCAAACAGCCAGGTCTTACAGGCTCAACGAAATGCCATCAGACCCGGGGGCAGGCGGGTTTCCTCCGGAGGGAGTTCCAAAGTTGCGACCCAGCCACCAAGAATGCCCTCTCCATTGTGGCACCCTGTTTAACACGGGGGACCTCCAAGAAGGTGCCCCCGGCAGACTGCAGGGAATGCTCTGAGGTGCGGAGGGCGAGGCAGTCCCCAAGGTATGAGGGAACACCACAGGTCAAGGCCCAGGAGCTCGATGTTTCAGCTCCCAGCACCACCCGCTGGCTTCTCCCCGAGAGGAATGAGTGGAACCACCCAAGGACAGTCCCGTCCAGACCCCCCAGGTCTCGCAGCCGTCTCAGCAGCAGCCCATGGTCCTTGGTATCAAATGTGTCCGAGAGATCTATCAGGATCAAGAATGTAGAACATCCTGCATCCATCTCCTGGTGGAGATCATCCACCAAAGCCACCATCGCCGTCTCCGTACCATAGCCAGGGCAGAACCCAGACTGAAAAGGGTCAAGGAAACCGATACTGTCCAGATGCTCCTGGAGCTGCAGAGCCACTGCCCGTTCAATAACCTTCCCTAAAAAGGGAAGATTAGAGACAGGATGGTAACTGGTGAGTGTGTCCACATCCAATGAAGGCTTTTTCAGCAGGGGGCGCACCACAGCCTCCTTGAGACTGGGTGACAACCTCCCCTCCCAAAGGGACGCGTTAACCACCCTCGCCAGAACTGACCCCAATGTCTCCCTGGAGGCTTTTACCAACCAGGACAGACATGGATCTAATTCACAACTTGTGGCTCAAACAGACCCCAGGGCATTCACCGCATCAGCCGGCATCACTTCCTGAAACTCCTCCCAGAAAGAACGAGCAGGCGGCGCCTCCATAACCTCGTGCTCCTCACCTACTGCATCCAACCCAGTGTTGAAGTTACTCTGGATCTGAGCGATCTTGTCTGCAAAGTAGATGGCAAACTCCTCACAGTGGGCCTCGGACAAATCCCTGTCCAGGCGGAGGGAGGCCGGACTGACCAGCCCCTGCACCAACTGGAACAGCTCCGCTGGATGAGACTTTTCAGATGCTATGAGAGCAGCAAAGAATTCCTTCTTTTCTGTCCTCACAGCTTCAACATATGACTGCAAATCGGTCAGATTAAGAGCGAGTCCGACGCCAGCATCGCTCTAGTCTCCTGCCTACCTGCTTCATACACCGCAGCCCCTTGGTAAACCAAGGGGCCCTGCGGTGACGAGATGGAGGCAGGGGATGTCTCGGAGCCACCCTGTTGATGGCCTCCCCCAGCAAGGTGTTCCAATGCTGTACCAGCACATCGACAGAGTGGCCATCAGGGTCCAGGGTTATCTCCCTCAGAGCCTCCTGGAACCGCTGTGGTTCCATCAGCCTCTGATGGCGGACCAACCTCACTGGTCCATTCCCCTTCTGGAGGGGGTGCGCTGAGAGGCTGGCCTGTAGGAGATAATGGTCCATCCATGACAAGGGCGTGGAACTCACATCCCCCACTAATGGATCACCTGCCTCAAGGCCAGAACAGAAGACCAGGTCAAGGATGTGTCTCCCCACATGGGTCGGGCAGTTGACCACTTGGGAAAAGTCCATGGTTGCCATGGCGGCCATGAACTCCCACTCCGCTCCTACAAGGCCAGCATCGACATGAGTGTTGAAGTCCCCAAAGACCAAGGTTCTGGGGGAGTTCAACACTACCTCCGAGGCCAGCTCTGCTAGAGCGGCAAGGGATGCCACCGGACAGGAAGGGTCCCGGTATACCAGCAACACCCCAAGCTTGGCCCCAGCCAAATCAAACACCACATGGAGGGCCTCCACACCTGGAATCTCCTGGACTGGATATCTCCTAACTGGCCAGTTCTCCCTGAAAAGAATAGCTACACTGCCCCACCCCCCCGCCTCCCTATGTGAGGCTGGTGCTGCACAGTGTACCCGGTCGGCACAAGGTCCGCCAGAACTGGTCCAACCCCCTTGTCCAGCCAGGTTGGACGAATATGATATGTTCTATCATATTGTATTTGATAGAACATATATGATATATGTTCTATCGTACTGTATTTTTATATTTGGGGCAATGGCCTTTGGCTACGCCTGATCAATAAAAATTGTTGTTGTTGTTGTTGTCCTCATGTCCTTTTTCTGTCTATACATCATTCCATCCCTATATGCAATGTCCGAACCTCTGAGGTCTAGGGCTCCTCAGTTTCGGCCCCCTGGTCGGGCACAGTCCTTCCTCAGGCCAGGTGTCAGCCTCACTCAGTCTCTTGGTAGCTCTTCAGCAACCCGTCACAAGCAACATCTTCTGGACAGGGTTTGGGTGGAGACAGATCTCTCACCTCCCTCCCTCCCATTCACCTGTCAATCAGTTTCTGGAGACTAATGGTCTAAGGAAGTGAAATGTTTGGCTATAACTTCTTGGCAGACTGAGGAACTAAGACCAATACCAGTCCCCGACTTTACGCCCATTAGTTAATTTATAGCTCAGAAGCAGTCACAGCCTCTCTCTCTGGTGGTCACTCCCCTGGCTGGAATCTGCAGCCAATAAAGCCCAGCCAGATGGACACCTGGCTTGGGGTTTGGTCACCTGGCTGCACGTAGGCCTAAATCAGCCCAAACCTTGGTTAATTGCCTCCCTATTTGCCTGGAATGAGACTTGCCCAAGGCCACCAGTGAGTTCAGGATTTGAATTCAGAACTTCCAATTCAGAGTCAAACACAGAAAATTGTAAAATGAGGCAAAACATTGTGTATCAGGAAGTAAAGGAAATGATTATCTACAGGTATTTATTCAGACTGCCTCACCGTGATAGCTAACTGCTATAGAGAACATGTCCACAGGATAACTACAGAGACTCCAAAGGTCCATAAGTGTTAAATAAGCACTTCAAGTGGGGGCTTATGGACGCAGCAGCATTTAAGCCATATTGCTCCAAACACAAGGTTAGAAATCAAGGAAGTTTAAAAAAATAAATAAATGAAAATGCAGAGTCTGCACAGTAAAAAAAAAAGTGGAGTATACCACAGGAAGGGACTCAAAACGAGTGGAATCAGCCAATATCCTTTCAACACTTTAAAAAAAGAAAAGAAAAGGGGCCCAGATGGACCATATTGCCAAGAAATCTAGCAGGCTCTGCAGGGTGAGGCCACCTACATAAAAATATATGACGCATTAAAAGCACACCGGAGTGGTTGTAGAGCGGCAGAACCTCCCCCATGAGCAAATGCTGGTTGTTGGGGAACCCACGGCCAAGGCACTATCAAAAGGATAGCTGGCTGCTTCTTCCCTAGGCTTCATGAGACATGACATCTCCACAGCTAGCGCACAGGTTTTGTCTCAAAGGGTGAGAACAGATGGACAGCAGCTCCACTTCTGCCTGCCCCAGCCTGCTTCACCCCCGGATTGGCCAGCCCCTATAAAGCTGCCTGCCAGAGGTTCAAAGTGGGGCAGGCTCTGCCTGTTCTGGGGCAGCCCTACTGGCCGCGTTCTGGAATATCCTAGACCACGCCATGCAGAGTGGCCCAGCCAAACCCAGGGCAACGGCCAAATGTGGAGCTGCTGTCTCTCTGTTGGGCAACCCACGGTGCAGCTCCATGCCCCATTCAGCATTATGGACTTGTGGGCGCCAGCCTAGAGTATCAGGTGACCATCTGCAACTCTATGGGGGGCGGGGGTGGGGTGTGCTGTGCGGGCGGACTGCAGCCCAGGGAAACCACCAATTCGTCTCTTGCAGATCCAGGTGGAGCTGGAAGTGGACGGATGTGGGAGTGCACCTCTGGAGCAGCTCATGGGGCAGCAAGGCTCCGCATCCCTCTAAAAACACCCAAAGAGCTTAGATGTTCAACATTCTTGGCCTTCCTGTACTTCACAAGTCTTGACCTAAAGACTGGAATAAAATCATTAAAGAGATTGGCCACGTGCTTGACCAGCAGTTCAGCTAGCAGACTTTGCACCCTCATCAGCCTGTTCATTACCTTTGATTGACACATGCCCAAGCATCCAACAGAAAAGAACTTGGATTCCTTGGGGCATCAGATGCGGCAAGGGGCAACTTCAAGAAGTTTTTGCGGTTAAAGTTTCTACGTAGTTTTTGAATTAAAGTATAAGGCATCAGTTTTTGGGCTGATTACTTCCAGTGATAGTCCATTGTCTTCAGTCTAAAGCAGAACAGAACCTGGCCATCCTATAACAGCTCAGGTGTAGGAATTTCTCCCACTTTCCCTGCCTTTAACAAAGATCTATATAGTCATAGAGCTGGGACTCAGTTTTTCTCATCTTTCAGCAGATTTTAAATGGCCCATTCCTACCATGCAAAGTTTAAATAGTCTACAAAATACTACTCTTGGGAAGGCATTTTATTGTATAGGCATAACCGTCTCATGTTCACATGACATGACATGACACAAAATTCCACAGACAAAGCATCTTTCTTGAAATGTACGAGATCAGTACTAATCAGGAGCTATTTTTTGCAGGAAGGTACAAAAATAGTCAATGCACAACTTTATCAGATTTGGGAGGCTCTGGATGTTGGCTTAATTTACTCTTTAAGCATTATTACTTTAAATGCTCATGTTGGAAGCACATTGTCAAAAAATTATCCAGAAAGTTCTGGGGCGGGAGCTTGTGAATGTTTTATTTGTTTAACTTCAGGTTGAATACGTGATAAAACAAGCAATCATTTTATCAGAGTCTTCCAAACAAGATGGCCAGGTCATTCAGTCCATCTGCCTCCTGCCAGAGTGCATTAACAGTCTTGTGCTAGGGTTAACTTTAGAAGTGCCACTCAGTAGGACTCACATCACTTCCTTTGAAATCAGTACATCTTGCCAACACAAGGATTTACCTGGTACTCATCCAAATCCTAAGCTTTCCCTTTTTAAATTTCACTCCATTACTTGTATCTATAAATCCTTTCCCATTTTATTACATTTTAGTATTCCTTAGTGTTGATATCGAGCCATAGAATTGTAGGTGTAGACGGAACTCCGAGGGTTATCTAGTCCCCCAGTTCTCAAATTGGGGATGATTCCCTCAAGAGGGGCACGGAAGGTATTTGGGATTGGGGCATGAGAAGGGCTACAGATGGCAAACACCTAGCTTCTTTCTGACTGAGTTAGGTGGAGTCTCAATAATAATGGGGTTGTAAAAGGGAGAGAGAGTTCAACAACAACTTTTAGGGTGGCCAGATACGCAAATTCATATCTGGCCACCCTAAGAACAAGGGGGAGAGGGAGGTGAAGTAATAGGATGGAGAATAGGGGGTAAGGAAAAGGGAGCAAAGCGTGTGTGTGGTAGTAATGGTCGTGGGGGCCTCAGTTTCCACCGACAAGCATAAGGGGGAGGATCCAGATCAAAAAGGTTTGAGAACCACTGATTCCTAGTCCATCCCCCTGCCATTATGCAGGATCCATCGTACCTGCATCAGGCATGGGACATGCCTGTCTAACCTACTTTTAAAGGACGCCAGTGATGAGGCATCCACAACATTCCTTGGCAAATTATTCCACTGCCTAACAGCCCTGCTTGCTAGACAGTTCTTCCTAATGTTTAGCCTAAATCCTTTTTCTCCTTTAATTTAAGCCCATTACCTCTAGTTCTATCCTCAGTGGCCAGAGAGAACAATCGGGTACCGTCTGGCTTATAGCAGGCGTTTGCGTGTTCAAAAACTGTAATAATCATGTCCTTCCTTGACTTCCTTTTTGTATTTTGTTTTTATAGCACATGGGCTTGGCTGAAGTTCAGCAAAGCCATTGGCACATGTGTAGCCGTCAGCACCAGAGCGGTTCCCCTGAAATCAACAAGGCTGGCTACCCATGTGTTTAAAACTAAGCCTGTGTTTAAGTGCTTTCTTGGATCAGGGCCTGTTATTGTGTCTCCCTGCCGGATGCCAAAGATTCCAGGCTTCTTCTGTGATGATGTCTATGCTGTGTCTGTATGCACATGGCTGCATTCCCGCCATTCATATATTTTGAAATGGTTCTTGTGTTTGTCACCTGGTCCTCACACAGACTAGTTTTATCCATTTGCAATATGCACATTAGTCAAATAAAAGTGCTTGATTTGGCAAAGTACTGAGCACTCTGGCAGGATCCAGTTACTTACGCACTTGCTTAACTTCGTACAGATTAGTAGTTGCCATGAGAATGAATGTGACTATGGGTGTTTTTAGGCAGACGTGAAGTCTGGCCGTCCTCGGACTTGTTCCATGAGTAACTCCTGCATCTGCCCACCCCACTTCCAGCCCTGTCTGGGTCCACAACAGACAAACTGGTGCCACCCAACTCTTTAGGATGGCACCCACAACTCCATAGTGCTGAATGGGGCAAGGGAGGACTGAGCGTGAAGCTGCACTGTGGGTCAGCCCAATAGACCAAACACTTCCAGCGGTTGCTCTGGATCTGGCCTGCCTGCTTCATGCAGTGCTCTCTGGGATGTTTCGGAGCGCTGCTGGTGGCTGAACATCTTTACACAGATTGGCCAACCCATTAGTGAAACAGGCGGGTGCGGGCAGAAGTGGAGCTGCTGTCTGTTTGCACCCTATGTGTATAAAGTTTCAGCTGGGTTGCATCAGGCTAGAGTGCCCAGCATCACACAGGACTGAACCTTGATTAAATCCTTCTCCGTGGGCTGTCTTGTACCAACAATATGAAAAATAGTTTTATTTTGAAAATGGATCCTAATAGTACATGTCACCCCATTGATCTATAAAGCCCTACACGGTCTGGGTCCCTCATAGCTCAGGGACCGCCTCGCCCTCCGCGCCCCAGAGTGGCTCCTTCAGTGCCTTCTTGGAGGTCCCCCGTGTTAAGCGGGGGGCCACAATGGAGAGGGCATTCTCGGTGGCCGGCGGGCCGCACCTTTGGAACTCCCTTCCAGAGGAAGCTAGCCTGGCCCCTAGCCTGTTGACATTGCGGCGAAGCTGCAAAACCTGGCTGTTCGCCCAGGCCTTTGGGGAGGGTGAGGAGTTTTTAGCTCCCCCACCTTACCCATTATTTATTATATATTTATTATATTTAGCCCTGTTTTAATATTAGTTACTGGATGTTTTAAATTGTTTTTATTGTGTTTTTATGTTGGAAGCTGGGCTGCTTTAGCAGGAGGGGCAGGGTATAAATCTATTAAATAAATAAATAAATAATAAAATAAAAATTGAGCAGGCAACCCCCCCCTTCCTCCAGTTCTGCCTCCTTTTGACAACATTTTCCATAAGGATCCCGGACTGCACTTCAGCAAGGTACCCTTCTTTTACTTAATACACCTTCCAAGTATATAAGTGACAGGTGGTATATTGTTCTGCCACCCCAGTGATTACTTACTATAGTCCAGATCCTGCCAACCTTATTGTGTAAAAGGCTGTACTGCTCTACTCCTGATTGCTCCATGCAGTCTACTTTAGCCTCTTGTTTAACTCCGTCCCCCCTGTGAGGACTAAAGGACCCCCCCAGCAGCAGATCCATGGTGTCAGATTCCCCCACTGCAAGAGCAGTTCACTGAGCATGCAAGGGTTGCACGCATAAAAACACATAAAAAACCCCTCTCACCTAGTGCATTATATTATTGGCCTAACCTATTGGGGTGGGGAACCTCAGACCCAGGGACTGAATGCAGCACATAACTAACTTTTATTTGGTCCCTTTCCTTTCTCTTTCCTGGATCTGGCCCCTGGATCCAGTTCTTGCTCCCAAGTACTGAAAAACTGAGCTCAGGTAAGAGAGCAGAGATGAGGGTCTGCATACAATGTTAGGAGACAGATCCATGCACTGATCCATGATCTGAACCCTGCTCTTCCTGAGTGCACACCATACACACCCCCTCTCCCCAACTTTGATGCGGCCCTTGGAGCTTGTACTAATTTTCAAAGAGGCCCTGAGAGGGAAAACGTTCCTCACCCCTGCCCAACTGTGCTACCTCCACATTTGGGAATCGACATTTTTGGAACAGCTTTACCTTTTTGGTTCCTTTTTGTCCAGATCACACAATTGCACCCTAATGTCCTATTATTACCGGAGGCCTCTGCTCCCCAAAAGTCTGGTTCTAGAATAGGCAGGGTTGTTGCTAATCAGGACTGGGATAGGCTGGCAAAGTTGCAGTAGTGCTAGTCTGATCCATAGGCTTGTGCTCCAGTCACCACTGGGCTTTAGTCTCATCACATTCAGAAACACAAAGCTCAATTGCTCGCTTTTCAGGAGAAGACAGGGGGCTGCTGCAGGGGAGGAAGCAATGGCTTGAATAACAGAAGCCTTAAAAATAGCAATTCCACTGTATGGCATTTGGGACCCGACCAATGTGCCAAATGTTTGCAAGGGGATCAGTGTACACCAGCAGGAGTCACTGTAGGCCTCCTAATGGAAATTTAGGAAATTAACAAATATCTTCAAAGCAATCAAAGGTCGAGCTGAATCATTTAATTGCAGGTGATAATGAATGTTTCATGATCGCTTACCAATATATGTAGGCAACATTCTGGCGAGCTTATTCTTAGTTCTACCACTGCCTAATCTGTCTCTCCCTCCCCACCCCTTTCAGGCAATAAGTAAAAAATTGCCTAGCTTCCCAAGCAAAAATACAGACTCTTCTAGAGTTTGAAAGAACAAAGATATCAAGTTGCCTCAGACTTGTTAAATCTCACTACCCTGAAGCGATGAGTAAGGAGAACCTTGTGTGCGACCACCCATTCCTCCTTACTGCTATTCGCTACTTCACAAGTGGACAGTCTGTGCTAACTCGCCAAGCCCTAGTTGTCTGTGATTCTAGCCAATTAGTAATTTAAAAAAAAAAAAAATCCAATATGCTTTGATGACAACCCTTGAATACATTGGCTAAAATTTCATGAGTGTACGGCACAACTTTACAGACACTGGGACAATCCTTATTGCGGAGAAGCCTCATTGAATTCCAGGGCTTCAATAGGGCTACTCCAGAGCATTTGGCCATTGCCTCTATTTTAAAAATGATTTTACAATGTGAAACAAGCCTTGCTGGGAAGTGACTAAACCCCATAGAACAGGGGTGGGAGAATCTCAGGGCCAGGGGCCAAATGTGGCCTGCGGCTAGTTTTTATTTGGAGCCTGGATCCAGTTCCTGTCCCCAAGCACTGACAGAATGAGCTCAAGGGAAGGGAGCAGAGATGAAGGATAGGGAATGGATCCATTGCATAGATACATGATCTGAACAAACCCTCCTTTTCCTTCCCTCCCCGAGTGTGCCCCTTAAGCGCTCCAACCCCCACCTTCTGCGCGGCCCTCAAAGATCGCACTAATTTTCAGTGAGCTCAGGTAGCGAAAAGGGTCTCCATTGCACCGCAGAATAATCTTAATTGCTAAAATATGCCTTTCCTGGGTGCACTGAGAAACACACAAATGATTATTGTAAATTACAATGGCTGAGAGTTCTCATTTAAAAAAAGAACAGTGAATAACAGAGGGGACAGTGTGCATTATTATATAAACCTTTGATTTCAAATAACCACAACTCAGTAAGAGAGAGTCATGCATTGCTTTTGATAGTGGCAGCCAAATGTTAGGGGAGACTAGGGGCAAGCACTGCCCAGCTCAAAGCCTCCCCCACAGGAGTCCTTCCACAGCTAAGAGCCAGGAGAAGATTAAAATACTTACAAAGTAACAATAAATACTCTACTATTGAAAATGTTTCTTAGCGAACAATAGCAAATCGATCTTTACCAGGTCACGCTGTGAGTGAGGTTTCAAAGTGATTTTTAAAAAGCCCTTTGCAAATTGGGGGGGGGGGGGGGGGTGTCAGAAAAATCCCAACCCTCCCCCCCCGTTCTGGAGAGCCAGGAGCAGGCGGCTGGGGGTTAGGACGCGGGCGTTGCTCTGGGAAAGCAGGATCCGAGAAAGGGAAGGCATCCATCCCAGAGGGAAAGCAATTGCCCCTATTTGCACGCCGCCCGGGCCGTTCCCAGCAGGAACCCCAGCTGTTTGCAGAACATAGCTCCGGCAGGACCGTTCCCGTCTGCGATTGCAAGCGGCGCTCCCAGAGGCGGCAGGGCTTGCACAGCACAGCACAGCACAGCACGTTTCGGGAATAATAACGCTCTGCCAGCCGCTGAACAGCCCGTAATTGCAATAAAATGTAACCTTGATGCGGCGGCGGCGGCTCAGCCCTGCCCTTCGGTGCATTTTTAAAGGGACTGGTGGAAAACCGTTCAGGAAGTGACAAGCAGCCTATTTCCTCTCCCCCCAGCCGGTCGGCCCAAAACACTTCAAGCTCCAGCGAGGGGGACTCTGAACCATCTCGATGCATCAGACCTTCCCGAGGAGACGCGCGGCCGGGGCCCAGAAAATGGGGACTTAAAGCCAAGAGAGACGGGTAAGAGATCCTGCTCGGCGGGGTGTTTGAGTGGGGGCACGTTGCGATTTGGCCTTGCAGTCTCTCCCTCCCCCCCCCCCTTGCCAGTGGTCTGGTCCTGAGCAGATATTGTTACAATGTGTAAAATAGTAAGAGCGGAGACACTTTTATTCCCCTCTTGGAGAGAGAGAGAGAGAGAGAGACTGGCCCTGATGGCTTGAGGTGGAAGCGATTTATTTTGGATTTTGATATTTTTTTTATTTTGTGTTTCTCTTTGTGCTTGAGTTTATCTTGCCTGTAGCAGAAGGGCTGGGACAGGGCGAAATGACAGTGCGAATCCCAGCGAAGGGAACAGTGTCTCATTGCTGCTGCTTAAAAGTCTGATCTTGGCATCTAGTTAAAAAAAAGAAAAAGGGGGGGTGGTGGTGAGAGAGGATGATTGATCCTGTGGCGATTCATTTTCTCCAGCTTTGTAACTTCATCTTTCTGGGCTGTCATTACAGAGCCGGTTTTGGCAGAGCCAACCCAAGGAGGAAGGTGCAGGGTGGTGGGATGGCACATTTCTGAAAAGTTTGGGCATTATTAGAAGGTAACTCTTTAGTTTGCTGAACTTTTTTGCGTTTAGCTGGAGATGAGGACGCCAAGCAGCAAAGGGTGACTTTATTGATTGATATCGTTGTATTTGCTTTGGACAGTCTGAGACCATGCTTGCTTTGCCTGGGCGATTTGCAACTGGAACTGTGTTAAGATGTGTCCCCCCCCCCCCCCACCTCTCCTCCGCCTCTTCTCCCTCCCTCCCTCCAAAGGACTGGATTGTGGATTAGTTGTTAGTACTGGTTAAAATCTGCATGCTTTGCAATTGCACATGGCGTAGGATCCGTCCTTGAAAGGCTCTTGTAAAGTCATATTTTTGCAATACGTCACTGATTTGTCAGACACATGGGAGTTTGGCCCCAAAGCTTGATGGTTTTTGGGGGGTGGGTGGGTTTGAAAAGGAAGGAGATGTAAATCTGAGCAAAAGCAGGGGCTGGCATGGTTTCTTGTCCCTGAGTGCTGTATAATTCTGTCTAGAATAACATTTGCTAGAGGTGTGTGTGTGTGTGTGTGTGTGTGACACATGCTTCAGAGAAGGCAGTATTTTCTGCAGCTGCTTTAACTAGATATTATTTCTCCTGTATGTTCCCTGGCACAAGGCTGCTGACACACAGCTCCTCAGTTCTGTAGGCTGCAGTGTGCATTTTATTTCTACTGTACTCAGAAAGATGGGGGAACAAAGAAAAGCTCTTTGCTGCATTTGATGAATGGTATCCTGCCTCCTATAGGCTATATACTCGCCAGCATTACACACACTGCATCATCTGACTGGAGGCTACTCAGTAGCAGAAATGTTTAACTTTAGGCGCCTATATTTCAGTGCATTTGGACAAGCCAGAGTATACTCCTTTCATATTTTCCAGTCAAATTGGATGTTGTCAAGTATGATAATGAGTTAAGATTTATGGTTTCCTTATCTTTTGTGTGTGTGTGTTGTTTTAAAGCCAGTATAAATGTTTGCTGTAGCTTGGCAAACAAGAGACATTCAAATGACTTTTTTTGGTATTTGAAACATAGCATAACTCCATATGTCTTCCCTTGGATATGTGCTAATAATTCTACCCATTGGTATTAGCCGGACTGGTTTCTCAATGAGCCTCCTCACAACAGGCAAATAGATGCAGTAGCATTAACTGGTGCCTATGGCAAATTGTGAGTGTGTGTGTGTGATCTCATTGCTAGCACTGACAAAAATTACCAGCTAATCTTGTGAAATTACATTAATTGTTGGTTTTGTATCTTGGGTTGTGGTTTCATCATAATGCTTGCACTCTGTAGCAACTTAGTGCAGTTATGATCTGAGGACTAGATGACTGAAATGTTAAAGCTCTGCATACTTTCACCTCTGTAATGCAGTTTGAGGATGGGAAACTATGAAGTCTGTAGCATATATCACAACAGCCTTGCTTCTGATCCAGAGACCCTAATATCTTTGCTTCAAATGATTTTAAGATTGTGTTTTCATTTGTCCTCTTAGCAGAACAGTATATGAACTGCCCTGAGTTCAGGGGGATGTACTTTGGCTGTGAGAGAAGCTATAAAATGGTCCAAGCACCATCTAAAGTGGTGAAGCTGGCATGTACCTAGACTCAGAGAATGGCAATAATGATGTGCTTTGATGCTGTCTGTCTGCTGCTGCAGGATAAGACTATTGCAAAGAAAATCCAAACAACCTGGTCAGTAAGAGTATTTCTTTTTCTCTTTTCTTCCAAAGTTTGAGCAGCAGCAAACAAAAATTTCTCTTGTGTTGAGATTAGCACATTTCTGTCTTTGTGACCCTCCTCCCTCCCATGAATGTATCAGTGGATTCCCCTCCCCTTTTGGGCTGAGAACAGTGTTTGGCACAGCTGAAATGTGGTTCAGACTCGGCAACAAAATTATAATCCATCTAGTTGTATTAGGACTTTAAATGCTGCAGCGTAAATATTTGACAATGATTATTATTGAATAGAGACACTTCTCATCCCCATTCTTAGCCATTAAAAAAATTCCCTTGCAAGAATCCCTCATTCTGTCCCCTTTTTCTTCCTGTTGGAAGCCATATTGTAGGACGTTACTTCCTGTCAGTATTGATTAGGAGAAGGGAGGCCTAATTGAAGTACCATTCTATGAATCATCCAGTAGTGGGCAATGAAGAGCAATCTGATCATCGGTATATAAAACCCATGTGGAACTGAATAATACAGTTGACACCAATAGTTTTCTAAAAGCACTATTGTACAAATCAATGCCATTTTAAAAATCTGCCTTACAGAATACGATAACAGGGGATATATATCCCTATTGAAATCTATTAGGTGGGTCAGAAAATGTTTCCAGAGAATCAATATTTTCTATGACACTATGTACGACAGGGGTGGGAACCACAGCCCACGGCTAGTTTTTATGTGGCTTATTTTCAATTCAATTCTCTTGATGTTGACTCCCTTGCCTGCTATTGGCCAGTCTCTAACTTTCCCCTTTTAGGGAAGGTTATTGAACTGGTGGCGGGCACGCAGCTCCAGTGGCATCTAGACCGCATCAGTTTCCTTGACCCTTCGCAGTCAGGCTTTCGCCGGGTTACGGCACTGAGACTGCACTTGTGGCCTTGGTCGACAATCTGCACCCGGAAATGGACAGAGGCTGGTCCACTCTTCTAATCTTGTTAGATCTGTCAACAGCTTTCAACACGGTTGACCATGAGACGTTGGTGACTCGCCTGCAGGACCATGCGGGGGTGGGCGGGACAGTTCTTGAATGGTTCCGCTCTTTCATAGCCAGCAGAACTCAGCGTATGGTGCTGGGGGAGTCTACATCATCCCCTCGGGACCTCAAGTGTGGAGTGCCGCAGGGATCTATTCTGTCCCCCCTCCTGTTCAACGTGTACATGCAGCCTCTGGGCGAGATCGTGAGAGGGTTTGAGGTTGGGTGTCACCAGTATGCTGATGACACCAAGCTTTACCTCTCATTTTCATCTATCCAAGCCCGGCCGTCTCGGTGTTTACCCGGTGCCTGGCTGCGGTGGGAGATTGGATGAGGTTAAGCCATCTAGAGTTGAATCCTGATAAGATAGAGGTGATACTGGTGGGGAGGGATGAAGGAATGGAGGTCCACATCATTGATGGAGTACGTCCCTCCTTGGTCTCTCAGGTTTGGAGCCTGGGAGTGCTCCTTAATGCACAGCTCCATCTGGATGCCCAGGTGGCGACTGTGGCAAGGAGTGCTTTTTGTAAACTACATCTGGTCCGTTGTCTTTGGCCATATATTTCAGGCTCCAACCTGGTCACCATCATCCATGCATTTATCACATCAAGATTGGACTATTGCAATGCACTCTACATGGGGCTACATGTAGTGATGTCCAGGAGACTGCAGCTGGTGCAGAATGCGGTGACCCGCCTCCGGTGGGGATGGGCCATTAACACCCTTGCTCCATTTTCTGCTCTGGCTGCCTATAGTCTACCGGGCCCGATTCAAGGTGTTGGTGATTACCTTTAAGGCCCTATATGGTCTGGGCCCTGCTTATCTGCGGGACCGCCTCAACCTCCATGTCCTGGACCAGCTCCTACAGAGGTTCCCCGGGTTTGCTGGGTGGCGACCTCCAAGAAGGTGTTCTCGGTGGCTGCCCCCC
>QEPC01010217.1:4575331-4587696 GCA_003113815.1 Sphenodon punctatus
GATCTCCCCTCCTTTCGCAAACACTGTAAAACCGGGCTGTTCCGCCAGGCACTCGGTGGGGGAGACGGGTAGTGGGTGAGGGGATGTGTTTGTTTTATTGTGGGGGATTGCTGGGTTTAGTTGGCCTCTTTTAATGTTAAATTTTAATTATTTATATTGTTTTAACTATGTATATTTTTATTTGTTGTACGCTGCTCCGAGCTGCCATTTGGCGGGAGGGGGTGGGTTAAAAATATTGGAAATGAATAAACAAATAATAAGTCCTGGGTTTGGCTCCTGGAACCGCTTCCTGCCCCCAAACACTGAAAGCGTGAGCTCGAGGGAAGGGAGCAGAGATAGGGGCAGGTACACAAGGATAGGGGATCCATGGCAAAGATCCATGATTGGACCCTCCTCTTCCTGAGCGCATCCCTTAATCACCCCACTCTCAATGTCTGTGTGGCCCTTGGAGCTTGTACTAATCTTGAAAGTGACTTGTGGGAAATCCCACTCCTAAGTGTGGTCTTTTCCCATAAGGGATTTCTCCTCCGGAGGAGCCTTAACAGAGTTGATTTACTTCATAGAAAAGATGGAGACAAAGTAGTTCAAATGATATCTTTTATTGGACCAACTTCTGTTGGTGAGAAGGTGCAAGCCTTTGGGTCACACAGGGCCCTTCCTCAGGCATGTGTGGCCCCAAAGCTTGCACGTTGGGTGTTTTCAGATGGACGCAGGGCTAGCAACCCCTGAAGCTGCTTTGGGGGTGCACTTCAGTTCCCAGCCCTGCCAGGGTCCGCATCCGATGGACCAGGCAGGTTCCATAGCCCACAGTCCACCCGTGCCTCCACCACCACCATAGAGTTGCGGGCTAGAGCGTCCACAGTGCTATGGTGTTGCCCAGGGCAACAGCTGGCTGGAAGCAGAGCAGCAGTGTGGGGCTGCACATTAGACAGAACACTGCTCCACTTCAGACCAGTGCCCTGCGTTTGGCTGGCCCACTCTGCCGGCGCTGCTCCAGGATGTTCCAGAGTGCCGTTGGCGGGGTTCTTGCTGCGCCTGCACATTTGGCGGATCACTTTTAGATGGACAGGCCACCTGGGGGTGAAGCAGCCAGCCCCGGGGGTAGCCCATCTGTCTAAGGACACCCATTGTCACCGACCGAAGTTGGTCAAATAAAATATATCATTTGAACTACTGTATCTTATATTTGGAACCGTGCAACCACACTCTCTCTAGTTCATAGCAAAGAAAAGATACAACATTTGCAGCCAAGTGCAGTGCTCCCGACAGTCAGTGGATTCATTTTCCATGCAGCCAGCTCATGCTTGCGTGCTCCTTTAGCCAGAGTCTTACGGTTTGGAAACAGACCCATCTTCTTCAAAATCTCTCTGTGGTGAAAATTTTTAAAAATAACTAAAAACAGAGCCACCACAATTAATTACCTATTATGCTGACAAAATTATCTTCAGCGTTAGATTCAGACCATTTGTGGATGTTTTATTTTTAAAATGCTCGAACAACACAAGGAGTGTATTGAGATAGCTTTAAAAACTACTTACTTGCTGTAAAGGGAACGCTATTGTGGAATAACCGTCTTTCTAAAAATTCCCAACTTAGAGCGGTTTCAAGTGTTCCTTTCCTTCCTCCTTTTCTGTTTCATTTCGTCTAGCCAGATTTCTCCTGTCTCTCAAAAGCTATTCCTATACAGTAGAGATGCACATGGTATCAGTATGGGCTGATCTGCTCAGCTCCGCCAATCTCCTGACAGCCAGAGCTTTGATATTTGGGAAAGAAAGAGGGAATATTTCCTTGACCTTTTTAAACAAATAAAGGCTGTTCAGCGGTTTGGCATACGAGGAGGAGCTCTGATGTAAATGGATTAGCAGGCATAGCAAGTGAGGCAGTAAAAGATGCAGAGAGAAGCCAAATTCATTGCATGCTTCCAACAGCTGCCATTTTTATAAACAAGCTGCCATTGAAAGGGTTTTCTTCTTTTCCCCCTCCAAGGTGGCATTTCTCCAAAATGGCCCTGACTTTCAAAGGGTTGTTTTACAATTAAGTTGCATGACTTACGTCCACAGAGGAGAAGGGCCAAATCATTTTAAATTTCAGAATGGGAAGAAGGCAATATTTAAATCCTCACACCCAACTACGTGTTACCAAGTCAGATTTAAAACGGAAAAGAGCACATTTTTCTGGTGAATGGAGAGCAGCTTTTAGGTTTCTGTCATTTAAGACAGAGAACTTGTGGGAAACGTTCCTAAAATTCAGAGTCGCCTAATCTGAACCCCGACCTGAATTCTAGACCTCTCTGGATTTAGGAGCTGAACCTTCGCCTATGGCTATGAATCAAATACTGCCCCCTCAGCCTGTCTCTAAGGCCCTTTTCACATGAGACGCCCCACTCCCCTCGCCCATGTGGGCAACTTGGTGCGCGAGCATGGAACGTCTGTGTGACCACGGGGGTGTGTGCGCGCTCCACTCACCCCCATCCATAGCCCACGCATGGAGGCATTGGGGAAAATGGAGGTGCCTCCGTGTGTGGAGATGGGTGGAAATAAGTGCAGGTGAGTGTGCGTCCATGTACCGGGCCGCACACCCGCCACTACCGCCGCCTCCACACCATCCCCCACGGACCATGGCGCCTCTGCAGTCTGTTCAAAGAGGGCCTCATTTCAATAATTTATTTTGGCATGGTAGAGCATACAGATTTTGCCTGAACCAGCATAGCCCCCATTTGTATGTAGTACAGGTTTAAATAGCCCTTCTTGTATATGGACAGAGGTGAAGAAGAGGGTTTGGGTTTTTTAAATTTTGCATTACTGTTCTAGTTTTGATTTTGTGACAGGCTGCTATATGTTTTAAGGTGTTTTGTTTTCATCTTTAAGTTATACAGCATTTCTCTCCCTTGCTCTGTAGCAGGAAGTCTATTACTATTTTTGAAACCTCTAGGAAACAGTTGTTTCTGTTCTCTTACTACAGAATCTCAGGGCCATTTCTGATTTAATTTTCAGTTTTAATGATTTAATTCCATTAACTTTATCAAGACTGTTTCTAATGAATAGAAAAGTGTGTTCTCACAAATGCAAATGGGGTAGATATAATTGAAACAGATGGTGCAGCTGCACCAGGGTTTATGAATCTGGGTGGGGAGGTGCCCTAATACAGATTATTCCAGAATAACTAACACACTTGAACCATCTTCAGGGTGAAGAGTGGTATGAATCCGGTTTAACCACACCTTAACCACCTTGATCATGCTAACAAGGGTGACTGAGGGCGTTTTCAGACGGACAAACTAATCCTTGATTTAATCCGAGTTTGTTATCTAGTAATTATAAACTCCTGTCTGTTCAGATGGACATTTTAATGCTAGATAATTTTAATCCTTGATAGTCTGTCTGAACATAACCTTGCTGTTAATCAGGAGTTAGAATCTCCAGGATGAATTTCAATGTCATGGTGCTTTTCATCCATGCTCAGCAGCGCACTGATTTCTGGGATTGAAGAAAATCTGATTTTCTTCATTTTTCTGATTTCGGAGTTGAAGAAAATGGAAGCTCATCCCTTTCTTCTGCGGGTATTTAAATGAGGCAGTCCACAATGCATTGCAGAACAATGACGGAGGTAGTACGATTGCCCCACAATCATGTGCCCCTATGTACCATAGAGCAAGAAATGCCTAGAGAGGATGGCAGGTCTTTATGTAGGACTCTGTGGCTGTAATCTAGGATTAGTTGACTAATCCTTAATAGTTGTTCAGATGGACATTATTAAGGATTAATTTAACATCTGGATATCATAAACTTTAGCAAGCTAGGGTTTATAAAATCTGATGTTTTTCCTAATCCTAGATAATAATCTCTGGTTTGCCCAGCCTCCATTCTAAAGAGAAAGGGATCCTTTAACTGTTTACAGCTCCCATTCTAAATATGTCTCTTGGCTACTCTTTTGGGCTACTTCTTCTGTCCTGCTTCTCCATGATACCAGAAGAAACAGGACCCTTTTCCCCCAGTGCATTGTCACCATGAGATGCAGACTTGCTATGGCTGTGGATGCATATACTTTTTAAGGAGTGTCTGGGGACACAGAATCTTTCTCTCATACACAAAATGCAAAGGAGATCCAAAACCTTTCTGTTGGCTCGACAGGCTACAAACTCTTTAAAAATAACAATAAGCAGTGGCTAACAGGTTTCACAGTGGAAGCTTTAGGGTGTTTTTAAGCAAGATGCTTCCCCACATGGCCACCCAGTAACCACTGAAGGTGGAGCAGGGAGATGCACGCTCCTAAGAGCCAAGCAGCAGCCACTTATGGCCACTAACGGAGCACTGCCAAGAAATCTGGAGTGCACCGTGGGAGGCATGCCAAAAAAAGTGTGTGGCAATGGGCACCCATGCATCCCCTGCCCGTAAGAACTGGGGCAGCTACCCATGCCAGCAGACAAGTCCCCCACTCAGAGGCACTGTGGGTGGGGGACACGGTCTTTGCAAGTCATAGGAACTGGCTGTGAGCACTGGAGAGCCAGGTTCATCCAAGCTCACAGCCAGGACATGTCAACTTCCAAGGCCAGCCCGGCACAATTCCCCCTCCCCCACGGTCTGTGGTAGGGGCAGCGTCAGGTGGCTGCTGCGATGGCCACGCTGGGAGCCAACCATTAGTGTCTTTCCCCACTCACTCCACCTGAGTGGCGGCTCTGCAGCTGGGCCGCTCAGCAGCCACGGACACCCCCTTCCCAGCACCCTGACATTTTTGTCAAAACCAAATGTAAAACACAACAAAAAGTTGTCTTTTCTGCAAGAAATGTTGAAAAGATATTTCTTTTTAAATTGAAATTTCGAAACCAATCAACAAACTGTGTTTTGTTTCAATTAAAAATGTAAAAAAAACAAACCAAAACATTTCAGGATGACATTTCCAATTTTTTAACATGTGTAATTTGTTGATGCTTCAGAGAGACTTCAGAATATTTCAACTTTCTATTTCAATTAAGAATGAGGGGAAAAAATGAAATGGCAAAATGGAATGAAAATTCCATTTTTTGAGCTGTTCTCACTGCATTAGCGCTTTGGTTCCAATTCCACTATAATATAGAGTGGGAGTGTGTGTGTGTGTCTCACAATCAGCGTTTTCAGTTTAAAACGCTTAGCACACTTCAGGGCGTTTTCAGACAGACATTTAAATAGGAATTAACCCAATGAGAAACCCAATGTGACAGCAACAAGCCATTTCTGTAACGCCTCTCTTTGCTCCTGCTTCAAGGGTGGAGGTTGACAATCAGCCTGAGGAAGCTGAATTTCACATCACAGGGATGGGAGGTATGTCTACACAAGGCCATGTAAAAATATCGTAAACAAAAGCCTCTCATATTTTTATTTATTTATTTATTTATTTATTTAAAACTTATATCCCGCCCCTCCTGCCCAAAGGCAGCTTGGGGCGGCAAACAACACACGCACACACAAAAAATTAAACAATAAAACATTTAAAAATAAATCTACAAATTTTAAAACAAGTCATAAAAACTCACCCTCCCTCCCAACCCCCCTCGCCAAAGGCCTGGCGGAACAGCCAGGTCTTACACAAAAGTTGAAATGACAACTTCATTGTGGGGTCCAACCGAGCCTCCTCCGGGAGTGAATTCCACAGCACAGGAGCAGCCCGAAAAAGATCTCACATCAGTGGCCACCCGCCTCGCCTGGGGAACCTCCAAAAAGGCCCCCATGGACGATCTTAGGGATCGCATGGGCACATGTGGAGTGAGGCGATCCCACAGATAGGCAAGGCCCAGGCCGGGAAGGGCTTTGAAGGTCAAAATCAGCACCTTGAACCTAGCCCAGTACTTTATAGGCAGCCAGTGCGGAGCCTGGAGCACAGCTGTCATGTGCTCCCTGCGACCCGCCCCAGTAAGAAGATGGGCCGCGGCATTCTGCACCAGCTGCAGCCTCCGGACCAGCTTCTCGGGCAGTCCCATGCAGAGCGCACTGCAGTAATCCAGCCTTGAGGTGATGAAGGCATGGATGACAGTGGCGAGGTCAGAGTCTGAGAGATATGTCCGAAGCCTCCGGACAAGATGTAACTGCCGAAACGCACTCCCCGCCATGGCCACAACCTGAGATTCCAGGCTGAGCCATGAATTGAGGAGCACACCCAGACTCCGTACCTGCGAGACCATGGGAGGGGAACCCCCCCCACACACAAGAGGAGATTCAGCCACTCCCAGGCCCCCCAGGCCCTCACCCACCAACATCATCTCCGTCTTGTCAGGATTCAGCTGCAGATGGCTCAATCTCAACCAACCCCCACAGCCGACAGGCAGTGGAAAAATAAAGAGACTGCATGGCCTGGGTCGATGGAAAAAGAGAGGTTGAGCTGAGTGTCATCAGCATACTGATGACACTGCATGTCCTGAAACCCTCTCACAATCTCCCCTAACGGCTGCATATAGATGTTAAACAAGAGGAGGGACAGAATGAGGGACTCCACACGTGAGGTCCCGGGGGGAAGACGTACACTCCCTCAAGACCACCCGGTGAGTTCTCCTGACCAGGAATGAATGAAACCAGTCCAGGACCGTCCTGCCAATCCTGGCACGGTCCCGCAGGTGAGTCACCAACACTTCATGATCGACTGTGTCTAATGCAGCTGAAAGGTCTAGCAGGACCAGTAAGATCGGACGACCCTGGTCCAACACCAGACAGAGATCGTCAACCAAGGCCACCAATGCAGACTCTGTACCGTACCCAGGCCGAAACCCGGACTCAGAGGGGTCAAGGAAACCGGTGCGGTCCAGATGTTCTTGGAGCTGCCGTGTCACAGCCCGTTCAATAACCTTCCCTGAAAAGGAAGGTTATGTGTCTGATCTCCCCAGAGAGCGAAATGTAAACTACTCACTGTATGAGAAGGGAATTTTCCACTATGCTGCTCTTCTGAGATTGAAAAAGTATTGGCCATTAAGCACATATTTAGCCTGGTAGTCTAAAGGCTTGCTGAATTCTGATCCTTCTCTTCAGAATCCGGACACAGTTCTTCAAATATGCATGTATGTGGCCATGCAGGTCTTCAAGGCCCTTTTAAATGGGCTGTGGTGGGTGGGGGAAATGGGTGTGCGCCCACAATGGGTGCGTGCCCGTTCCCATGGGTGCACACCCACCTCCATTGGAGCCCATTGCTCCAAGCGTGGGGGATGGGTGGAGGTAGGTGGAGATGGGTGGAGCGCAGGAGCGTGCACCCCCCAACCACCATGGGTGCCGTTCCATCCTATGGGCTCCCACCAATCCCACCACCCCCGCACTGCGGGCGGCATTCGCAAGGACGCCCCCCCACCGCACATGTGTGGAGTGGGGTTGCCCATGTGAAAAGGTCCCAGGCTTCTTGGGGTAGGTAGAGGGCGCTACTCTTTAACAACACACACCTACATCGTTCCCCTTGAAAGATGAACTTGACTTCACACAGAAAAGCATCCCAGTTCGCTCCCTTGTAGATGCCCACGCGCTCAGCCATCTTCTCAGCTTTGTAGTGAGAATATCAATACCCAACTCCTTCTAGATACAAAGACCTCTTGGAGACCCATCAGTCATGTGTATCCAGGCTCCCACAAGTTTCTCCTGGTCCTTGCCAGCTCTGCACACACACAATAAATAAAAGGGTGCCCTACAACTGAAAGATAAAAATAAAATACAATTTCTAAACACTGGAAATGGCTTCAGCAAGATTTGAACCCTAACAGCAGAAACAGTAATTGTGAGACCAATTTTGGAACTGATTTTCAAAAGAGCTCAACATCCATTTATCCAGCTCTTCTGAAAATCTGGCTTTTGGATGGAAATAGCGTGTGCTCAGCACTGCTGAAAATCTTGCTTTGGCCTCTCAAAGAGAGTGGAGTTGTTTTGGAAATTCTGGCCATAATTGTGGTTGCCGAGGACATGAAAATCTGGCATGAAAACACTACATTGGCATGCAATAAAATTCGGATTTATATATCAGTCTGATGAAAAATCAGACTTAATTAGCATGTTGATTAGACTAGATACTACTGTATTGATGAGAAATGCTTGGGAAAGAAATATGACTATAGAATTTTAGAGAAATATAATCTACCTATGTATGATGCACTTAGCACTATAGGGTGCTGTCCTTAGTCAATAATGTCAGTGAGAGTTTTGCCACTGATTTTGACGGTTTCAGGACCGCATCATGCAGTGCTCCCAGTACCCTGCCTCCGCCAGGACAGACAGCCATGGTGGCCAATGAAGTTCAGCCATGGCGGTTGGGTATGCCGGGTCACAACAGATGTGTTAGTCCGCTTTGACCTGCTGTGGCCCAGTTGGGCAGGTTTTAGCCCGGGCTGTGACCTTGGAGATTTGCCGAAGTCACAGGCCAGGCTAGTTGCCAATATGGCCTGGGGTAATCCCGGGCCAGATCTGGTGGCACCTGTACACATGTACAGGTGGGTCCCGAGCTATAGCAGGCCACAGGGTGCCAAGGTCATGTATGTTTTTACCCCAATGCAAGCTTTTGGGCTACAGGGGGCCCTTCCTCAGGTAGGGAACAAACCAGAACTATAGAACCTAGATACTTTGGCCCTGGTGCAGGCAGGCCATCCTTCGGCTTGTATGACTGGTGCACCTTACAGGCATGCTTAAAATGGTGCACTTGCACCAGGCTCCCTGGGAGGAGAGACCTCACTAGGGGAGCTACAGCAGCTGGGAGCCATTGGATATGGCTTCATACAGGACTCCACAGTTTTTAAGGATTCCAAAGGACAGCTCTGCCTTGATATAACTTGGTTCAGTCATATTTAAAACTATCCCAAAATGTGTCTGGCCTCCTCACCACTCTACCCAGCCCACTACCATTCCCTCTTCCGCGTCCTGCATCATTATAGTCCAGTGCTGGAGAGCCTTTTCCTTCCGATGGGTCACTTTGATAATGAGTCCAAGCTCTGCGAGTTGGAGGCTGGGGTGCATAAGAGATGTGCTGAGAAAGATTAGGCAGATGAGGGTCCAGATCATAGACCTATGCCATGGATTTGCCCCCTATCCTGGGGTGCATGCCCTGCTCTCTGTTCCCTTTCCCTGAGCTCACTCTTTAAGTGCTTGAGGGGAGAGACAGGAACTGTGGAGCAAAACAGCCGCAGGCCAGATGTGGCCTGTGGGCCAGAGGTTCCCTGCGCCTGATCTAGACGCTTCCCCCAGGTCTCCATGTGCCCACCCCAAAATGCTTCTATAACCTACTATGGGTTACACTTCCACTTCTCCTTCAGCACTCCTTTTTCGACTAAACCCCAGCACATTTTTACTTTGCATAAAATCATAGCATTTGCATAAAGGTAAATGGTTTGTGATTTTATGCAAATTTCATAACTTTAGCCAAATTTATGCCAAATGAACATCTTCTGGATTTTAAATAGAAGGTATCATCAGTTTATTACACCTAAAGGTGGCCCTTCGAGGTTAGAGTTAAGACGTATTATTGAAGCACAAATAATTCTGCTGCATGTGTTTGATTGATTGATAGATTGATTTTGTTACGGCACTGACTCTCACCATGGCCAGTGGGCTGCATGTGAATGAAAAAAGACCATTAGTCTCCATGGAAATTCTTCAGGTACCTTTCATCAGTACTATATTTGCATCCCAAACATTCCATAACTGACAACAGTACTTTCATACCTTGTCCACAAATCTGCTATTAGTCCATAGAGCATGAAACTGAATAGTCATTGCTTCATTGTAGACTGGTCTACACTTGTCTCTTGGACTAGTTTAAGCCCTTTTAAACTGGAACAAGAATCTAAGGGCGGTTTTAGATGATCCCGCTCACAAGCGGGATCGTTCAGTGCCGGCTTCGGGCACCCGCCTTCCTCTCAACGCCGTGTCTGATGTTCAGAAGAGCATCAGACACGGTGTGAAGTGTTGTGAGCATGCGCGCCCTTCTGTGCGGGCGCACTCGGGCAAAGAACCCGGAAGTGTGGCATGAAGCCGGCACAGCGGCGATCCGCCTTGACAGGGGCAGGATCCCCGGGGCCGGCTTCACGCGGCAGAGATCCGGCGTTCACGCGCGCCGGAGTTTTAGACGAGCGGCAACAATGGCAGCTGATAAAGGACTCAGCCGCCATTTGCGTCTCGTCTAAAACCGCCCTAAGCCTTCTCACAACTTTCTCTTACAATAACTTAAACTGGCTTTAGTAAGCTTAGTTCTGCAACTGATTTAAGCCTAAAATGACACAGTTTAAACTGGTTTAGCATGTATGTGGCCACTAAGCAAGTAGGAACACTACAAGGTACCTTCTGTACCTTGTCGGACACTGGGTTATCTGCCCACAAGCCCCTACACCATTCTTGCTACAAGCGCTGGATGATAAGCAATCTCTGGGGAGCAGTACATGTGCTGTGTATGGACACAGGAAGATCAGTTGCTTAAACCAGTTTAAATTTAAAGTAGTACAAGTCTTTTAAACAAATCATGTCCTTTTCTAAAAATCAAATGAGTATGTGCTGAACCATTTGTTTTAATGAGGGATACATGTTGGCTGCAATGTCCAGTAGAGCAGGGGAGTGTTCGGTACAGGCTCTGGCAGCCTAGCATAGAACTCCGATGAGCATCGTAGCTCCTTATCAGGGGGGCCTTGTGGGCTCTGCTCCAGCTGCCAGCTCTAGATGGAGGCCAGGGACCTGAAAATCAAGATAAGGATTGTGGCCAATGTACAGCTAAGACATGAGGTATAGTTTGCATAAAGTGACCACTGCAATTGAGAAACACACAGAGGAAAATTCGTAAATTGGATGGAAAACAGAATGAGTTGACACAATAACACAATGAGTTGACACAATAGCACAATGAGTTGACACAATAGTGGGCAGCTTTTCTGCATTGATGGTCCTGGTCTTCTGATGTGATTATTGTAAAACCGGTGGTAACAGTAGCTGAAAGTTCCAAATTTCTCATTTATTTCATGTAGCTTATATTGCGTATTCCAATTGTTGGAATATTGTTGGAAGAGCCATTGACAGCTTTCGTAATGGCTTTTAAAGGTTGTGGTTGACCTGATGCAAACAATGTGGTTGTAGAAAGAGGGGAAAGCATTGCTGCTTGCGAGGGGGACATTTTTGGGGAGGTTGTGTTGCCTAGTCATTAGCGCATACTGCTCTGAGTCACGTTCTGTTCCAGCTTTGTCACCGGGTGAAAACAAACAAAACGGTAGCCTGCATTGGCCTGCGTTAGCCTGGGAATCACCTGCTTGTCTGGTAGGTCACCACCAGATGTTCACCCACTACAGCACCAAGGCGGGCGGGTGGGTGGGAGGTTGCTACAGGATGTGTGAGCTGATGGTGGTCAGTGATGCAGCCTGGGTGAAGGCCTGGCCCCCTGAGCTAAACTGGGCTAACAGACTCCATGCTGTCTATTCAAGCCTTGCCCAGCCCCGTGGCGAGGTGAAATTGGAGGATCAGACCTGGAGGAACACCCTCACCCTAGCCACCAAACAGCTGATGAGGTGGCCTGACGGAGTGCCCCCAATCAGTTGTTTGACACCCTGGGTAAGAGTATGCCTCTGGGTCCCCCAACAACTGTTTTGCGGCAGCTCTTCCCAGGGGCCTGATCCTATAGTGCGGCGGGGGTCTGGTCGTCCTGTCCCATATGGACGGCTCTGCTGCCAACCTGTGCCGTGAAGGGATGGTAGCCCCCACGCCCGGATGGACAGCCCAGATGGAAACCCCCATGCCCAGATTACTGGGGGTGAGGGGGGCTGCTCATGTGAACTGCCCTCCTCTCCAACCCGAGGAGTGGCAGCTGCAGTGGCCCTCCTGGGGCAGCACATTCACCACCATCTTGTTTGCTTAAACCCACTGACTCAATGAATGAACTTGGATGAATCAGTCACTTTGCCTCTCTGTGCCTTGGCTTTCCGATATACGAAATGGGGATGATGATGATGTTTATCTACCTTTGCAAAGTGCAACAAATGAAAAGCTTTATTCATATTCACCACAGGTTACCTTGTTATTTCTTTCTTTGGGACTGTATTTAGTAGCTGAGTGAGGTGTGGTGGTGGTTTCACGGTGATATGCGAAAAGTAAAACATTTTGGAATTGCGGTGGCATGTTGAAACATGTCCTGTGTTTGATAATGGTCGTATGTCATTGGACCACTGCAGATGTATGTTACTAAAATCCATTAGGGTACAATATTTTTGCAAAAAGCCACTAAAACCCAATACAATGCCTTATCTTTGAAAAGTCAGGTGTAATACTACTAAATAGCAGTCAGATCATACCATCATGTGAAAACAGAGCATCAATTACAGTTATGAAGATACAGAAAGAAAATGAATATATCTGCATTCATCTTTGCATTCACCAACATCAGCCTAGAAGATACTCTAT
>QEPC01010217.1:4594520-4624422 GCA_003113815.1 Sphenodon punctatus
GACTCTCTTTCCATTTTTTAAAGGATGCTTTTTTGGCTCCAATAGCCTCCTTCACCTCACCATTTAGTCACACAGGCAGATGTTTGGTCCTCTTCCTACCTTTTTTAATTTGTGGAATACATTTAATCTGAGCTTTCAAGAGGGTGTTTTGAAATAGTCTACATGCTGCCTGTAGACATTTAATTCTTGCAACTGCTCCTTTAAGTTTCTCTATAACTAGTTTCCTCATTTTTACATAGTTATCCTCTCTGAAGTTATATGTTACCACAGTAGTTTTATTTGGCATTTTCCCTCCTGTGAGTATGTAAAATTTGATTATATTATTATCACTATTGCCCAGCAGCTCTAGCATTGTTACCCCTCACTCTAAATCCTGCACTCCACTTAGGACTGGATCCAGAGTGGCTCCTTCTCTTGTTGGTTCCAGGACGAGCTGCTCCAGGTAGCAGTCATTTATGACATCTAGAAATTTTATCTCTGCATCCCACTCCGAGGAGACATTCACCCAGTCAAGGTCTTCCTCTCCCCTGTAACTAAGATAAGCCCTGCTTGCAATGTTTCAACTTTGCAAATGTATCCCTGTCCCTTCTTATGTCCCCCCACCCCTTGTCTTTCCTAGATTGTAAGCTCCTTGGGGCAGGGACCTGTCTCTAATGAATGATTGTACAGCGCCAGCTACATTGCTGGTGCTATATAAATAATAATAATAAAGTGCCAAACACAAGTTAAAAAATCCAAAGAGATAAAAGGTTAAAAAGTAGAGCAAAGTTACAAGTCTGGTAAAAATGAATCCTATCCCCAGAGGAAATGTAAAAGGAGTGGACTGATAGTGAAACCAGTGGTATGATGGAAGGGTTGTATGGGAGGGGGAGCCCGTGGTTAAAAACCTTAGTTCAGCATGGGCAACCACTTCCCTCTTTGTTCTTCTCATTTCTCTGCTGTGCACATGGATGCTGGGGAATCAGTTCCACTTCCTGATATTCCTCTATCTATGGAATAGAGCGGAATGGAGATGGGAGTGTGTGAAACCACAGGTTGGGCAGGAGAGTTCTGCAGCTCGCTGACTGGCAAGTGCAGAAAGTGGCTTCTACTTTTTCAGAACTTCACCTTTCTCTGGCCAGTCAACCTTCCTTGCTCTTCCTGGGGCCCATTTAAGAGATGTCAAGCAGCGCACACAGAGGACGCTGCCTGATCATTTGACAGCTGCCCTGATGCTAAAGAGTCCTCCTTTCTCAAGAAACCTTTTATGAGTGAAAGTGGAGAAGGCTGAGAAGTAATAGCTTGTGACAGGATGGAAGATAGAGATGGAGTAGCGAATGGTGGTAGAATCCAGCCTTCAGCTTTCTCTCCTTTCCCAGAGACCCGAGAAACTCCTGAAGTTAGAAGTATCACATTAATAATAATTTTTTTAATAGCACTCCCCTGCCATGGCAGTCAAAGCACTTCACATAGAACTAATTAACACAACTTTTAATCCTCACAGCAACCCTGTGAGGTAGGTTAAGCTGAAAGAATATTGTGACTAGCCCAGGGTCACTCAGTGAGTTTCTGGCTAAAACAAGACTTGAACTGGGGCCTCCCCCTACCTCCTGGTCCAGGTATTGCATGCTTAGCCACTACACCACACTGGCACCACATTAGCCTTTCACCTATGAAGACTTCTTTGTTTCTGATAACTCGGACAATAAGTTAAATATAACACATTTCCATCTTCTTTCATCCATCTTTCCATTATCTTTGCATCTTTCCATCCTCTTTGCCTCTTTCCATCAACTACCACTTCAAAACCCGTTTTTGCTGAAGCATCACAATGTTCTTACCAGCTCTGATGGACCTTCCTGCTTTTTCTGCATTAGATGGTTCAGACGTTGAACTGAGTGCTGTACCATTGTTGCCAGCAATAGTGAAAGAAAACTGCTCAAACACTTTCTTCTAAAGCTCCCTTTGTTTAGTGTAGTGGATGTAGTCAGTAGTGGCATAGCTAGGTTCGAATGGGCCCTGGTGCAGAAGATGACACATCCCCTTTTCCTTAACCCTTTCTCCAAGCAGCACGGGACACAGCTTTACCAGGGAGCATGGGTCCCCTAGGCTTCTGGCCCTCAGTACAGTTACACTGTCTTAGACCTGGTTCAAAATAGCTGTTCTGTTGTTGTGGAACATTTCCAGAACAGCTTTGTTTTGATTGTGTTTTGATTGGCATTCCAGTCAGAAACAGTTTTGATCGGAATCCTGACCAACAACAACTCGTTTGTGCATGCACAAAATGGCTGCTGCCTATATTCAAAATGGTGGCAGCAGACATGCTGCTGCCATGTTGAGTATGGGCCGTGGCCATTTTGCGCATGTGCAAATCGCCCCGGCAATTTTTTAAAAAAATATGTCTTCCATTCCGATTGGAATTGGAAAGACTATTGTCTGTTCCTGTTTTCGATTGGAATGGACGAAACAATCAGAACGGGTAGAATTCTGTGTTCAGCCCTATGCTGCCTGTCTCTGGCTACGCCCTTGGTAGTAGTCAGTCCTCACTTTCCTCCAATAACTTATGAAGAACCGGATGGGAAGGCTCTCTCCCTCCCCTCCATGTTTCCATATCTCAGCTGGAGCCATCAAGATTGGCTCCTTTGCAGCCTGCACACGTAGGAACCATCTTCTGGGAACAGACTGTTATGTATTTAATGAACCTGAGGAAAATAAGACATTAAAAGGTCGCAGGGCTACATAAGTTTGCTGTTCTATCTGCCAAATGCACACTCATTCAGCTGCCACACAGATACTTGGCACCTCCTTCATTAAAGAGATTTAAGGAAGGTACAGTGCTTGGAAATCTACTTTGAGCATGCGGAAGACACCTGATTGGCACCAGCCGTTTGCAAGTGAGGGTCAAAACACAAGTGGAGACAACCTGATTCCTTATCCCCATACAGAATGGAAATACTCTTCCGACATTGCTTCCTCTGGACAAACAAACAGGTAATGACTAATCCTTGACCATGTGGGGCTTTCTGGGTTCCTTGCCTAATATCAATGGGTTAATTGGGATTATCTGTAAGAAACAACATCCACCATTACATGTCCTCATAAATGCTTCTTAGTAAATGGAACCTAGACCCCAGGCATACATTTTTATGTTTAGATTTTGATTGCTTCCCCCTAAAGGGGTTTTATATTTGTATTTTCCATGTTTTATATTTTTGTTTTAAATTGTAAGTCGCCCTAACCTGCTTTGCAGAAGGGGCAGGGTATAAAACTGTATAATAAATAAATAAATTAAATATGTATAGTCTAAAGATTTTGCTGCATTAAAAAGCACCCAAGGACTGATTTATTCTCCAGGTGCTTTTAGGATGCACTGCTGGTTCCAGTTAATGTGTTTTCTCCCCTTCTAAATTATTTTTAAATGGATTTTATATTGTTTTAGCATGTCTTTCTTGTGAAGTGTTCCAAGCGACATTTGGCGAGGTGCATTATAGAAATCAAATTATTATTATTTTTATTGTTCCAGTATTATTATTATTATTTATTCCAGAAACTTGGATTGTATTAAAAAAAAATTAAGCACTTGCTCTTTTTCCCATTGCAAAGAGACCCTGCCTAACAGAACTCCTTGCATTGTCAATTATTTTAGGATGACAGGTTAGCAGGTTACAACAAACATCAACAGATGTGGAAGCATCAGATCTGTATTTTGCTGTCGTACCTGTGGTCATTAGCAAAATATGAACCCTGTTAAATAGACAAATAGAACACAAACAACACTTTTAGGTCATTGAAATGGGCGAATGAGCGCTCTAGTTGTTCTTACTATGTGGTCCTTTGAAAAGAATAAAAACCTCTCCTTTTTCCATTACTACCTTGGCAATAAAATCCAGTTTTTCTGTGCCAGCTGCAGAGGGGAGGGGCCAGCATACAAATATTCCTACTATTGTAGTTGATGCTTTTGACCTTTTATCAACATTTATTATGGCACAGTGGCTCAACTAAAGGATGTTTTAACTAGCTTACATGAAATGAATAGCTTCACCCTTGCTTTTCAGTCCTACCCCTTTATATATTTGTTCTCAGTACAGAGCTGTGCCAGGCAGTTTTTCATATACATTTCCTGAGTGGTAAAATAGCTTTGGAAAGAGGTGGCTTTCTATACAGTTGTGTTTGATGAGGCTTTTCAGCCAGAAGACGGGTGGCAAAATCAGAGCCAATCATTCAGATGTGGAAGGTGTCGCAGTGAAAACATTCCCCCACCCTTTTAAAAGAGAATTTAAATGCAAAATATTGCTTCAGAGCACAGATTATTTTTTCCCAGTTAGAAAGATGGCCAAGTAATAATTCTGAGTGGTTCCTTTCTATCTGCTCCTGTTCCATTTCCCTGTTGTTATTCAGTAGGGCTGTACTGAATATTAAAACAAAATATTAACGAGTATTTCTGAGGTTCTGAGGACTGTACCCGAGTGGGCTGATCCTCGGTACCCCCGAGAATACTCAGGATTTGTAGGGGTAGGGGACAGGAAGGGGGGCAGTGCAGCCAGGGAAGAGAACAGTGTGGGTCATGGAAGGGAGTCAGGGAATAGGGCAGTGGGTGCAGGGAAGAGGGCAGCAGAGGCCAGGGAAGGGCTCTGGGACTACATTTCCCAGCATGCTCCCAGAGAGCTTTAGGAGGATGTATGGAGAAACCTAATTCGAAACACAGGGAGGCCAAGTCCAGAGCGGCGTACCCGGCTCCCGCATGGCTTTTAGGTGAGTGGCACCAGCCCCCTTCCCTAGCCTCGGCTGCCCTCTTCCCTGGCCTCCCTTCTCTGGCCTGCACTTTGTCTTCCCTGGCCGCGCTTCCTTTTCTCCCCTCCACCCCGCACTCGGTCAAGGTTTTTCTGAGTCCCGAAGTGGTGGGGCGATTCCTTGGCTATTTGAAACTCAGAAAAATGAGAGCAAATGGCCAAGTACTCGTTAAAAGTGAGGAAAATCCAAGTACAGAGTTTCAGACCTATTATTTGGCAAGGCCATCCTGGTTCTTCAATTTAACTTCAAGAAAACTGAAAAATCTATCCTGCTACCACTCCAGACTGCTTTTTGTGAAGCAATCAAATCCCAGAAGCACTCAGCCCATTCATTCCTTTCTAGTAACATTTTGACATCATTATAGGGACTTTGATTTGTCTTGAAATATAAGCTCTCAACAAGACAATCTTGCTCATGTGCATTGCCAAGAACTCTGAGCAAAAAACCCTGGGCTCTTCAAGTCTCTTCCTTTTGACAGACATCATTTTGCAAAGTCAAGACATTGGTACGGGCTGGTTGAAGCATGCCTTGAAATGCCCTTATGCTTTTGAAAAGTGATTCTATAAAGATGGCATGATGGGCTTTCGTTGCTGTTATCTCTCAGTAAGCGCATATTGAGCTTGTCCTCTTTGTAAGAAAAAATAGATTTTTCTATTTGCTAGCTGTGTTAACTCTGTATACAAAGTTGAAATTGAAATTCAAGCTGGGATCTTTTTGAATTGTGCATCATCGCCAGGAACAAAGATTCTCCATTTGGAACAACTCTGTAGATGAGGCCCTAGTTGGAATCGAATTCAGCTCAGTCTGCCACATTGGCTCATAAATGTGGCAAAGAGTTAGAAAGTAATAACATATACATTCTTGTTACTAAGGCAAACGGACTTGTTACTAAGACTGAACGTGCAGGTTGAGTAGGTATATTCATATTCAGTATAAAGGTACCATTTTTACATAGTCATTTTTCTCACCATAACTACCCTTTCATGTTGAGACATTGCACTGGTTTAGTATGAGGAGAGACAGATATTATATCTATAGATCTATATCTATACTATTTCTAGAGAGAGTGTGTATCTATCTATCTATCTATCTATCTATCTATCTATCTATCTATCTATCCAATCTGACGGTGTGCAAGTTACTTCAAACTTCTTAAAATTACATACTGGTTTGCCATCCTTTCCTTTTGCTTTCTGTATTTTCACATACTTTACCAGCAGGGCATGAACTCTCTGATTGAACTCCAGGAGCTATAAATAAATAAATAATTTAGTCGCCAGACTTTATCCTGATATTAAACGTTCTTGCCCCACTACACCCCTGAACCAGTCGCCAGCCTCAGTTTTCTGGGTGCCGATGGCTCCCAGGCACCTGCAGATTTTGCGCCCTGTACCAGGGTAGGAAACCTGCAGCCCGTGGGCCAAATACGGCCCATTAATGTTTTTTGTTTGATTCTTTTCTAATTCTTGGATCCAGCCCACAGATCGAGTCCTCACCCTCAAGCACTGAAATAATGGGCTCAGCGGAGGGGAAAGGAGGGCATGCACTCAAGAATAGGAAATGGATCCATGGCACAGACCTATGATCAGGACACTCTCCTTCTCCACCCCCATCTTGAGGACACCCCTTAAACATTTCTGCCCCCTACTCCCATCTGGCCCATGGAGCTTGTACTCATTTTCAAAGTGGCCCGCGGAAGGGATAAGCTTTCCCATCTCTCTGACCCCATGTCTCTTAGCAGACTGTAGGCCAACACTGTGAATTTCCTGGGCTCTCCCCTGGCACTTGATGTTGGTTGTTTGCAGCCATTAACTTATGCTGTATTTTCCTTTTCAGTTGCCAAGAGGCAAAATCAGCAGCGTGTCCTTGCACTACGGAGGAACAGCAGCTGAGATGATGAGACAGACCATCTCTGAACCTGTCGTTGCTCTCTATCCCTTTCCATTATTTGTTTGTAAGGGAGTCTTTCCCCTGCCACTCCTATTCCTTAAGAGCAAGGGGGCAATAAACTGAGGTTATTTTTCAATGGAAGAGATGATGTCTCATTTTTCGTTTTACTAACTTATTTCTTTCAGTTGCATCCTACTAGGGCTGTTCAGGAAATGCCATCTCCTGCCCCCTTCCACCGCTCGAATATCCTAACCTTTTCCTTCCCCCCCAAATAGCCTGGAAAATATTTAATTTTAATTGAAGTTTTTTTCAGTTTTTTTTTAAAAAACAAAAAAACTGAAAACTTGGTATTCCACAAAAAATAAATACTGGTTGGTTAGTGGCTTTTCAATTTTTAATGAAGGCCAAACATTTATTTATTTTATTTATAAAAACATTTGGTACCCCGCCCCTCCTGCTCGGGGCAGCTTACAACATTAAAACACATTAAAATCAATAAAAAACAAACAATAAAAATTAAAAAGAGAAGGCACAGAACCAACCCCACCCCTCCCAGCCCATCCTACATCCCAGATCCCTCACCAAAAGCCAGGTGGAACAGCCACGTTTACACATACGACAGAAGGAGGGGAGATCCGGGGCCACCCGGGCCTCCACCGGGAGGGAGTTCCACAACCTAGGTGGAGCCACAAAGAACGCTGTCTCCATAGTGGTCTCCCGTGCCGCACAGGGGACCTCAAGAAGGACACTCCCAGTGCACCGCAGAGGCCACTCCAGAGCGCGGAGAGTGAGGTGGTCCCACAGGTAAGTCAGGCCAAGGCTGTATAGGGCTTTATAGGTCAGAACCAATACCCTGAATCAGGCCTGGAAGACTACGGACAGCTAGTGCAGAGCCTGGCGCACCGGTGTAATGTGCTCATGGCGACCCATCCCTGTAAGAGGACAGGCCACTGCATTCTGCATTAGCTGCAGTCTCTGGACCGTCACCATAGGTAGCCTCACGTAGAGTGCGTTGCAATAGTCCAATCTCGAGGTAATGAAAGCATGGATGATGGTGGCCAGGTCACTGTTGCAATAGTCCAATCTCGAGGTAATGAAAGCATGGATGATGGTGGCCAGGTCACCATCTGAAACATACGGCCGAAGCTTCGCACCAGATGTAATTGGCGAAACACATTCCTTGCCTTAGCCCCCACCTGGAAATCCAGGCGGAGCTGCGGTTCAAGGAGCACGCCCAGACTACGGACCTGGGATACCAGTGGAGGGTGGATCCCATCAATGATGGGAGCCGCCACATCCACTTCCCTCCCCACCACCATCACCTCCATCTTGTCGGGATTCAGCCTCAGTTGGCTCACCCTCATCCAATCCCCAACAGCTGCCAGACATCGGGTAAGCATAGAGACTTCCGGGTCTGGGTCGGATGAAAATGAGAGGTAGAGTTGGGTGTCCTTAGCATATTGATGACACCGCACCCCATACTGCCTCACGACCTCAACAAGTGGCTGCATATACACGTTGAACAAGAGCAGGGACAGAATAGAACGTTGCAGGACACCACACGTGAGGTCTCGTGGAGATGAAAAACAGTGCCCAAGCACCACATGCTGAGTCCTCCCAGCTAGGAAGGAGTGTAACCAGTCAAGGACGATCCTGCCCACTCCAGCTCGATCCCGCAAGCGAGTCAACAATATCTCATTGTCAACGGTATCAAAAGCAGCAGACAGATCTAACAAAATTAGCAGGGTTGATCGACCCTGATCTAATTCACGGCAAAGGTCATCGACCAAGGCCACAAGCACAGTCTCCATGGCATAGCCTAGCTGAAAACCGGACTGAGAGGGATCCAGATTACCAGTGCGGTCTAGGTGCCCCTGCAGCTGCTGGGCCACAACCCACTCAATAACCTTCCCTAAAAAGGAAAGGTTAGAGATCAGCCAATAACTAGCAAGGGAAACAACGTCAAGTGATGGTTTTTTGAGGAGAGGCTGCACCACTGCCTCATTGAGGCAGCCTGGCACTCTGCCCTTCTAAAAGGAGGCATTGATCACCCACGTCAGCAACGGCTCCACCGTCCCCTGGCTGGCCTTAACCAGCCAGGATGGGCATAGGTCAAGTTCACAAAAGATGGCCTAACAGTCCCAAGGACATCTCCCATCCCGACAGATGACACCAACTGAAATTGATCCCACAAAACTGGACAAGTTGGGGCTTCCACAACGTCCGGGTCACCCACTGCAATAAATGTGGCGTCGAAGTTGTGGTGAATCTGAGCGATTTTCTCTGCAAAATAATCACCAAACATGTCACAGTGGGCATTAGATAACTCCAATTGCAGGTGGATGGATGGAGGACCGACCAACCCCCTCACTACCTGGAAAAGCTCCACTGGACAAGATTTTGCAGAGGCTATACGAGCAGCAAAAACCTCCTTTTTTGCTGCCCTTAGAGCTACAGCATAGGTATGTAAACTGGCTGTTGCAATCCGTCAGCTTCGGCACACGAATGGCACCACCATCGCTCCAACCGCGTCTCATCCCGCTTCAGCAACTTCAGGCCCTCTGTAAACCATGGAGGCCTGAGGAGCCGTCACCAAGCAGACATGTCGGAGCCATCCAGTCAATGGCCTCCAACAGCCAGGTATTCCATAAAGCCACGAGGTCATCAAGTGGGCGGTCATCAAGATCAGAGGGTAACTCCCTAAGAGCTTTCCAGAACCTCTCGGGTTCCATTAGTCTCCGGGGGCAAACCATCCATATTGGTTCTACACTCCCCCGGAGGCAGACATGTGCCAGGAGACGTGTTTGCAGGAGGTAATGATCCGTCCATGACAAGGGTTTTACTAACGCCTCCCCCATCAACGTATCCCCCACCTCAAGGCCAGTGCAAAAAAATCAGGTCCAGGGTATGTCCCACATCATATGTTGGGTCGTTGACAATTTGGGACAGGCCCATGGTTGCCATGGAGGCCATGAACTCATGCTCCGCACCACCAAGACTGGCGTCAGCATGTATGTTGAAGTCCCCCAAGACTAATGTGTTCGGGGAGCACAACACCACATCCAACACTAGCTCCATCAGAGTGAGTAGGGACGCTGCTGTACAGGTAAGTGCACGGTATACAAGCAGCACCCCCAATCTGTCCCCCGACAAATCAGACACAAGATGGAGGTCCTTTACCCCCGATATGGCCTGCACTAGATATCTCCAGTGCAGGCCATATTGTTTTTTAATCAAAAACAATAATTTAATTATGAACATTTTCATTATGCAAAAAAGCCATTCATTTTTAAGAAACAACAACCCAACAACAACAAACCAACAATTTGATTTTGATTTTTTTTTACCAGCTCTAAAAATGTACACTAAAGCCTCATCCATACTAGAAATTTGTCCCACATTTAGCAAGGCAGGAGGGTGGGAAGTCATCCATCTTCCTTGCCCTGTATTCCAGAAATCCATGGCAAGATCTTATTATTATTATTATTATTATTTATTTTAATTATTTTTTATATAGCGCCGACCTCCCCCCCCAGCCATGACACTTGGAGCACTTCACATAGAACAATTTAACACAACTTTTTAATCCTCACATCAACCCTGTGATGTAGGTTAGGCTGAGCAAATATTGTGACTGACTGGCCCAAGGTCACCCTGTGAGTAAGGCGAGACTTGAACTGAGGCCTCCCCATACCCTCCCGGTCCAGGTACTGCGCATTTAGAAAGCATCAATTTGTGGGGTTGAAAAGCAGCACAGCAAGGAGGATGAGTTCTTAGAGAGGAAATGTTATTCACAACATTCAAGTCTGGATCTGTTTTTGTCTCCACGTGGTTTCATATATGAATTTGAGATTTTTGTTTGTTTGGTGCATTCTAGAGATAGAGGCTGTTTGCAACGTTTAATACCAAAGATGTGTTTGCATCGATGTCAGTTCTCACAAAGATGAGTGGTGTTTGGAAGCAGGATTTCGGTTCAGGTTCATCTTGGTATGTGGTTGTGGGTAGCATAGAGTTAGAAGGGATCTTGAGGGTCATCTAGTCCAACCCTCTTCTTGGACACAGGATGACTACAGCAACAACATCCCTGAAAGATGGCTGTCCAGCCTCTCTTTGAAAACCTCCAACAACAGAAAGCCTACAGTCTCCCTAAGTAACTTGTTCATTGCTGCACAGCTCTTACCATTAGGAAGTTTTCTCTTCTATTTAACAGAAATACACCTTCCTGTAACTTGAACCGATTATTTCTAATCCTGCCATTTGTAGCAATTACAGAACAGTTCCTTGCCATCTTTACCTTCAAGACTCTTCATGGCCTTCTTCCCCCATATCTTTCGGCACTTGTTTCCTGCTACATTCCTTCCTGAGAACTTCGCTCCTCCTCTTCCACCATCTTTACCCGCCTCAGTGCCTCCTACTTCTGAAAATATATTTGCCCCTTCTCTCATGCTGCGCCCCATGCCTGGAACTCCTTCCCTGAATGCATTCGATCTGCTCCTTCTCTCCCAACCGTAAATCCCTCCTAAAAACCTACCTCTTCTATCATGGCTTCCCTAGCTACACACCCCACCTCCCACCCTGATTGCTCATTGATGCTATCCTATCAGTTAGCATCCACTTCTCCTCTGTAACTAAGCTCAGCATGTGTACTCACAACCTCTCAACTTTGTAAATATCTCGTCTCTCCTTATGTTCCCCTCTCTCTTGTCTCCCCTCCCTTGTCTTTCCTAGACTGTAAGCCCTTCGAGTTAGTGACCTGTCTGTAATAATTATTGTACAGTACCAGGTACATTGCTGGTGCTATATAAATAATAATAATCTTGGTGTCAGCCCTTGGATATATGAAGAATGTTATCATATCTCCCATTAATCTCGTTTTCAACTGACCCAGGTCCTCCTGTCTCATTACTTTCCCAATGTTTGGAGGCCGTGGCGGATTGAATGCGGCAGAGCAGACTGAAGCTCAATCCTGATAAGACGGAGGTGATGGTGGTGGGTAGGTCGAGGGAGGTGCTGGCTCCCTTGGTAGGGGGGGTCCACCCTCCTGTAGCCCAGCAGGTTCAGAGTCTGGGAGTGGTGTTGGACTCGAGGTTCCGGCTGGATCAGCAGGTAGAGATGGTGGCTAAGGCCGCCTTCCGCCAGCTGTATCTGGCACAGAGGCTGTGTCCATACCTTCCCAGGCCCGACCTGGCCACCCTCATTCAGGCCTTCATCACCTCGAGGCTAGACTACTGCAATGCGCTTTACGTGGGGCTTCCCTTGTTTCTGGTTCGGAGGCTGAAGCTGGTGCAGAATGCGGCGACTCGTCTCCTTATGGGGACGGGAAGGCGGGAGCACATTACACCTGTGCTCCATACTCTGCACTGGCTGCCAATAGCGTACCGAGCCCGATTCAAGGTGTTAGTGTTGATCTATAAAGCCCTACATGGTCTGGGCCCCTCATACCTCGGAGACCGCCTCGCCCTCCGTGCCACAGAGAGATCCCTGCGGTCCACCGAGGATGCCTTTTTGGAGGTCCCCTGTGTAAAGTGGGGGGTCACAATGGAGAGGGCGTTTTCGGTGGCTGGGCTGAGGCTCTGAAATTCCCTCCCGGAGGAAGCCCATCTGGCCCCAGGTCTGTTGGCATTTCGGCGAGCCTGCAAGACCTGGCTGTTCGCCCAGGCCTTCGGAGGGGAGGGTGGGAGGGTGGGGATTTTTGAAGAGTTTTTATGTTAAGGGGGTTGTAGGCATGAGGGGGCGGCTAACAAATATTTATAAATAAATATAAATAAAATACATTTTCTACGCTAAACATACCCAGTTCCTTCACCTTTCCTCATAAAAACTACTTTGCACTATAGGTGCAATTACATGGGCTGTGGCGGCCCCAATTGCCCATGTGCCCCGTGGTGGCCAATCACAGCTGCCACACATCTGGGCCAGCAAGGAGAGCAGGGTGGATGGTCCACCACCCCTGCGGGGAAACCGGGCTGTTGTTGGAGGTCCCACCACGCCCCGGGGTGGCATGAGGTACCCGCTGCATTTGGGCAGTGTTATCCCACATCAGGCAGTGTGATACAGTACATCGTATGCCCAGTGGCCACCAGATGTTCACCCCGCTCTGCAGCTGGCTACTACATGATGCGTCCTCCAAAAAAGGCCGGGGACGCAGCACTTAGTATGCTTAATCAAAGTGGGGTAAGACTGCCCAACACTTGGTATCGCACCGCCACTCGTAGGCCGGTCCCCATCTGCCCTGCCCTGCCCTGTGACAAGGTCCACCATGGGGCTTTGAGTGGCAGGTGTTGTTGCCAGTTGTTTGTGGCCACGTCATGGTCACCCTTCTCTGAACCTGTTACAATTTGTCAATGCCCTTAAAAAGAGATGCCCCAAACTGGACACCATGCTCCAGATGAGGTCTGAGCAGTGGGTGATTTCAGACGTTACGCCGTCCCGATTCGTCCCAGTGAATCCCCGGCGAGGGTGAATGAAATAACGACCCCCCCGTGGTAAAAAATTGGCTCAAATAGACGTGCCGGCTGATCCCGGTGGGGAATCGGGGAGGGGGCAGGGCTGCGGGGTGCAACATGTGGCTGCACGGCCCCGCCCCCCGCCGCCCACCCTCTGGGGAGACAGGCGGGCGCCGCAGCCAATGCGGCCGCAGCGCCCAGCCGCTTTGCGCCATGGCCCGGGATCCCACCGGGGATCCCGGGCCGTGNCGTTACTTTTTATTGCTTCCCGCCGGCAATCACTCTCACCATGCTTTCGGAGGTCGGCCCGCGGGGAGCCTGGGAAGCGTGGTTGAAATTGACCCCATGTGGGAATCGGCCATGGTGAACATCTGGCGGCCGCCAAACAGACGTTCAGGGCGCTTTGGCCCCGCAGCGAAATTGACCGTGGTTCACTGTGGTTGACTGTGATCTCGTAACGTCTGAAAATACCCAGTGTTGAATAGAATGGAATTATTACTTCCACTGACTTGGAGACAAGGTTTCTATTAACGCAGCCTAAAACTGCCTTAGCCTTTTTATAGTTGATTCCTGTTCAGTTTGTGATCTGCCACAATCCCTACACCTTTTTCACGTGTACTGCTGCCAAGCCAGGTATCCACCATAAAATGCATTGGGGGGGCAGGGGGGTGTAAAATACCTGCGCATTTGTTTTTTTCTTCCTTAAATGCAGAACTTTACATTTATCTCATAAGAATAAATGTAAGTTAGGGGTGACCTAATGATTGAAATGTGCCATGAGCTTCTAGCATGGCTCATAGCGAGGGTAGGCTGCTCGCAGAACTTGCATACTCTCGCCAACAGGTTGGCCCAGTCAAAGATATCATCTGAACTGCTTTGCCTCCATCTCATAAATACCTGGGAATGTTATTAGAGGAGTTGTAGAGGACAACAGCCTAGCTGAGAACTACACCAGCAGTTATCCTCCATGTAGGTTACTGTGAAGTGAACCTGAAGCTGTTAATCATAAGTGAAGAAAGAGATTATGCAGATCATAGCTTCTCACAGTTCTGCATAGCTATGTCTTCTTAATCACAATAATTTATTACTTTCCCTTTGCTGTACATGCAATTTAAAAGTTAAGTCTAGGCAAGTCTTTTACTTATTAATTAATTGTGAAACTCTCCCTCTCTCTTGTTAGCCATGGGGAAAGATACATGCATGACAGGGAAACTGGGATGCTTTATAGTCTTGCTTCTTTTTTATGGCTATATTATTAATTGAAGATAAAATTATGCTGCCATGATAGAATTATCTCCCTTTACTCAATTAAAATGGCTCTTTTCTAAACTTTCTAAGTTATATCAGTTGCCTTCATCATATGGCAAGACTGAATAACTGTTCTCTGCAACTTAAAGGGCATCCTCACCTCTTGTAGACCATTTTGGTGTATCCTGTTGGAAATGGGCTGCATGGTAAAATGCAACTTAATGGTGGGTCCTGCAACTTCTATGGTGCAATTGGGCGGTGACCCGGGGGGACTGCTGGTCCATCAAATGTAGCCCTGGGCGTAGTCAGTAACTGGCAGCCGTGGTGGGTGTCCTGTGGTTGCATTACTGTTCGCTTTCAAATTAAGCTCTCAATTTGAGTATAATTAATGAGCACCTGTCTCAGCTGACCCTAAGTGATCAAATCACAACCATGTGGTGAATTAAAATGAATGAAACATTTGCTTGATATAACGGGCAACTGGCTTGGTAAAAGTTTTAAAAATACCTTGCATTTAAACATTGTTTTCATCTAAAGACCGTGGAGGCCTCTGAAGTCAGTTGAAAGACTCCTGTTGACTGCAAGGACTTTGAATCATTCTCAAACATTATATAATCAAGCTGTGGTATAGCCCTGGGAGGTAATTATTTTACATATGCAGGAACAGACAGGCACAGTCCGCTCCACCAGGGATTCTGCTGGGGCATGGACTATTGAAGTGAATTGGGCTTGTGCCGCCACTTCAAGGATTGGGGGGGTGCTCAGGCTTGTGGTGCACATGATACAATTGTTAACATCAGGTGAACTACCAGGACCTCTCCCGCTGCACTGGCACGATGGGACCTCTCCCACTGACTCCCACATATAGAGACACCTCAGCAAAGGAGTTTCAAGAGTGGAGAGGAGCACTTCTCTTGAGAGAGACCCTTCCCCGCCGAACTGGAGGAAGTCTCCTGGCCTGTCTCCTCACTGGAGACACTCCCTGGGGTGCCAGTCCTGCTCATCAGAGGCGATCTCTGAGGGTCCGGTCTCCCTCCATGCTCTGCGATCTACTGGAGAGTAGCTTATGCTCTACCAGTACATCATGATGGACCTTTTGGACCCTCATTAGGTATTTTTAGATGGACGTGAGGCCACCCTCACAGCTGCCAGTTACCAGCTCTGCCTGGAACTACATCAGATGGACTGGCAGTGTCCCTGGGCCACGGTCCGTCTGCCTGCGTGGTGCCCCCACCACCACCACCATAGAAGTTGCGGGCACTCACCCGATGCTCTAAGCTGGTGCCCGCAACTCCATGGTGCTGAACGCAGCAACGGACTGACGGGTGCGGAGGTGCACCATGGGTCCCCCAACAGATGAGCAACAATGCAACATTTGGCCTCTGCTCTGGGTTGGCTGGCCTGCTCCCAGCGGCATGCTCCGGGATCTTGTAGCACACGCCGTGCTGGGCTGCCCCGAGCTGCTCCAACCCGACCTGGCAGGTGCCCTTCACACGGACCGATACACCCAGGGGTGACAGAGGCATCCATGGACACCTCCGGTGCTGCTGTCAGTCTGTTTACACCCATTGTCGCATGTGATGCAATGGGTGAAATCCTAGCTCTGTTGAAGGCAATGGCAAAACTTTCATTAGTTTTTCTGGAGCCAGGAATTTGCCTATATAACCACTGGCACAACCAGGAGTAGAATGCAGGACTCTTGACTCAAAGTTTTCTCAGAACTTCTTCTCCAGAGGGTAAAAAGCTAGTAGGATCAATTCCAAAGTGGTGATAAAGATGTTTATTGTGGAGTGTGGATTACGTCTAAAAATCAAGCTTTTTAGGCTAAGCAAGTTCATCCAAAATAACAGAGTGAAAAACAAACCTAGCCTAAGAAATGGAGAAATTACACACCACTCCTGCTTACTGCAACAGTTAAACTACTTGCTATAGTGTAAGGAAATGAGCGATGCGCATCAAACAATGACTGGAATAAGCTTTACGCTTACAGGCTTTTGTTTCCAAATAGAACTAAACAATCAAAATAAACGTATCAAAATGAGTAAAATTGTCATTAATTCAGATGTTATTTGTGAGGTAACTAGATAAGTCTGAATGAGAATTAGTTTGAACGGTATCCTCCAGTCTTAGCAGAATTTCTTTCCAGGGTCATTTAGTCAATACTCCAGTGATATTTTGCAACTTCTATTAATATGGATGTTTTTAGATGGATGGGCTGCCCTTGGTGCTGGTCGTGCCAGCCTGCTTCACCCCCAGGTGGTCCATCTGTCTAAAGGCAGTCTGCCAGATGTTGAATCGGAGCAGGTGGGCAGTCCTACTGCTGGTGCTCTGGAACATCCTGGAGTGCCGTCGATGGAGCAGGCCGGCCAAACCTGGAGCACAGGCCCGAAGCGGAGCACCTGTCCGTCTAATGTGCGGACCCACGTTGCTGCTCTGCTTCCAGCTGGCTGCTGCCCCGGGCAACACCATAGCGTTGCGGACGCTCTAGCCCACCACACTATTGTGGGTGTAGGAGTGCTGAGCAGGTGGACTGTGGGCTGGGGAACCCATCGCATCTGTCTGATCCTGACCCAGACAGGGCTTGGAGCACAAGGGCATGTGGGTGCACCCCCAGAGCAGCTCCAAGGGGTGGTGGTGGTGGAGAGACAGCCCTGCATTCATCTGAAAACACCCTAGGTGGCTTCAATTACATGGCCAGGGCAACAGCACTGCACGCTATATTTATAGCTCTCATTCTATCTTTAATTACACTATGCACATGCCTATTTTCTGGAGCAATTTATATTATTCCTTTTATGATGCCGATTGATTTTTAATACTTTTTTTTTAATCTATGGGGTAATTTGGCTTTCAGAATTGCTTTTCTGTTGTGCAGTTCTGTGTGGTAATGATTTCCTCTGGTAAGCCGACCCTTGAAACAACATCATCTGAGGCAGATTCAAGCTATATCATATGGGCCACATTCTAGCAGGCTGCCACTGTGCCTAATGGCACTTGTACTTATGTAAGGGGAGGCAATGCTGGCTTTCCCAAAAAATTTCACAGAAGGCTATGACAGAACTTGTTGCATTTTGTTATAAAGTGACTTCTCTACAGACTTTGCACTTATATATTCAGCAGTGGACTCTTTGCCTGCCCAGGAGTTGAGTATAATCTACCCATGGGGAAGTGGGATTTCTTTTCGTGGTGGTGGGTGTTCTCAGTCATAAAACTAAGTTTTGCAAACTGAGTAACTGATCATATATGTAATCCTTCCAGTTTGTTATTCCTACTAGGTGAAAGTGAGGTTTAGATTTTCCATAGCTGAGCTGCTGTTAGACCTTTTCCTGTTGGAGACCAGTCGATGTAAAAACTGTTCTATAGTGTTGTTTGCAACTGATTGCTGGGGTTACTCACCTCTTCTCATCTGGAGAAGGAAAATGTTGCCTTTTCAGTAGTCTTCTAACTGGGAGCTGCCAAAAGATGGACTTAGCTTGAAGACGTGGCCTTTCTTACCTAGACTTGCTTGCTGAAGCAGCTTGATTGAGCGACTGCCAGGCAATGTTGATAATGGATCTTGAGAGCTACATTGTCCCATTTTGCAGTGTGGTGATGTGAATGCTTCTGATTACACTGGCGTAATATTGGAGCAAATACCACTGATTTAAATTACACAAAGAGTTAAAACTGAACTGGTGCAACTGTGTATGAGAGTTTTAGTGCAAAGTATATGTATTTTATCAAATCTCTAAAAGTGATTACTTGGGACAGATTCAGAAATGGAAGGCAATTCATAGCCCGAAAAAAAGGAAGATAATTCTAAATTTGATTCAGAAATTAAAACCACTTTTCATTGTACAGATATTTGGTACGTTTTGCATTGTTAGCAGGGGCCTAAATTGATGTTGCTCTTGTGGTTATCTCAGAAATGTAATAACATTGCATGTCAGCGTTTGATTTAGAAACTGAATCTTAGTGGCATGGTACCAGCTCGGATAGGCGCAGGTCTTTTGTTTGGAACAACAGAATGTGAAAGAATCTGTACAGAAATGCAATCTCTATTTCTCACTCCATCAAATCTTGTAAAATTGAGAGTATATAAAAATGCAAAGTTAGCACCAGGTTTTGAATTTGTATTTATTATTTGGAATTTATAAAGGGGTTTTTGTACTTAGAGTTTAACTTTGTTTGAAACATATTATTTGAAGCTAGTATTGTACCAAGAGTGATTTATTACTATGGATATATATTAGTAGATGCTAACATTCCATTTCCTAAGAGAACGTGATATGGATGTAAACTCTAAGCCCAATATCCAGGATTCTAATATCCAGGATTCCCTCAATCATGGCATTCTAACTGCAATAAGTTATAGTTTAATAAACCTCCTCAGTTGAGCTTCTTTTCCATGCTTTTCATTACCGCTGATGAAAGATGGGCATCTGTGAATCATTTATATGGTTTACCTAGTGTTAAAGTCTGGGTCCGGTGTTCTTTGCATTCCCAAAACTTCCATGGAAACCCTATAGTCCCCCCCACCCCAAAAAAATAAAATAAATAGAGCTCTAAAACTAGAATTATTACAAGCATACCCTTTATTGAATGGTGCTCTTTTATTTATCAGAGTCTACCTTTAAACCCAATGAATGCATGTTTAACCAACCAATTGGACGACTGCAAAGTTGTCAAAGAGTAAAAAATAAATAAATTACACATTAAGACCTCTGCAGCCATGTGATTTTAAATCATGGGATTAATATAATAGAAATTGGGGTTTTAACATTTGTGTTATGGTTTCTGAGCCTTTTGGGAACACTAAGGGCCTTTTCCCATGTTACAAAATGTGCCCGATTTGCCTCCAGGAAAATCTCTGAGAGGCAAATCAGACACGGGGTTTGTAATGTGGAAATGTTAACCTGCATGTTTTTCGCGGCAATCCTGCGGGGAATGCAAAGTCGGTTTTACTAGCTTTGTATCAGCTCTGAATCCCCCACAGGATTGCTGCCAAAAATGTGATTATCATTTCCACATTACAAACCCCATGTCTGATTTGCCTCCCGGAGATTTTCCCAGAGGCAAATTGGGTGCATTGTGTAACCTGGGCTGCTTTTAGACGTGTGCAGAGCACACGCAGTGTCAAATCCCGCAGCGTGTAAAAATCCCGCGGGCGGGGTTTAGACGTGACATTTCACTTGTTAAAGCCGGTTGCACATTCTTTTAAAACCGTGAACTAAATACCTCGATATCGGGTATTTAGTTCGCGATTTTAAAAGAATGCGTGACCAGCTTTAATGCACAAAATGTTGCGTTTAAACCCTACCTGTGGGATTTTTACATACTGTGTGAGTTTATGCTGCGTGTGCACGCACACGTCTAAAAGCAGCCATTGGAAAGCACCCTAAGTCACATTTTTAATCTTTTCTCCACAAGTGTTGCCAAAAATGTTTTTTTTTAAAAACAAACAGACGAACTCAGATTCCCATCATTTTATGAAAAGTTTTATGAGTTTTTAAAGAAACCTCTAAAATCCATAAGACTCATAATAAAATCATACGTTAATAACCTTCGTAGTGCGAGTATTCAAGAGTGTGCCATGTTTGCTGAACTCTGAACCAAATGTCCCAGGCTGAGTGGGCAGGAAGAAACCCAGTTCTGCTGTTGCCTGGAGCAAGGACGTAGGACTTTGGGACTGAAGAGAGAGAGTAGAAAAAAATCTGTTAAAGATCTGCTTAGCTCTGTTAAAGACTTTGAAGCCTTAGAGAGCAGAAATAAGTAAAGAATTACGACTGTCTTCTAAATAAATCTTCAACAAAACTGTGCCATAGCTTTAAATCATTCCTACAAGTATGACCTCTAGTCTCATTTAATCTTTCATTATTTGTCACAATTGAGTTGTCTGGGTTGTGAGTGGATTAGCAGGTTTGGTTCCAGACATGTTGTGGCAGGATCAGGTCCAGGTAAGTGTCGGGAGTGGGGGATGGCTCCACAGCAGAGACAGGATGGGGCTAATCGGCAGGTACAGGCTGAGAAACAGGAATAGATGCAAGCAGGTACAGGCGATGGGATCAGGACTGGGCAACCAATGCAGAAAGGAGATTTGGAATGCAGGATTCAAGGCATGCCAAAGGCCAAGTACCGTGAGGTCAGTCTGAACAGGACAAAGGCAAGAAGAACCAGGAGCAGATGAGACTGGAAGCAAGCAGAAACAGGTCCAGACTCAAGTCAGGTATAGATACAGACTCCTTCAGGAAGGATGAGGCTTGAACCAGGAACAGGAAGAAGCATTGTCCTACTTAATTTCCTGTTCCTGCTAGGTAGACCTTTATCAGGGCAGGCAGCCAGTCAGAAAGCTCTCTGTGTGTGTGTGTGTGTGTGTGTGTGTGTGTGTGTGTGTGTGTGTGTGTGTGTGTGTGTGTGTGTGTGTGTGTGAGAGAGAGAGGTTGGAAGAGAAAGGCCTACTAAGCAGACCCTTGGTGAAAAGGATGAAGGTGTGTGGCAAGTAGGGCTGATGCGGCAGCAGCTTTTACTGCGCCGCGATTCCGTTCCGCCATTTCGGAACTTCCCGCGCCACACCGCGACTTTTCTGCGGATATTCTGCTAATTCCGCCGGAATTCTGCAAATCGCGGAATTGCGGAAAAATTGCGGAAATCGTGGAAAACCTCTATTCCGCTATTTTTTGGCTCTGGCTGAATTGCGGAAATAGCAAAAATGTCATGTTTCCACGATTCCACTAAGTTGCGGAATTAAATAAGCGGAACCGCGGAATGAAACCGCGGATTGAAAGTCTCTGCCATGCCGTTCCACTAATTGCGGAAACACTGTTTCCGCCAGAAATAGCTACCGCTGCGATATTCCGCTACAGCCCTAGTGGCAAGGGTGAGGAGGATGAAGGGGTGTGTGTGGCATTGGTGCTGTAAAGCTTGTCACTTTCCTAGAACCACAGAGATGCCTGTTCAGAATCAAGGCCCTGGTTCCTTACACTACCTCACAGTATCAACCTGACTGTCTCCCTATAGTAACACAATCTCTAACTGCCTCCTATAAAAGGTGCAGTCCATGTCAACCATATATTGTCCAAGTATCTATAGGGGTGGAACCCAGAGAGGCTGGGAAGATGTCATGTACTCCTCAGATCAAGAACAAATTGTCAGGGAGCTGTTCACTTAGATTATGGGGTGGTTGATTGGTCCAAGAGCTTTTGGCACTAGTGGCACAGGATACTGAGCCACTTAGTCCAATTTCTGAGCCACTCAGCCCTCACTGCGGGCTTTAAGTTTGTGTGAGATGGGCATGAAGTTTGCTCTCTCACAGTGTGCAGAGGCCTATACAACCAGCAGATTCCTGTAATTCAGCCCTTTGTGGAGCTTAAGGTCTGATTCACATAGGAGAACACCCCTTTACCTCACAATAATTTTTGGAACATGCACAAGACATTTTACTTACCTTGGGGTAATTTGCCCCAATTCTAAGGTGAATTCTCCCACTTTGAATGGGGAGGCAATGTAAAACGACTTTGGAGTGTCTACCTTTACTTACAGTTTGCCAAATCTCAAGTCAGTTTTACAAGTCATCTCAGATAAGTGCAAATAAAACTACTATGCTGCAATACCATGTAGTCTGCATGCAATGCATGTGCTACAGAAGTGTGGTTTTTGGAGGTGTTGAAAAGGTGTTGCTGGTGCTTCTTTCTAAAACTCTCTTCCACCTGTATAGCCATGCATCCTTGGTAACTTGTGTGTGTGATCAACAGTAAGAACAAGGACAATAACATTACCTTTTTGGTAAACCACTTTGAGGTAAAGGGTTAGCTCTAATCAAGCAAAAACGTAATTTATGACAGAGGGCTTGGAACGGCACAAGCAAGAAATTCATCTTTGAATTCTGAAGGAAGTACTGTTATGTTTGACATCAGGAATATTAGTAACACACTTCTTCAAGCAATTTACATGACAGGAACAGGAGCAATTTAATGTTAATTATCAGTGAGTGAAAACAGACATGACGCTAACTCCACTTTAACTTTGCTTGAACATTTCTTATGCATGTTGCAGACTGCATAGGGCACCAATACAGTCCTGCAACATGTATAAGAAATGTTAAAATGGTGTTAAAGTGGAGTGAATGTCTGTTTTCACCTACAGAAATAACAGCAAGAAGTTCTAGATGAGCGTTAGGAAATTGTTCTGCTTGTAGATTCCAATTGATAAATCCAAGTAATACAATTATGTATGGCTTTGCTTCTAAGATACAAGATGAGCTGTCTCTCTTTTGGTTTATTTGGTGTTTGAGCACAAAATGCAGTGGCTTTAGCAACACAAAGTAATGTCAGTTTCTTCTTTCCACAATGTGGTTGTTCAAAAGAACAATATTTTGTTGTTGTGATAACGTTCCAGGGAGCAGATGCAAGATAACCCCGCTACTTTCTATAAAACTGTAAAGGCTACCATTGCCTCTGCTCAGCCAGGGCTTTGAAGCCATTAATGCAGGAAAACCGTTATTTGCTAAGAGTTTCCAATTTCCATGTATTGAGTAGTACTGTTCATGGATGTTTCTTCCAGTGGCAGAGATAACGATCTGTACTTTAATATTTCTAGGTGGGGTGAGAGGGCCCACTGGTTTTCCAAAGTGTACAGCTGGGAGTTGTTTTGGGAAAACATAGCTTTTAGTAAAAACTTAATGGTGTGTGGGAACGTGGATTAGAAGATGAGAGGAGATTTAGAACAGTGTGGCCTTTAGGCTTGCTTAGGCCTTGGATCCTGGTTCTTTTAGCACTATGACTGAATTCTGTGGACTATGGAACTGAAATCTGAAAAAACAGGTCAGAATAAATTGTAGGGTTACCACCTCTCTCAGGGAAGAAACCCTGACAGTACTAATTTGCGTGCGTTGATTTAATGTGAATTTGTGCAGAGTTAAAGGAATATTTCAGTGTGGCTAATAAAAGCTAGGGGCAGGTGGAGGGTGCAGGATACATGACGTAGGGGGTGGATGCAGGGGCATGGGGGTGTAAGGGTAGATGGACAGCCCATAGCTCAAGCAGAGAGAGGCTTCAAGGACAAGGGTTCCTTCTTTCACTGCAGCCAAAACAGGAACTTCTCCTGGGCAAGTGGGTCAGGAAGGATAATGCTGTACAGCTTCTTCTCCTTCTGTTAGGATTGGGTAGGGGTGGGAGGAAGGGCCCGGGAGTTGCCCTCCTAGGGGGAACGGGTACTCCTGTCCTGCTCCAAGCTGGACGAGCCCCACGCGAGTGTAAAAAGCCCTCAGGATCTTGTGTGGGTGATCTCTCTGAGAATGAGAGGAACCCAGATCATCACGGGGTGGAAAGGACAGGGATCCCGCAAGGGGGGACAACACAAAACACGGGAGGGAAGACAGTAGAAACAATACTCACGCGCGTTCGTTGGCCAACACCCAGGGGCACCAAGGGGAGGTATGCTTGTGTCGGGGTTCCGGTTCCAGGAGTGGGGTTGCTGTGGCGGGTCACTGGGAGCCTCACTCACACCACTGTTCACACTGGGGCTAGGGATGGCAGTCTCTGGGGAAGAGGGGGAACGGGAAGCCCCCGTTCCCCCTCTTCCCCAGAGATTCTCCGTCAACCGCTCTCCGTTACCCACATGCTATCAAGTCATAGACACACAGGAAACATAAGGGCACTACACAAACTCCACTCCCACAGGGGCACACACTAGAGACACGGAAACCACACACTCACGGACTCTCTCAGGGCACACACTCACGACCAGGGCAATACTGCAACAGTCTCTATCGCACTCTCAGCAAAGTAAGGGGGGCCAGTCTATCAACAATTACCGGTGGGGCATCCCTCTCCTGCCAGTCTCTTTATACTTGTGCTCAAAGCCCCGCAGATGTCTCCTCCAGGCCCTGCCCTCGCCCCCCTACGTAGGGGCAGTCCCTGCGTCCTGTGACGCCTGCCCTGCAAGGTGCATGCTGCGCTGCAGCTGTGGGCCTGGTTGCTGGGAAACCGGGGAAGGAAGTGGCGAGACGTCCTCTGCTCCCTGCTGTGGTACACCCCGCCTCCCTAGGCGAGCGCCGCAGTGCCGTTCATGCCCTAGCCGTCCCTGCGTTGCAGAGGGGCGGGTCCATGCCATGTGCCCCCGTCTGCCAGATGGTCCCAGCCGCCAGGGCCAGACCCTGACACCTTCCTCCCTCTTCCTTATGCAAAGGCAGGTAAAACCTAAGGTGAACCTGAGAATTACTGGATTAACCCTGAGCCCAGAGATGATGCTTGAAAACTCTGAAACTTGGGGTCAGATCCCGAAAGGTGGTAACCCTGTGTGCTGGAGGAGTGGTTGAGAGTAGAGCTGAAAGAGGGTACCCCATTGAATTTTCAGTACCCAAATCGACCTGGTAATGATCTATTGCCATTTGTATCTGATTACGACCCAGTCAGGTACCTGATGTCCCAAAACGTTGACTTAGTTCTGGAATGTTGACTTCCAGTACCGATTTCTCGGCATTTTTGTCAATATACCGACTCCTGACATTGATTTATTGAGTTTCCATCAAGTTCCAACAGTGTTTCAGCAACTTCCGATCCCAGAAAACTAGTCTGGTTCTAATTTTCTTTTACTTTTCCTCCCCAATTTTTCTTCTTAAAACACTTATTTATGGATTTTTCTGTCCAAATTCTGAGTCAACTCCCAGTCTTGGGAAACTACTTCTGGTTACTTCTAAAGAAAAATGTGTCCAGTTTTTTTTCTGTTTTCCAACTCAATATACTGATTAGTATACTGATTGGGAATTGGTAAATAAAAAAATCGGAACTGGAAGGACCCAATTTTGGAGTGTTTCCAGGTACCTGGGTAACCCATGAGGTACCCAATGCGGTACCTGAAAATGTGGGTATTACCCACAGATACTAAATTTAGTTCCTGTTTCAGCTCTAGGTTATGAGAGGAAGCTCACTTTGCTTAGGGCTGATTACTTCTGTAAAAGTGAAATCTTCATGAAGAGCTATTAAATAAAATGTCCTTGTCTGCAGCTGTTGAATTCATGCACTTCTGGCCACAAGCCATACAGTAGAGTCCAATAAAATGGTTCTCAGCCTGACAAGTAGCCTTTTATGCTTGACTAGTAAATTATATTGTTTTAGAGTCCTGAATAGATAAATAGGTACATATAAACACCTATATATGCAATATATTATTATTATTATTATTATTATATATAATATGATAATGTAATATATAACATATATATGTGTGTATATGTATGTGCGTACACTGAAAATGCAGTACACCCGTATGATATCATCAAAAAATGTTGTTGACTCACTTGCGGGACCGAACCGGGGTGGACAGAATTGTTCTTGAATGGTTCCGTTCCTTCCTGGCCAGGAGAACTCAATGAGCAGTATTGGGGGACTGTTCTTTGTCCCCCAGGGACCTGACGTGTGGACTCCTGCAAGGTTCTATTCTGTCCCTGCTCCTGTTAAGTGTGTACATGCAGCCTTTGGGTGGAGTCGTAAGAGGGTTTGATGTCATCAATATGCTGATGACACCCAACTTTACCTCTCCTTTTCAGCTGACCCAGGCCCAGCAGTCTCAGTGCTTACTCAGTTTTTGGCGGCTGTGGGGGACTGGATGAGGGCGAGCTGCCTGAAGTTGAATCCTGACAAGATGGAGGTGATGTTGGTGGAAGGGGCTGAGGGGTTGGTGGCCCCCATCATTGATGTGGTTTGCCCATGTTGGTCCATCAGGTCCGTAGTCTGGAGGTGCTCCTCGACTCGCAGTTCTGTCTGGATGCTCCGGTGGGAGCTGTGGCAAGGAGTGCATTTTGTCAACTGCACTTGGTGTGGCGGTTTTGGCCGTATATCTCAGACTCAGACCTGGCCACTGTCATCCATGCTTTTATTACCTCAAGACTAGACTACTGCAGTGCGCTGTACGTGGGGCTATCCTTGGTGATGGTTCAGAGACTGCAGCTGGTGCAGAACACGGCGGCTCACCTCCTTACAGGGACGGATCACTGTGAGCACATTACACTGGTGCTCCGTGTACTGCACTAGCTGCCGATAGGCTTTCAGGTCAGATTCAAGATGTTGGTTCTCACCTACAAAGCCCTATATGGCCTGGGCCCTACTTATCTGCAGGACTGCCTCACCCCCTGGATTCTGGATTGACCCCTGCGGTCTACTGGGAGTGCCCTTTTCGAGTCTCGCCTCCCCCCCCCCCCAAGTTTCTCGGGTGGCAGCTATGACGAGGTCATTCTCAGTGACCACACCGAGGCCGTGGAACTCCCTCCTAGAGGCGGTCCGTTTGGCCCCGGACTGTCCCTCTTTCCGACAACAATGTAAGACCTGACTGTTCCACCAGGCTTTTAGCAAGGGAGAGGTGATGGCTGGGGAGGGGAGGGGGGGATCTTTTAAGCTCTAGATGTTAGAAATTTTTATTTGGATTTTATTAATTATGTTATATTATGTTATTGGTTTTAGCTTATACATTGTGAGCCGCCCTGAGTTGTTTGTAGCAGGAGGGAGCGGGATATTAAGTGTAAAAATGAATAAATAAATTAAATTAAATTATATTATATTACAGATTGATATAGGGGTTTATTTATCTTTCTCTGTGTATGCATGCATGCATACACACATCGGTAGAGATAGAAAGAGAGGTTCTTCCAATTGGAGTACTGTTACAATAAAGAACATTGAAAACTTGAGGAAAGTTTTCTGTTTCTTGTAAAATTGCTTTGCATCAATAGGGCATGACAGTGTATGGGCTTGTGCCCAGGTCACACTTTGCTTTGGGAGTGTGACAGGGCATGAAGGAAGCCAAAGATCACATTTCAATGGAAAGTTTGACTTTTGATTACCTTTTCTTGGTGGGGAGGATTCTGAAAACTCTGTTGTCAAGTGGTAGTTGGAACATAGGAGTCAGCTCTGCAAGTATACCACTCTTGAGGGGGAATCTGGAGATAAACGAAAGAGGGTTTGAGGCACTGGCACGGAGTTCCAACATTCAGAAAATGTTTTGTTTCTTGTATTGCCGTACATTGAATTTAATGCAGCTGAAGTGAATTGTTAGTATCCCCATGGGAGACATCCTGAACAGTGTACACACTACAGCATGTCTTACCAAGAAGGAGCATTTTGCCTGTACTTGTCATCAAATCATTCTTGCTGCCTCCTGGGTGGTGGAGTGCTGGGTGTGTGCAGCAGGAGTTTGTTGCCGAAACATTAATCATTACCTTAGGGAAAGATAATTACTTCTGGAGAAATCATGCCCCATTATTACTGAGCTTGGCTTAACTGCTTGCGTTATGCTGAGCAGTCCAGGTGGGAACCACCCGAGTAGTGTTGCTAGGTACTCTGCCTTCTAAATCTCCATGGATTTATAATCAACACTTTACCTTCCTACATCCATCCATTGTCAAGCAGGCCTCCAACTAGCCACACAAGAGCCCGTGTGCTGCTTGTCCACACACATGCACTCCGGATCTGTGCTGTGTAGCAGAATATCTGGGATCCCATTACCTTCTTCACCCACTCCTCTGTGGAGTGCTCTGAGAGAGGAAACTCTTTCCCCTTGTCCTGGTCAGGAGAGGGGCAATGGCAGAGACAGCATTTTCTTCAGGAAGGGAGGGAGAACTGCGTGGATGAATAAGGGACAATCCTTCTCTCTTCAAGTGCTAGTACTGCTCTGTCTATTGGCAGGAAGGCTTGAAGCCCTCCTTCTCTACCTCCATAGACAGGAGGAGGAAACCATCAGGGGCAGAGAGCTGTGGGGGGGGAAAGGAGGCTAAGACAAGACTCTGAGCTTTGTCAGTTCTACTCAAGGTGCCAGTGCTGCTTTCCCTGCTGACTGAAAGACTTGTAAACTCCTTGCCCAGGCACCAGCTCTTCCTGCTCTCAGGGCTGGCCTTAAGCAGGGTCAGTAGGACAGAGGGGGCCCCACTGACACATCCCCAGAATACAGGACATGGGGGCAGGAGGGAGAAAATACAGGACATGGAGGAGAGGAAGAGAGTATCTGGCTCCGAGCTCCTTCCCCTAGCCGGGGCTGAGCTACCTGAGCAACAAGCGCAGGCTGAGGGGGTGGGGAAGGGGATGCAATGGGACCGGCAAAATCTCGGCCATGGGTGCATATTTAAAAATCCACTGGATGAGATTGAGCGGATCAAAAAAGTGCTCATGTCCTGGAAAAGGCAGAGGCTACGGTAACCCTAGCACTCCCACCCCGGCTCCCCTCTGACGGACTGCAAGCGCACCTCCAACTCCACATGCTGCCACCGCCGCTGTTCCTGCCTGGAAGGCATGAGATCATGACGTGTGTGTGTGTCTATGAAAGTGGCAGCGCCGGCAGCATGTGGAAAATACAGGTCAAAAATGCATAAATAAAGGACAACGGACACACCCTTAAAAAAGGGGGACCAGCCCTGGGATAGGCTATTTCTGAGGGGTCCCTCTCTCTGCCTGTGACTCTCAGCTGCTTCCTGTTAGACTCTGTCCTCCCCCTTAAGTAAATTGCAGATCCCTGAATTCCCTCCTGCCCCCCCCCCCCCCCCGGTGTGCGTAGGGGGTTGGGGAGAGAGCTTGTGTGCGTGAACATGTGTGACACTTCTTTGTTTTTCTCTCTCTTGAATTAGGGTTGCCACCTGTCTACATGTCATATGGACAGACCATATTTCTCAAGAATTTGGAGGGGACCTGCCCTTGTAAGGCCTGTCCATGTTTCATCCTTTTCAGAGGGACAACCCTACTCCTGATCTGCCCTTATGTCACCAGACATTGAAGAGGCAAAAGGAGTGGGGCTCAGTTCTGACTTCAAGTCTGAACGAAGACAGGAAGACTAACCCTCCCTTTGCCGTTATCACAGGAGCGGGAGCTGCCCTCTCACATGTTCTCCACAGGCTTTAACATCTGTTCAGCAACTCTAGCTTGCTGGTCCAACGTCAAAGGTCAGGCCTCTGTGATGTAGCCGGCTCAGCATCACTAGCTTCAAGGCTTAGGCTTTGACTCAGCAGATTTAACATGCTAGTTTGATGGCACAGACTATTCTGACAGTCGTTGTCTGAGGCCTTGCAGCTTGCTGATCTATTTTCTAGGAGCAGGCCTACAGTGTCAGTGGGCATTTTTACACACACCTTAAAGTGCTGGTCTTTCAATCTTCTGGATTTACAAGTCCACAAGTAAGTTCCGGATGCATTATTTTCTCTCTCTCACACACTGCCCTGAGGCAGCCTAAAGTAGCCGCAGCTGTAGACATGACAGGCTGCCATGGAAACCAAGTGAGCACAGCTGCCTGGAGCAAAGCAGTTTACCAGGAGAACGTTTTTACACACACAAGTTCTGGGAGACGTTCTATGCAGAAGTTCAAAGAGCCAGATGTTTAAGATCTGGGTAAGTGATTAAGGCTGTTTTTAGACGAGGCGCTAAAAAGCGCCTCCTGAGCCGCGTGTTAAGAGAGAAGCCGCGCTGCGCTGCCAGAAGTGACGTGCTTCCCATTGCTGGCAACGGCGGCTGGAGACACGGCGCTTTGAGAGGTGTGTTCTAGAGAGCTCAATTTTCAGGTCTCTAGAACACGCCTCTGCAAAGCGCCGCGTCTCC
>QEPC01010217.1:4629206-4688501 GCA_003113815.1 Sphenodon punctatus
GGGGGGAGTGGGGGCACATGGGGGAAGGGGGCAGCGGGAGGGGTACATGGTGGGGGGAGTGTGGGGGAACACGGGGGTGGGGGCAGCGGGGGGCACATGGTGGGGGAGTTGAAATGTGGTTTTTGTTCACTTGATGTGGAGTGTTTGTTTAGTTGCTGCATTTGGGGGATCTGTGGGGCCTTGTGGGAACGGTTTGGTTTCTGGTTTTCTGGGCACACAGGGGGAGGGGGGAGCGGGTGGGAGCACATGGTGGGGGAGTTGGAATGTGTTTTTTGTTCGCTTGATGTGGAGTGTTTGTTTCGCTGCTGCATTTGGGGGATCCGCTAGTCTGGTGATTCATGGGCCTTAAAATCCCCCCCTCCCCCCATGCAGCAGAATCAAGAATATTGCTTCAGAAGGGACTTCTGAAGTAGGGATTGGGGTCCCTCCAGCACACATGCAGCAAGTCCTTTCTTTCTGAAGCAGTATTCTTGCCCTCTGCTGTGTGTGTGTGCGTGTCTGTTGGGGAGGAATTTTAAAGCCCAATGAATCACATTTTAAAAAAACAAACAAAAAAACCCCACACAGAAACCACATGCAAACTGGGTTTTGTTGCAATCCTTGATTTAAATGGGACCACTGATAATCTTGCATGGTTATGTAGAATGCATGGCATTGTCAGTCCTCCTCAGTATCATGAACTACTGGACTCAAGCTGTGACTGGGGTGCTTTACAAGGACGGGTGCCTGTGTTTTGGGTTTATAAATTATTTATTTTAAGCTTGGTGTGCATGCAAACTGTGTTTTGTATGTTAACCCTGGGAACTCCTTGCTGCTGGGTTATGCCACCTACCGTCGTCCTGGCTCCGCCTACCGTCATCCTGGCTCCGCCTACCGTTGCCCTGGCTCTGCCCCTAGGCTTGCCGGCCCCTCCAACCTCAAAACCCACCAGCCGCCCCTGGGAAAGAGGAACCCAAGAAGAACAAAATGTTTCTAAAAGAAACAAGTTCTTGTCAAAAATGTTTTGATGAAAAAAATTCCAACTGCTCTGGTTTCCCACTTGCTGAGATGCTGTCAAGAGGAAGGCCTCTGTGCAGTGTGAAAGCAGTTGCTCTAGAGCTGGCTGCACTGAAGTCAAAGGGGTCTGCTAGTTTGACCCTCCACCAGCGCATGTGCATTTAGCCTCACAGGCTGACTCAATAGCTCATGCTTGCTGGTCTGATGACAAGGGGTAGGCCTATCTCAGCTAGGTGTTTGGTTAGGTTGATGTGACACTGTCGGTCTTTGTGGGGTGATTGAATCAGCATTTCAGAGCTTATTTGAAGGTCTGGATTTTTATGAAGTTTCTGCCCACAGATCATGTATTTATGAGTGCACTGACTTTCTGCCATTAGGCCAGGGTGAAAGTACTGGCTATTGGATCAGCATTCTTGAGAGACCCAACAGTAGCTAATTTTATACTGAGAAGTATTTGCTCCCTTTCTGAGGGTTCTTTGCTAGCTCATGTGAGGTGGTGGCTGAGATGGCTAGTTCTCTTCTCTTCCTTCCTGATGCACTGTGGAGCTTTAACCCTACAGAATTCAGATGTTCAAAAATCATGAGTTAGGCGCCTTCCAAAATCTTGAGATTGCCTTAAAAACTAGAAGATTAACAATGCACTGTGTTTTCTTGTTGTTTGAGGTTATTACACATGGCTTGTGTTCTCAGTCTTTTTTCCTGCAAATATTAGGACAAAAAACTTACTTTAGCAAGCACTTTAGTGCAAACACCAAATATTACAAGAATCTAAATCCAGTTACAAGCATGGGAATTTTGGGACCTTCCATGGAATTATTAGGAAGCGGAATATAAATCTGCAGTACCAAGGCCACAGTCAGGATTGCTTGATTTTAACTTTCTCTGTTTCCTCAAGCACAGGAGATGATCTCCTGGATTATTAGAAATAGTTATGCAGATTGTAAGTCTGATTCCTGCCCTCTCCTACAGGCAGAAAAGAGCTGCAAGTGTGGCCTTTTTAGCAAGACTTCCTGCTCTGGCAATGTTGCAAGTCAGTGAAAAGAATGCCTCTCAAAGTGCTATATACTTAGTAGTTCTCTTTAGGGATGGACTGCAGACACTCGAGAAGATAGAATAAAAATTCAAAACCATCTTAACAAGGTGGAGAACTGAGCTGGAAACAATATAATTAAATTCAATAACGACAAATGTTAGGTGCATGCATAGGGTAGAAAAAACAAAGGCATGAATACAAAGGGGGATAACTGGATCGTTAGTAGCACTGACAAAGATCTAGGAGTAATTGTGGATCATAGAATGAAAAGTATTCAGCAGTGTGATGCTGTTTCAGAGAAGGCTAATGCCACTTTAAGCTGCACCAGTAGAAGCATTGCACGCAAGACATGGGAATTCATCATGTAATTCTTCTCAACTCTGGTGGAGCCCCAGCTGGAGTACTGCATTTGATTTTGGCACCACATTTTAAGAGAGACATAGGCCCTTTTTACACGAGACGGACTCGTGCATGCGCACGCAGGTCTGTGTGTGCATGCGTGAGTGCCACCCACGTAAACACCATGGTGGGTGGGCGTGCGTGCGTGTGCACTCCTGCAACCCACCCATCTCCACCCATCTCCCATGCATGGATTAACCGGTGAAAAGGCAGGTTGCTCCATGTGTGTAGATGTGTGGCGATGGGTGTGTGCCTGTCTGCACCCTCCCCCCACACATCACCCCCGCCGCTGCGCTCCGTCACCGCACACCGATCTTCCCCACCCCCACCCCCCGCCTGTTTAAAAAGGGCCATAGAAAAGTGAGAGAGGATGCAGAGGAGAGCCTCAAGGATGATAAAATTAGAGAGGAAGTCTGTCTGGTTATTAGTAGGGATGGGAATTTCGGATTTGGATAGAACCAAATCTACCTGAAAATGGCTGATTTGGTTCTATCTGAAAAATAGGATCTTTTTTGGTTTCCGGCGATTCGGTTCTTTAACATTGATATTTTGATTCAGATTTTTTTGCATTGCAGTGTGTTCCCATTGACTTCAGTAGGGAAAAATGCATGCAAAAAATCCGAATCTGAATGGAGATCCCAAATTCCTAAAGAACCGAATCCGAAAAATCTGAATCCGAAATTCCCCCTGGAGTCCCACCCCCACTAGCTGTTAGTTAAGTTGGTCAGGGGATGAAACCTCTGACTGTCAGGGGCAGGAAGCGAATTGCAGGAAATGGATCACTCTATTATGGCCTGCTATGAACTTTGCTGAAGCAACCGAAGTTGCTACTGTCGGAAAGAGGATGCTGGGCTCGATGGATCATTGGCCTGACCCACAATGGCACTTCTTATGTTCTCCTGCGGGGGTGGGGAATCGAATGGCCTCAGGGATAGCCAGTGGAAACAGGGGCTTCACCTGGAGGTCAGAGGTGATGCCTTAAAACCTGGAAACTCTGGGTCAAGCCAGGAGGGTTGGTCAGACTACTTGCAGCGCACTGACAACTATTCAAGCCCCAGCTTTGATCAGCTACCCCTGGATTAGTAGTACTGGTTTGGTTTATTTCAGGTTCTCTATCTCCTCCCCCCGTTTCCTTAAACATTGTACTCTACTGGCACACACCCAGAATGATTGCAATACAAATACATGCTTTTAGTTCAGCTGCCTATAGTGATTGCACGAAACTCTCTGCTTGCAGCGTTGACACTTTCTGCTTGGTCCCTGGGAACTGCCCATAGATTTATGAGGAAGCTGCCAGTAAATTGTACATTAAGTTGACTGATATGGCATTAGAATCTTCCGACTCCATCACACTCCCTTTCCAACAGTAAATCTTGGGAATATGTATTGATTATTTCCTTCTGCTCCCCCTCCTTCCCATGGTTTTGCACTCTGAATGAACCTTGTTCTCCTAGAACAATAGTAGGTAATTTTCCTTTGCTAGCCAGCTGGCCTTTAACTGAGCATTCTCAATAGCACCCACTGCAAACCCTAATCAAAGTAAACAAGAAAATATGATTTATGTGCTGGTAAATCAATACTGGCTCAAAATGCATCTAAACACATAGCAGTATATTCTAAAACATCGTCTTTACGTATAGCAATTTGTTTTTAATTGCATATTACAGGGACAAGTGTTTTGTGTCTTTCAGGTCATGGATATACTTCTCCCACCCCCTTTTCCTAACCACAAGGCAGCAAAATGGTGAAAGAGGATTAGAGGAATTATTTTGGAAAATGATTGGTTTCTAATCAGATCTGAATTGCCTTCTGTCTGGCTTTGAATAGCTGTGATTTTGCTGCAGAGGCTGCCAGAAGTTGAGACTAGCTAAACATTCATCTGAATGCTTGGTAGACCAATCAGTACCAACCTGCCATTGGTTGCTGCCATTTCCAAAGTCGGAGCTAGGTTTGAATGGACCCTGGTCTAGAGGATGGAATGAATGCTGCATCCTGTCACCCTCTCCTTTCAGTGGACGGGGATGCAACTGTATCAGGGAATATGGCCCGGACCCCGGTACAGGTGCATAGTTAGCTACAGACTTGGATGCTTCTTTTTAAAGTTGTTTAATGTATACACATACAGAGAACCAAAGTCCAGAAGGAGTCCATACTAGTTAGTCCAGAAGTAAGTCCATACTAGTTTTTCTTGCATTCTCGCTCAGGCAAAACACCCAAGTCTCTGTGGAATTGACAAGAACCGAGAGGCAAATGCCTGGGTGAGGAGGTAAGGGACGTTACAGGTCGTTCTGTCAGCAGGTAAAGCAACACTGGCACCTTGAGCAGAACTGTCAAAGCTCGGAGTCTTGTCTTGGACACCTTCCCCCACAGCTCTCTGCCCCTTGGAAACCCCAGCTGGCCTAGCTTTTAGATCAGTGGATGGTGGGGAAACTCTTCATATAGATCTCCTCTTCTCTATATTTATATTTATTTATTTATTGACATTTATACCCTGCCCTTCCCCCAAGGCTCATAGTTGACAGCTTACAAAATACTAGTAAAAGACATTTAAACTACAATTGAAGCAAAGACCAGCCAACTCCACAGCAACATCCCTATTCCCTAGGGTTGCAGGAGCCTGTGAATAGTGGTGATTCATCCAGTAGAAATGGAGGAAAATTAATACCATCACTAACATTCTCTCTTCCCTTGGAAACCCCCAGCTGCCAATACTTGGATAGGGTGGGTAGGGCTGGTTTGCATTTACATAACACTAACTCCACTTTAATTCAACTTTAACACTGCTTTAACATTTCTTATGCATGTTGCAGGGCTGCATAGGGCACCAATACAGTCCTGCAACATGCATAAGAATTGTTAAAGCAGTGTCAAAGCGGTGTTAAACTGGAGTTAGTGTTATGTCGTTTTTCACCCTTGGAAGCACTGAGTCTCCATAGATATGGCCGCTGGTAGATTACTGTTCTAGCCTTGGTAATTTCTGTATGGGGAGTTGGGGACCAACCTCTGCTTCCCACTCTTCAATATAGAAATTCAGAGGAAATGTCACAAGGGAAAGTATATGGTGCTTCCTCGTTCCTATGTGTGTATTTCTGCATAGTGATATGCTCTGGGCTTGAGGATTTCAAAATTTGATCTGCTCATTTAATAGGTGCTTTGCTTGTGTAAGGAGCGAGTAGAACTCGAACAAGGATTTCAGGATTTGATCTTGATACAATTATGGAAGGATAGATATTGAGCACATTATTAAAAAGCTCTATGGAACCCTCCAAGGAGCTTAAAGATCTTATTAGTAGTAAGTTAACACCAAGAGGAAAAATAGACCAAACTCTATGACGCATGTAACACCACCAATCATTTCCCCAAATGACCACCTTCTGTGGATAATTATGTGCCACTCCCATGGGGGATCTGCGGGGTAGTACCCATGTGTAGAGTTCTTTTTAAGAACAAGAGCCAAAGGGTTTTTAAAGAATCCTTCCATATTTTTGTGTCTCTCTACTACTTATTTACTCCATGTCATTTTATCTTCTATGCACCTTAGTAGTGTCCTATGTTCCTATGTAGAATCTTGTTTGGTTCTCATGAAAAATTAGGTTCAACATAAAACAGGGTATTGATATACTATTTAACCTGAAATAAATTGGAAAAACATAACCAACTGGAGATTAATATTTTTGTTTGGTGGTCAGAACTCATGCCAACATTATTGGAGCAGTGCTTTATGCCCAATTCATAGGCTGATGGTTTTTTTTTTTTTTTTTTTTAGTTGTGCACCTAGAACTGGCCCTACACCTTTCCCAGCCATACCTCACAGACGTCGGTTTAACATACTGCTTCACAGAAGTGCTTTACAATTATTTGTGTCTTTCTTTTGTTTGTGCAGGGAGTTAACAACATTTGGAAACTATTCTTGTCAAACCGTCCAGTTTGTTGAACAGATGGGAGTTGCCTGTTGAACTTTTTCGCTTGGGAAAATGCATTGAAACAGAAGCTTTGCCGTAATATGGCTGATAGTGACCTTTGCTTGTACTGTAATGGACCCCAATGCATGACTTCATTACCATGGTGATGATCTTAACCAAAACTCTGGAAAACGAAGGTGCTGACTCCATAACATGCGGGACTAAGCTGGTAAGATTTATAAAAATCTTCATTTTATTGTGGTTCAATTCACTGGAACTCTGATGTTTTTTTATTTCAGAGCCAGCTTTTCAGATGGGGTAAATGCAAGTCAACAGGTTTCAGTGGATTTATCCCTGTTGACACCAGTTCACAGTCTGGCCCTTTGTAACTGAAGAAAATGATGGGGCTAGAGTGTATGTGAATAAATGTAAAGCATGTGATAGTGACCTATAATAAAGATTTTTGAAAGCCTGGATAAATACCAACTATATGAATATCCCAGATTAGGAGTTGCTTGACTAACAGTGAACAGATGGCCATTGCTAACAGTAAGATGCACAAGTAGGGGGACCAGTATTAAGTGGGATTAGGACAGGACAAGGGTCAGTACTGTGTTACTTAATAAAGATCTAGAGAAAAATGCAAATTCAGACATAATTGTGTGAGCCAAGAAACACACAAAAAAATCAGAGGAGCATCCAGCCCAGGGGAACAGAATTCTGTTGCACAGTGGAGAGGGGGAAAGTGGAACAATGGAGCTACTCATCATACCTGCAGAGAGGAAATAAATGGCACAGGTGCAAATTGGGAGCAAGTGTCTGGAAAGCAGTGAGTGCAAAAAGGTACTGGAGGTGGGAAAAGAAAGGAGTCTGAACAGGAGCTCAGAGCACAGAACAGCCAGTGCTATTCTCAGATGGGTGTAAGGGTGTTTTTAATGGGACGGATGTGTGTGTGTGTGGGGAACACAGTCAGTGCATGGGGTGCGTGCATGGTCATCCTGCGTGGGGAAGTGCTTCAGATGAGTGCCAACCTGCATGGCCGCCCCATCCACTCACCACCCACCCAGTCCACGTATGTGGCACTCTGGATTTTTCCAGAATGCCCCATGCGTGGACTGGCACAGGAGCATGCACCCCCACGCGCTGTATGCAAATGAAACAGCCCCCACATAGATGGTGAGTGTCCATGCATGGGGGTGTCGCGTGTAAAAACATGCTATGCATATATAATACACCACACGTAGGTATAGGTCAAGAGTGGGGAACTATTTTCCCAATTAGTACAAGCTCCATGGACCAGATAAGAATTTGGGACAGGGCTGCGCTCAGAATGGGGAAAGGAAGGATCTATGCCATGAATCTATCCCCTGTAGTTGAGTCCATGCCTTCCTCTCCACTCCCTTCTCATGAACTTACTCTTACAGGGTAATTTCAGACGTGACGGGTCCTTTGGCCCACCACGCTGAACCACGGCCTGGGATCCGTTTTGGATCCTGGACAGGAATCTGCCCGGCCATCCTTTAGACATGCCGGCAGATTCCTACAGGGGATCGGGGAGGGGCTGCGTGGCACAACGTGCAGCCTCACAGCCCCGCCCCACCATGTTCCCGTGGCTGCCCTCCCTCCGGGGGACGGGTGGGCGCAGCGGGCAATTTGGCCGCTGCGCCTGATCCCGCATTGTGGTCTGGGCCATGATCCGGAATCGGCCAAAGTAACAGATGTTACTTTTGGCCAATTCCGGATCGTGGTCCAACTAACCACGATTCTTTGGGCGGCTGGAGGTCCAGAATCGTGGTTTAAATGATTCCTGCCGGAGGTTCACTGTAGTGAACCTCTGGCGGAAATCATTCAGATGTTACGGGACTTTTGGTCACCACAGGGGAGTCACTGTGGTTGACCGAGGTCTCGTAATGTCTGAAATTACCCTCAGTGTTTGAGGGTAGGGATTAGCTCCATGGGCCAGATCCAGGAATTGGAAAGGGGTCAAATAAAAAACAGCCACAGGCCACAGATTCTCCACCCAGTATGAGCATTTCTTGGAGGCAATGTAAGACCTATTTATTTGGTTAAGCATTTGGCAGGCAGGGATAGGGTTTGGGGAGGCTGGGGATTTTAAATAGTTTTATATATATATTTATTTTCTATATTATATGTTTTAACCCACCAGAGCCTCACGGAAGGGTGGGATATAAATCTAAATATATAAATAAAGAGTACTATTCAAGCAAAATTATTAATGGTCTAGAAGGACATGGCAGAACAAGGTTCAGTGATTTGTAAAATAGCTGATTGCCGTTATCAACCCATGTATTCTGGAGCATCCCCTTGGATTTCAGTGAAACTAGAATCCTAGTGTTGGAAGATACCTCAGAGGTCACCTAGTCCAATCCCATGCTCAATGCAGGAAATCCACAGCTAAAACCAACTACTTGTAATGAACAGCCTTGAGACAGCGGTTCCAAAGGGCTGATGCTGGGGTCCAGCTCAGGGACTACCCCTGGGCTCTCATGTTACCAAGTCCAGAGGAGCAAGTCAGAAGTGAGGTTGGGTACATAGCAAGGTTCTGTGGCTAGAGAATCAGTCTGGCAGAGCACGTCAGTCCTAGCAATGAGCATGCGGAGTCTCTGCTTTGAGGTTTAGGATTGAAAGCTGACTCTGACCCAGGAAGTATATATAGGGCCTTCAGCCAATCAGGGACAGGGCTGTGCTACCCAATCAGAACCCTGGACAAGGTAGCTCCTAAAAGATAGCAGGCCGTCAGTTGTTCCCAGGCTCCTGTGTTGGAACTTCCTGGGGAGCTAGGGTGGCCAGATATGCACATTTTAGAGGACATTTATGAGAAATACAGGTTGCAGAGCTGCATTGGTCCAATGCAACCTGTATTTCTCATACTTCCTGGGGAACTAGGGTGTCCAGATATGCAAATTTTAGAGGACATTTATGAGAAATATAGGTTGCAGAGCTGCGTTGGTTCAATGCAGCCTGTATTTCTCATACATGTCCGCTAAAATTTGCGTATCTGGCCACCCTATAGGGTAACACTGAGGTAATGGCTTTGTTTGCAATTGCTGAGGGCCTGGGTTCTAGACCTGCAGGCATCAAGTTCTGACATTGTTCTAGAATAGGATTGTGGCCTTTGAGGTCCTCCAGGGAAAGAAATCAAGCATGGAGGGAAGCATGTTCAGCATCTAGAAGGATGTATCTTGAGAGATTGGGCCTTAAATGGGATATTTGACTGTACAAGATTTGCAGACTCTTGCTTTCTAAAAGCCTTATGTTTTTTGATGTGTGTCAGGTTCCTGGCTGGACTGACATAGGACTGGAGCCAGGTGGCGTAGTCACAGGCAGGGATAGCTACCAAGGGGACTTGAGTTCTTTATGCTGGAGGGTGTTCTGAAATCGTAGTTGGACTGAGATGACACTGGGTTTGAAGGCTGGGTGACCCATCAATCAAGGGTTGCAGGGACAGCACCAGGAAACTAGAGACAGAAGCACCAATCAGGAAGCTAGGGCCGGAAGGCATTCAGGGAACCAGGAACAGGAAGACAGCCAGGATTCTTCGACCTATCAGGTGGGAGCATATTGGGGTCAGCAATGGCACCGGGAGTGGGTGGAGGGTGGCGGGGAGACTTGAGGAGGGAATTTTTCTTGGTGAGAGACGGAGGTCTGAGAGTGAGCGAGTTGGCTGGATTTGGGGAAGGGACTCCCCCCTAGTGAAAGCTGGGGGAGTGGCTGGATGGGGAAGCTCTGGAGGGTTAGGCTTTGGGGACTGCATGCAATGCATTTGTTTATTGTCTTGAATCAGTTTTTGTGAGCCATCAAGAGCCTGTGGGATCAAGGGCAGGATATAAATCAAAACAAATAAATAAAATAATAATAATATCACATGATCAGACAGGACTGGCCTTAGAATTTGTGGGGCCCAGGGCAAAGATAAAATGTGGGGCTCGTGGTGGACCCTACTGGCACCCTCTGCGGGGCACTAGAGGTGGTCATCTTAAGGCCCCACTGGGAGGGAGTGGGGGCCCTGCCCTGATGAAAATGGGAGCCACTGCGGGGACCCCAAAAGTAGGGAAAACAGCGGGGCCTGTGGCAGTTTCTCCCAGGTTTCTCTGTGGTAGGGCCAGTCTTGTGCCCAGAACCTGGCTAGCCACTCAGGGCCTTGTGGGTGGAGGGATTTTAGACTGCAGGCTATTGTAGCACCTATTTTTGTCTTGCTCTGCACAGAGCGAAAATGTCTTTTTGGCATTTCCGTGATAACCATTTTTTTACCCTCTTCCTGAGAAATTTCTTAGAAAATGTTGAGTTCCATGAATAGAGGGGCAGCCACTGAGAATGCATTGTGCTCTTCCCGTATGAACTTGCCAGGCAGACGGTACTTGCAAGAGGATGCTTCCTGCTGACCGCAGGGATTGTGATGGAGCATGAGGGGAGGAGGTGGTCTTTCAATTATGTGGAGCCCAGGGTTATCAGTCAAACCCAGCACCGTGATTTATGCCCGGAAAGCTATTGGAAACCCACACAGACATTACTATGCACAGGTGTAATGAGCTCTCGGTGAGCCACACTATCGAATCCTTATGGAATCATGGAGTTGGAAGGGATCTTGAGGGTCATCTAATCCAGTCCCTGGTTTGCATGCAGGATGAACTACCGCTAAAATATCCCTGAAAGATGGTTGTCCAGCCTCTTTTTGAAAACCTCCAGTGACAGAGGGCCTACAACAGCTCTTACCATTATGACGTTTTTCCTGATATTTAACCAAAACTATTTTCCTGTAATTTGAGCCCATTATTCCTAGTCCTGCTCTCTGAAGCAACACGGAACAGTTGCTTGCCATCTTCCTTGAGGCAGCCCTTTAGATATTCAAAGTCTTCTACCTTGTCTTCCCTTAATCTTCTTTTTGCTAGGCCAAACATGCCCAGTTCCTTCAAATTTTCTTCATAAGACTTGTTTTTCAGGCCTTTTATCATCTTTATTGTCCTCCTCTGAACACACTCCAGTTTGTCAGTGTCCTCCTTAAAATGAGGCACCCAAAATGAGGCAACAAAAAACAGAGGCAACTAACATATCAGTCCCTCCATTATCAGCATGGTTGCTAGTTTGTGAAGTAGTTTATCGGAATGAGGTAGTCTCCTGCTTTGCCTGCTTACTTGTTAATAAAGTGCCTTGCACACTTTTGGTGCTTTCTAAATCTGGTTCTTCATTCTAATTCCTTGGGATGTGACAGGTGCAAATGTTCACAAATATCCTATCCCAAAGCTCACTGAAATCAGTGGGCTTCTTTCCATTGACTTCACCAGGTTTTAGATCAAGCCTAATTAGTAGAAATTGAAGAATTAAATTAAAGGCCAGATAGATCACCAGGGAATGTTGCTTTTAAAAAGAAAAAAAAGAAAAAGAAAGAAAAGGACTAATTCACTGTTTTACTTCCCAGTTTTAATTCATATCTCATGTAATGGCAATTGCACTTAATATAGGAACAAACGTAATTTCATAATGAACCTCTCTGTTCCTCATTTCTGGGACCTGGTCTTTTGTCTCTGAATAATGCCTGCTGTTCTTTAGTATCTGTAAGTGAATGTATGCTGCTAAAAGCACTCTTTTCCTTGTATTTGTTCTGCTTTTATCGTTGTTCCAGCTTGGCCTTTCTAATGGGCGACACCTTTGCCCTCCGCTAAATTCATACAGGCTCTAGATAGATAGATAGATCACCCCCTTCTATACCATAGATAGATAGATAGATCACCCCCTTCTACACCAGCTGTTCTTTTGAGGAAAGAAATGGGACATATTAGATATGCATGTAGTGGCTAAATTAGTAGCCCTTTCTTTCTGGTATAAACTACTGTTGCATTCACCGGATAGATATACCCAGATCTGTTACCTAGAGGATTTGGAAGCATCTGGAACCAGTACTGGTGGCTGGCAAATATATCCTCCATTCTTTTTACAAGTGGATTTGGATATCTGTTTACTGGCAGCTACAGATGTATACCTTTGACTGAAAGGGCAATGATAAAGCAGAGGTTACTAGATCTCTTCAGACAAGAAGAGACAGCAAAAATGAGTATGGTTAAAATTGTTTCATTATACCCTGCCTGGCACTGTAGTATGGATATGGCCAAGTACTTGACTTTGGATATTCATTATAAGCTGAAAATTACCCTTAGTAGACTTGGGTGTGAACAAATGACCACAGCTATGACAGTGGGTAGGCGACTGGCCATAACTAGAGAACCGAGAATATGCACCTGTTCTCTTGGTGTTCCTGAGGATATTATACATTATATACTGGAGTGCCCCCTTTTTTGCTGAGATAATCGCTAATTTGTTGACTATTAAAGCCGGTCTGTAATCAAACTAGAAGAGAGAAAGTGAAGTGTTTGTTCCAAAATACCAATCGGCTTGTAATTACCAACTTAGCTTTATATGCTTATTTAGCAGAAGGAATAAGGATTAAACACCCTGTGATTCATATTTCATAACTTTATACCTTCTGTACTCTGCCTTGGTGCTGTGAGATTTGATAATTAGTATTGGTAGAGAGAACTAGGATTCTTAACCCTTGACTTATATGTTTGTTTCCCTATGGTGAAATTGTGTTGTTTTATTATTTTTATGTATTACGTATTATGTACTTTATCTGTTATGGCTATGGCGAAACCTAGTGCCATTTAATAAAATTTACTTTACTTTACTTTACTTAGACAGATTCAGTGTTTCTTCTTCTTGAAATAGTTTGTACCCAATAGCTTTTCTTCTTCCATTTTAGTACAAATAAGTGACAGCATGCATCAAGAGACAGGGGCAATCTTTTACTTACCAATTAATTGGTCTCTTCATATCTGCACAATCTGCTTTTTTTCTTCTGCATTGCTTTACATTGGACCATAATGTTTATGGCATACATATTTAGTAGGATTATGTCCACTAGATTACTTTGTATAAGTGGGGCTTTCAGCAGTTAAACACACTGGTCTTACTTAAGGGGGGGGAGACACATTTAAGTGTGACTTGAGAGAAGAAGCTGGTACAAATGCAGTTTCCCAAACCCATATACAAAGCAGCTATAGGAGAATGGATCTGTAGAAAAAGCAAACTAGTATTAGTACTTTAGCTTAAGTAATGCTCATGTTAAGTGAAATGGAGTCACCAAGGAAGGAATTTTAGGAGCAGAATATGAACTTTCACTTGGACAGTAAAAAGAGCAATTTCCATGAGTTTAGTTTTATGGGCATTGCTAAAATATCCTGCAATTGCACTGAACGTATTTATTTATTGCACATGGGGCTAGTCATAGCAATTTTTTAGGAAAAGTCTTAAGATTATGCTGAGGAGAGGAAAAAAAGGGAGCTTTTAAGAACAGCAAAAAGTCATTGAAATAGTTTGTACCCAAATAGCATTTCTTCTTCCATTTTAGTACAAATAAGAACAAGCCAAACCCTTTGAGAGCCATTTGGACAAGAGCCATGGTACTGGAGCCCAGCTATAAACAGTCCATGGTGGTTTCTTTTTTTGTGTTGCTGTTGTTTTTGTTTTGTTTTTTAAAAAAAACAACAACAACAAACCTAACTGTCGTCTTGTACCTGAAGGGAAAACTTGAGCAAGCCCCTGGGGAATCTAAACTTCCACTGAGCCCACTGTTCTAGTGTTTGCTGCTCCACAAAAATACTGCTGACCTCCAAACTTTGTTAGCTTCCCATGCAGTTTAAAGAGCTAAGTTTAGCAGTGAGTAGACTCTCTTTGGTTTCAACAGACTGCTCCCATGGATAACGATGGAGTGGGCTGATTCGCAATCCTGGGGCCCTGGGCTACAACTTTGTGGTGAAACTTGATTAAATTGAAGGACAGATGTGGCAAGGATGGTCATCCACCTAAAGCAGAGAACCAGACTTTAGGAAATGTTGATTCTGTTCCTAGCTCTGACACCAACTGCCTTGGGTTAGTTACCAACGGCTGTTCTACTATCCTTATGTCAGCTAGTGCTTACTCTACGAGTAGGGCCGTCTGTCAAATGCTACTCAGCATGAATTAGGAGGACTGAATCTGGACCTGCATCTTAGAATAATTTCTAAAGCAATTTGTCAAGTCTAGAAAAAGTAAATGGCTTTTCTGGTTATTTTCAGCACACTCCAAAGAAGATGAGTCAAGGAACTACTCTATTCTCTTGTGGAATTATGGGTATGTAGCAGAAATGTCTATTTATTACCCCTCTACTGTTGCCATGACATGTTATCATTAAATGTTAAAAATGGGGAAGCATTCTGGATGTTTTAGGAAGAGCATATCCTGGAATTATTTCCACATAACCTCAGCTGCTGAAACGTGCACTCTGTCTCTCTTCAGGCAAGACCCACTGGCATTAAGCTTCAGATAGTAAAACTTTCTCCTGAAGGAAAATGCCTGTTTTGTCATGAAAACCTTTTTGCCCAATAAAATTTCCAATTGGGATGGAAAGTTGGAGAACCAAAAAAAATGCCATTCCAGTCACCTGAAAAATTAGTTTAGTGTGACATGTCTGAAATGAAACCTTCCTGTTTGGATGCACTATATGTCTAGTGGAATGGTTTTGTTTTATCTCTTTCCAAATCTCAAGAAACATTTTTGGATTTTCTGTTTCAACTGGAAATTCTGAAACTCTGACTTTGCATTCCTCCGAATCAGGATAAAAATATGGTAGTTTCAGGGTTTCCAAGAAGACGAGAAATACTTTCCCCAATCAGTCTTGTATCTAATGCAGTTTACTTTGGATGCCACATGACTGTTTGTTGATCTGCTTTGTGACCCAACATGGTGCTTAGCTGGAGAGCTCTGTGTTCACTTCCAGCTAGGCATCCTATATGTCAAACACTTTCATCTCAAGTGGTATAATCTACTAAATCATCCTGTCTCCCCAAGATAAACCACATGTACTTAATTGGGACAATTGACAGGAAACCGGTTCAGCACAAGGTAAGTAGGTACATAAATGGAGTTTATGGTGCAGTAGCAATGAGGACCTTACTGCACCAAAGTTATAAAATCAAGGAGTTAAAAAACAAAACTATGGAGTCAGAGCAGAGTCAAAAAGAGGACCATACTACAAGGTCCTGCAAACAAGGGTAAAACTAGGGGTATTTTCAAACTGTGCCGTCACGCTTTGATCCTGCCCAGGGTGAGGGCCTTCACCTTAGACAGGATTTGGCTTGGCCACCGAACAGACGTGTTGGCGACCTGGGCTGTGGAGGGGCTGGGGAGAGGGTGGGATGGCATGTGAATGTGGGTCTGCATGTCCCTGCCCCCCGTGCTTCTGAGCACAGCTCACCCTCCTCCCTGTTGGGCTGACTATAGTGGCCTATGAGGCCACTGCGCCCACCCAGAACAGCCCCGGACATGGACCGTGGTCAGGTTGAGTGGGCCATCAAATGTGACGGCCTGCTCTACCCCGGTCTGGAGTTGCATTGCACGGACCGTGGCAGCGCTTAGCTTGGGCTGTGCCTTGGTGATGAGCCCGAGTCACAGCCCAGGCTAAAAACAGCCCCAGCTTTTGCAGACCTCAGGCCTGACCCGGAGAAACATCTGGTGGGCCTTTTCAAACGTGACGGGAGCACGGATGACAACATGGGTCAAAGCGTGGCCAACTGTGGTACTGTCACATTTGAAAACACACTAGGAAGGTAAGTAAGTAAATTTATTTTAGGCATTAGCTTACGTCATAGCCATTTCAAAATTAAAATACATACATATATTGTAAATTAAAAACCAGAACAAAACATTACATACATCACTAAGTCACTAAATTTAGAGTACAAGCACAGAAGACCATTATCCCTAAACTGCGACAGCCGAAAGAATTTCACCCATAAACAGACATCTAGAATACAGTAATTCCCTGAAAAGAGTCAGAGCTCTCTATTGTAGCTTCCCATTCCTGAGGCCAAGGAGCCATCCCAGGGCACAAACTCGGGAGTGCAAAGGCCTTGCCCTTCACAGGGCTTATGCCGGCAACGCTTGACCCCTGCAGCACTTAAAACCCAATATATAAATGCCTAGCCCTTCATGGGGCGTGGGTGGGCAGCCCTTGACCCCTGAACTGCAATCACATAGCATGGGAGTCAGAATCTGACTGGACCCTGTCAGTCTTTACAGGGAGCTCGACTTCTGTTAGATCATTACCTCCCTAGAAAAGTAAGAATAGCATAGGTATGTCAAAAAGAAATTGATCACTCCATTAAAAGCATCTTAGAAAAAGTGGAACTAGCAAATAGTCCGTTTTTTAAAAAAAGAAAAGCCCTCTATATCAGCCTTGTCGCCAAGGAAAGTTGTCAGACGGACCAGTCCTGTAGAGGAATGGTGGCGATGCAGGAACTCACAGAGAACATCACTAAAATAAGGGCCACCCAGTAAAACATGTCTAACCATTAAAAGGAAAATGGCAATGCTGCACAGCACAGCGGTGGAGCTCCCCACCTGGAGCAAGTGCTGAGTTTCAGTGCAAAACATTTCAGTAGCTGGCTAGCTGACACATCTGGTCTGTCCAAACTACACATCTAGTGGTGCACATAAGGCCAGTTACAGAAATTCACAGGTATGAAATCACACTTGCTGTCATTCACTTCCTGCTATGTAGTCCTCTGTATGTTCCTGGAAAGGCTTTCCTGTTTCATTATAACTGCTGAATGATTCAGTCTTACCTTATTTTTTCCCTACAACACTTTGAGTCTTGCTTATTTTTAGAGTAATTGGCAAAGTGAAACCAAATACCTCCCAGGAGGAAATTCTGATAATTGGGGCTATTACTTAATTGGTCCTCTTCTGTTTTTGTCAACAGTGAGGATTGTACAGCGATGGGGAAAGGGCAGTGAACATGGGGCATAGCTTGCCATCCATTTTAATGCAGAATTGCCATTGACTACAATGGGAGTTTGGTGTGTGGACTGAGGTTCCTGAAGGACTGACCGACCGTACTGAAAGTTCTGACATTGTGTTGCGCTCAATGGTTTAGAGTAATTTGCTAGGCAGTGAGCTAAGTCCTCCAGATAGGTAGAGTTTGAGCCAAACGATCCCCTAAAAAAGCCAGTACTTTGCAAACAAAGAGGCATTTCCCTCCATTGACAGACATAACTCTCATTAGTGTTAATGGGTTCTGAGTGATTGCGCTGAGGAAAGGCATTTCTCAAGCTTCCAGATAACTAGTGCCATCTGGAAAGGAAAAAAAAAAAAAAAAAAAAGGGCTGAAAGTGTTTTGATTTTCCAAATGAAAGTCACAAGCTTCAAAGTCAAGAAGTGAGAGAAACAGTCAGTTCTCTTTATCCAGTCTGTCAGTAACAATTGAGGAACAAAGAACACTCATTCCCTTGATTTAGCCTTCTGATATGGCACTTACAGAGCCTTCAACAAATATGATGGGTCTAAGCTTAATTGAAAATCAGCTTGTTTGTTAATAGCTTTCTCCTAAGCCTTTAACATTGGAGCTACACTGTTGGTCTTCCTTTTCTGCCAAATTATCCTGTTTCCAAGGAAACCTAATCTTACCTCCTTGACCACAGCTCACCATGTAATTGTCTTTGTCATGCCCAGTCAAGAAGAGTGAGTCCCACTGGCAAATGAAGGCATTTCTTTTTTAAAAAAATGTAGGCATCTTTCCCAATGCATTTCTTGATGTCTTCAAAATGGGTCAGATTATGAACCAATTCACTGTTGAAGAAACTTGTTCCATTTTATTTTTATTATAAGTTCAGTAATTTCAGTGGTATCAAATTTTAAATTGTTTGACCAATTGTTTCTGTTGCTGCAAATCGCGGAGAGAAATAAATTCCGTAGAGGAAGCCAAGAAACCTAGAGTCACACAAGACATCTGGGAACTGGAGAGAGCGTAGCTGGGTTTCTTTTAGGTCAGGGCTGGAGGGGCTGTGTATCTTGAAAAGCAATCGCCTTCTTGTATACCTCCCAAGATTTCGAGAAGCCAAAGAGGGACAAGCCCCACCCCCTCAGTGAATAAACTCTGCCCCTCACACACTTACATGCACACATCCCAAGAATCCAAGTGCCTAAAGAGGAAGAGAAGCTCTCCTGCTGAGCATTCTTCTTAGTTTCTTGTCATTCCATCATCCAAGATGTGCCTGAGGCTTGAATACTGGTCTCTCTCTCTCTCTTTCTCTTGCTCCTGAAAGAGGGGCTTTGAGTGCTTTTACACAGACTGCACCTTCACCCCCTCGAGTACCACAAGCAGAGTGGGTCGCCCAAACCTGGAGCACCTGCCGGGGGCAGAGCAGCAGTTCGTCTACTTGATGGATGGGCTGCTGCAGCCTTGCTTCAGGCTGGAGGTTGCCCCAGCCATGCCATAGAGCTGCAGGTGGCTGCCTAGAGTGTCGGGTGATCAGCTCGCAGCTCTGTGGTGGGGGAGGACTATCTGATAGGTTGAGTGTCAAGACAGAATCATATAAGAGAGTTGTTGGGGTTAGGAAAATAAAATAATTATGATCGTTCCTGAGTATTTCTCAGAAGAAGAGACACAGCCCAGCCATCCCAGCAAAATCTCCCAAACTCTATTCTCAGTGGTATTCAAAGCTGCTGACGAACCTAAATATGGCTGTTTTCACACAAATGCCCCCCCCCCTCCCGGTGTGTGTGGGCGGGCTGTGGAAACAGGTCAACGGTGGGGGGGGGGATGTGTGTGTGCTGGGTGTGCGCCCGTGTAAACACCACGGGTGGTGGGTGATTGTGCGTGTGCACACCCATCTACATCCACCTACATCCATCACCCACCCATCTCCACCCACAGGGCCATTTGGAAAACCAGAGGAGGCCCCTTGGGTGGAGATGGGTGTAGGTGGGTGGGTGTGTCCGTGTAAAGGGACACCCACCCACCTCCACCCACTGCACGAGCACACCCATCCCCCCACCCAACCTGTCCGTGTGAAAATGGCCTATATGACCCTAGGCATACCTATATTTCCCTTGTAGGGAAATTGCTAATGAACTACAGCATTATCATTTCCAGACTATGTACTGATGTCAAGAACTAGACTGAGAGAGATCGAGAACATTATTAGAACTATGGGTGTTAACATACAAGACGATAGCCCGGTGGAGTCAGGTTTCGGTCTGTGCAGCCCCCACCCACATGTTTAGTGAGTAGAGCCTAATAAATGAGCAGCCCCGTGCGTGTAGTTGTTGTGTGTCCGTGCAGCCGCCTCCCCAGGCTTAGCCCGACTAGCATAATAAACGGGCAGGCTCTCTTCTCCGCCATGCTTCCCCCACCAAACTCCCCCTTTTCAGTATCCCATCCACTGCCATGACTTGCAGCCATGGCAAACCATGGGAAGAAGAAGCCACCACAGCTGTTCTTTCTTCCAGGTTATCACTCCAAGAGGCAAACGATTTTAAATCTTTTTTTTTTTTGTGGTATCGATAAAGGCTTTAAACGTTTGTCTGTTGCTGTGTTTCCCCTTTGTCCCATCCGCCTGTCCCTTACCACTATGGATGCCACTTTCAGTTGTGTTTTACCTGACACGTCCATCATTTTGGCCTATGCCAGTGTCAGGTAAAAAACCACCACAGGTGGCAACCCTACTTACCACCCAACTGGTGGCTTTTCCATGTGGATTTCCTACTGGCATTCTCATAGTAGCCGGCTGCAAGCCTCTGTTAGTGCGTTCCCTATTGGCATTTGCAGATTAGCTGGCTGCAGGCTTCATCCTCTGCATTTCCTATTGGCATTTGCATGCTAGCCAGGTTTGGGAATGGCAATGGGAATCGCAGAGGCACAGGTATACAGGTGGCTACTCAGCCTTTGCCTGTGGCTTTCCTACAGCCCTTCCCTTTGTCTTTGCCTGTGGCTTTACTATAGCCATTCAGTATCGTCTTGTTTGTTAACACGCATAGTACCTGTTAGGGTACTATGGCACTTCCCACCCCCACCCCCTCAAGTCCATGGCCAGCGGTCTCCCCCCCCNCCCCCCCCCCCCCCGCCCCGTTTTAGGTGTACTTGCACCCTTCAATTTTCTTCAAGTTTCCAGTCCCTAAAGCGGCGTATCGCTATGCCATACTGCCATTCTCCACGCACGCCACCCCCACGAACATCCAAAGAAGCATGGAAAGCATAGATTATGAAAATTCTTTTAAAAAAATAAATTAATTAAACTTTTTTTTGGTGCCTGCTCCTTTTGGGGGCAGCTTGGTGTAATTGCTTGGGTGGTGGGACAGGTAGGGGGGACATTTTCCCGATCCTCCTGCAGATCCGGCTGTGACGGCCTGTTTGTGGAAGGTGTGCAGGAACAATTGATGGTGGTGAGGGTGCCTAAGATCCGGCTGTGGTGGACTGGGCTGTGGTGGACTGGGCTGTGGTGGTAGTGGTGCTGGTTGATGCATGGCTGTTGGTTTGAGCTATGGCCCCGGAGATGGTAAGTCACCAAGTCATTACAGAGATTGCAACGGCTGGGAAAGAGCAAGTATCAGGCACGTATTGTCAACCAGGAAGGGCTGGGAGAACGCATGTTTGAAAGTGGCGTATTGGGATTCTAAGGCAGACATTACATGCACACCAGTGAGAGAGACAGAGGGGAGGGGCTGGAAGTGATTGCTCTGGGAAATGTTCTAAGCTTTTTTTGCCCACGACTTGATGGTGCTGGCAGACCTGGGCATGAGGAGGCTTCACACAACCTAATTGACAGGATGTGGACACATGGGAGTACGTTGGCCTGCATTTGCCCACACAGTGGGCTCCACATGTTCTGAGACCCCACCGTACATGGGAGCTGCGTGTCCAGTGGGTGGTCATCCCATGACGGGTGAGGGTGAACATCTAATAAACAAGCAGGCGGACACCCACCTGTGCGGCTATTGTCTTATTTGTTAACACCCTAAGACATCTTGCCACCGCCCACCCCGAACAAGGGGAGGTTAAGGGATTGGCTTGTGGTCATTAAATATAGCATATCACTTTTCAGATAATTAGGTGTGAGTCATCCTAGCTAAATTCTAATCTTATGTTATCACAGCTAAATAAAAAAAGGCAATTGTATTTTTTTTTCTTTGCCTGTGCAAATAGCCCAGCATTTTGAAGTGGATATGATCTTCTGCTTCACTTCCTGCCGTAACTTTTGTGTTGTGTTCCTGAATTCTGTTAAACAGCTGCCACGTTCCGCCCTAGAAGGTTGGCTACGGTTCAGTGGTGGATGAAGTTGTTCCTATATATATATATAGCATTTGTAAAACCCATTGGGATCTGGCAGGATGAAGGTTGTTGCTACAGAGATGCAAGATCTTATTTATTCATTTGTCCCCTGTAAAAAGAAATTATGTTTGAATGATATTCGAACAAGCTAACCACATGCAAAGAAACTATTATCTACGCGGCAATACATCATACAAATGTTTTGCTTAAGGAAAAAAAGGGTTTTAGAACCACGTTCGGGGAGGAGAAAAATGAACTAGATATAGTCTACATATCGTTTAGATGTCTTATAAGGCACTAAAGATTATGAGAACTTCTAAGAGACGTTAAGCTCCATTAAATATTTCATAAGTCAGAAAATCATGCATGCAAGTCTTTCCACAAAATACCTACAAATCCTCTTGATTTTTACTTTAAGGGGTACAAGAAAGGTTCTGTCATTGAGATAATAACAAAAAAGATCACCTATGATATTGTTTTTCAGGAAAGAGGACCAAAGATGAAAACCTAATACTATAATTTCAGCCCTGAACGAGAACAATTTCTTATTTCTCGCTTGAGCAGCCCTTGGAATATCTGGGAAAATAAGAATTTTCCTCTTATTACACAGAATTTTTCCTTCCACACAGCCTGCAGTACATGTCCTCAGTCAAAGGCATGAAAATGTATCAATAGCAGTGTTGGGTAAAGAATCTGATTTGCCACAAAGTATGGGCACTGCATCTTTTTTTGGAATTTCTAAAGGTTTTTTCTATCTAGAGAGTGAAATCTTTGAAATAATTTAGTCATAACAATATGCACCCAGTCTTCTCCAGATACTAAAAAGACACCCAGAATGTCCTGTAGATGAAACGATGATGATGGGTGATCAATAAGAATCAAGATGCTTTACTGAATCCAAAGTCTTAGTATTAGAAAATAATCCTTGATCTGTCCAACAGTTATTCATAAAAATTACTATTGAAGGACCCAAGTCAGGACTGGGGCCCAACTACGCAAGCCACTGTAAAACACAGGATGCAAAGGAGCTCTAGCCCTGCAGGGAAGACGGCCTAAACAGACAAAACAGGTCACATAGGGAAAAGCTAGAAAAAACAATAACCAAGCAGTGGGTGTTACCAGCTGTGATGCTAGCTACTTGATTTCTGTTGTAATTGTGCAATTCCTGTTATGTTTGTAAATGCTGGCAGTGGCTATACAAACAGCTACCCGCTTACAGTGGTTTGTGCATCTGTAAAACATGGGTTACTCAAATTGCATGGCTGCTTTTTGCACGTAACCAGTTACTCATAGAGAATGTGTGCAGGCCTACTTCTGGCCTGGTGGAAGACAAACTCTCTTTCTAGTCCCCTCAGCGTGGCATGACATCACAGTACTCCAGAGGGGCGTGACCTCATTGAAAAGGGGCAGGAGAGGACCTTTACCCCGCCTCCTGTTTCGGCCTAGCCCTTCTTCCTGTGGGAATATGGCAACATTACCAGTAGTGCTGAAATTAATGAGACTGATCTGAAGTAAGCAAACACTGAGGCCTGGCAGCGTTTCCAGTTCTAGGCCTGGTGATAGAGTCACTCCCATGTAATAGTTCCATTGAGTGAAAGATTTACAAAGACAAAGGAGGAAAAGCAAAGAGACGCCAGAGGCAAATGAGTAACCAATACTGAAAATAAACCAGAATTTATTACCTGCCTTTCTACATCATCCTTTTATCTTAATAAAAGATGGCTTCTCTTTTCAACAAGCACTGGGGAGCTTGTCTTGCCATTTTATTCCGGTAATAGAAAGGTTGCCCTTTGGTAGAAATAAGGATGTTTTGCAGCTCCATTTCCCACAAAAGGAACCATGTTCCTTTCCAATCCATGTGTTCCCCACCTCCTATTTCTGAACTGGAATTTCCTTTGGAAAACAGCTTGTCCATCTAAATGACGAATTGCTGCTTGCTTGCAACAGGAAACATTGTACAGAAACTAGCTACAAGTCCATACGAATTGTCTAAACTTGGCTCCTCAAGCCAATGGAACTGCACAAGGTCTGTGATATTGTATTGCAGTTTGCACACACTTGGAATTTGAAAAGATCGCCAGCATAGTTTCGGTGTCAAGTCGGTGTCAGAGCCTAGCTCAGACTACTTCATGGTGTGCCAAAGTCCAGCACCAGGTTCCCAGTGACTGACAGGGAGAGTCTGTAAGCTGGAGGATCTTGGGAAACAGAAACACAGGAGGAATGAGGAGCTGGGATGCAGGAGAACTGGAGCACAGGAGATCTGGGAAATGGGGACATAGGAGAGCTGGAGGGTCTCTCTCCACAGTCTAGGCTGCACTGGTATTGTGGAGACACTTCCTGTTTCCTGGAGATGCTTTATATAGACCAGGGCAGCCAACAGGAAGACAATTGGGACCCAGACAATTGGAGAGAATGGGAGTGGAGAAGCACTGTTCGTTTGTTTATTCAAACGTCTACCCAACCCTCTGGCTCAGGGTGGCTGACAATGAAAACACACAACATAAAAATACAATGAAACCCCTTTTAAAACCTCATTCAAAACCCATCTTCACCCCTAAACCCTCCCACCTCAAACCCTAACCCCACCTGCCAAATGTCTTGCCAAAAAGAAAAGTTTTACACTGCCTCCGGAATATGCTCAGGCCTGTGACAGACCTCCAAGGGAAAGGGAGTTCCATATATAGGGGCAGCAACTGAGAACACCTCTCTGCAGGCCCTTATTGTACGGACAAGATTGACTGGTGGCACCTGCAAGAGAACACTTCCAGCTGATCACAGGGGCTGCAGTGGAGCATGGAAGGAAAGGCATGCAATTGTCCAATATTGCACAATATGTGGGGTCCAGGCCATTTAGGGCTTTAAAGATCAAAACAAGCACCTTGAATTGTGCCCAGAAAGCTATAGGAAGCCAGTGCAGACCATAGAGCACAGGTGTAATGTGTTCATGATGACTCACCCCGGAGTCTACACTAGCTGCAGCTTCCAGTCAGTCACCAAGGGCAGCCCCATGTGGAGTGCATTACAGTAGTCGTTACAGTAGTCAAGCCTTGAGGTAATGAAAGCATGGATGATGGTGGCCAAATCTGAATTAGAAAGAAAGGGCCTCCTCACATATTTGAGTAGCAGCAAAGGGTTCAGAAGCACTCCCAAAGCTGTGAACCTAGGTAACCAGAAGGGGCCAGTCCCCTTCAATAACAGGAGTCCCAATCCCCTCCAAGTCACAAGATCAGTCAATCAGCATCAATTCAGTCTTGTCTGGATTCAGTTTCAATCCGCTTCCCTCATCCAGTCCCCGACAGCAGCCAGGAACTAGATAAGCACCAAGACTGCAGGACCTGGGTCAGTTTAAAAAGAGGTAGAACAGATGTTGTTGGTATTCTGATGGGACTTCATCCCAAACCTCTGAATGATCTTGCCCAGCGGCTTCAGATACACGTTGAACAAGAGGGGGAGACAAGTTGTAATCCTGTGGAACACCACAAGGGAGGCCCTGAGGAGACGATAAGCAGTCTCCCATCACCACCTACTAGGACCTTCCTGACAGAAATGAATGGAATCACTTAAGCAGTACCGCACACCCCTGCCAGGTCCCACAGTTATGTCAATAACACTTCATGATCAACTGTATCAAAGGCCCCTGAAAGGTCTAACAGGATCAACAGAACACAATTTCCCGTGTCAATCTCCCAGCGTAGATCATCGCCCAAGGCCATGAGCACTGTCTCTATGCTATACCCTGAACTGAAACCGGTCCAGATATCTGAATCAAGATGAGCCTGATGCTGCTGGGCACCCACTTGTTCAGTAACCTTCCCTACAAAGGGACAGGGCGATAGCTGGCTAGGGAGTCAGCATTCAAAGATGGTTTCTTGACCAGAGGCTGGAGAACCGCAGTTTTGAGGGTGTCCGTCAACCTACCCTCCCAAAGGGAGGCATTTAATACCCCAGCCAGTTATGACCTTAGTGTCTCCCAGCTGGATTTCACCAGCCCGGATGAGCAAGGATCTACTTCACAACTGGTTGTCTGCATTGCCCCAAGCACATTCCCCACATTTATATTTTATTTATTTATTTATTTAATTAATTAATTTAAAGCATTTTTTAGCTGCCCCCTCATGCCTACTGCATCTCAGGGTGGCATACAACAATACAATAAAATTCATAAAAATATTTAAAAAACACCATCATCAATAAATTAAAAACAGTCCCATCCCGCATATCCACAGCTACCCAACCCTCCCCTCCAAAGGCCTGGGTGAACAGCCAGGTCTTGCAGGCTCGATGAAACGCCTGCAGACCTGGGGCCAGGCGGGCTTCCTCCGGGAGGGAGTTCCAAAGTCGCGGCCCGGCCACTGAGAACGTCCTCTCCATTGTAGCCCCCCATCTCACCTGGGGGACCTCCAAGAAGGTGCCCCCAGTGGACCGAAGGGATCGCTCTGAGGCACAGAGGGTGAGGCGGTCCCCGAGGTGTGAGGGGCCCAGACCGTGCAGAGCTTTATAGATCAATACCAACACCTTGAATCTGGCTTGGTACGCTATAGGCAGCCAGTATAGAGCACGGAGCACTGCTGTTATGTGCTCTCGTCACCCAGTTCCCATAAGGAGACGGGCCGCCGCATTCTGCACCAGCGGCAGCCTCCGAACCAGAAACAAGGGAAGCCCCACGTAGAGTGCACTGCAGTAGTCCAGTCTTGAGGTGATGAAGGCATGGATAAGGGTGGCCAGGTCAGGCCTGGAAATGTATGGGCACAGCCTCCGTACCAGATACAGCTGGCGGAAGGCGGTCTTAGCCACTGCCTCCACCTGCTGATCCAGACGGAGACCCGAGTCCAACACCACCCCCAGACTCTGAACCTGCTGCCAGAACCTCCCCCGCCCTCCCCACCACCATCACCTCCGTCTTATTGGGATTTAGTTTCAGTCTACTCTGCCTCATCCAATCCGCCACGGCCTCCAAACATTGGGAAAGCAATGAGACGGCAGGACCTGGGTCAGTTGGAAACGAGAGGTACAGCTGAGTATCATCAGCATATTGGTGACATCGCACCCTGAACCCTCTCATGATCTCCCCCAGGGGCTGCATATACACATTAAACAATAATGGAGACAGGATTGAACCTTGCAGAACGCCGCAGGATAAGGCCCGGGGGCTTGATGTTTCAGCCCCCAGCACCACCCGCTAGCTTCTCCCCGAGAGGAATGAGCGGAACCACCCAAGGACAGTCCCGTCCAGACCACCCAGGTCTCGCAACTGTCAACAGCAGCCCATGGTCCACGGTGTCAAAAGCGGCCGAGAGATCTAGCAGGATCAGAAATGTCGAACATCCTGCATCCATCTCCCGGTGGAGATCGTCCACCAAGGACACCAGCGCCATCTCAGTACCATAGCCGGGGCGGAACCCAGATTGAAAAGGATCAAGGAAACCGATGTTATCCAAATGCGCCTGGAGCTACAGTGCCACTGCCCATTCAATAACCTTCCCTAAAAAGGGAAGATTAGAGACAGGTCGGTAGCTGGTGAGTGCGTCCACATCCAAGGATGGCTTCTTCAGCAGGGGGCGCAGCACAGCCTCCTTGAGACTGGGCGATAGCCTCCCCTGCCGAAGGGACACATTCACTACCTTCGCCAGCACCGTCCCCAAAGTCTCCCTGGAGGCTTTCACCAACCAGTTCACTCCCAGCTCCCAACAGTAAGAAGTTTATCCGGTAAGCTACTTGGTTAATAGCCATTAATGGACCTACTCTCTGAGAACTTATCCAGTCCTTTTTTTAAACCCAGCTATACTACTGACCTTGACAACATTCTCTGGAAACAAATTCCATAGGTTAATTATGCGTTGAGTGAAAAAGTACTTCCTTTTATTTGTTTTAAATCTGCCGGCAGCTAGTTTCATGGAGTGTCCCTTAGTTCTAGTACTATTTGAGAGGGTAAATAACCGTTCCCTGTCTACTTGTTCCACACCATTCAAGATCTTATAAACCTCTGTCATGTCCCCTCTCAGTCTTCTCTAAGCTGAAGAGACCCAGCCTGTCAAGCCTCTCTTTGTACAGAAACTGTTCCATATCTTTTATCATTCTCGTTGCCCTTCTCTGTACTTTTTCTAGTTCAACTATGTCTTTTTTGAGATGTGATGACTAGAACTGCACACAATATTCCAGGTGCGGTCGCACAATTGATTTGTATAGAGGCATTATGACATCCTCAGTTTTATTCTCTATCCCTTTGCGAATAACTCCTAACATTCTGTTCGCTTTTTTGACTGCTGCTGCGCATTGGGCTGAGGATTTCAGCGTATTGTCCACAATCACTTTCAGATCCTTTTCCTGAGTGGTAACTCCTAGCTTAGTACCCAGCATAGTTTGGGTTATTTTTCCCTATGTGCATCACTTTGCACTTGTCCACATTAAATCTCATCTGCAATTTAGATGCCCAGGCGCCCAGTCTCATAAGATCGTGTTGCACTTCTTCACAGTCTGTTCGTGTTTTAACTACCTTGAATAACTTGGTGTCATCTGCAAATCTGATTACCTCACTCTTAACGCCCATTACCAGATCATTAATGACTACATTAAACAGCACCGGCCCCAATACAGATCCCTGGGGCACACCACTTTTTACATCCCTCCATTGTGAAAACTGACCATTCAGTCCTACTCTTTGCTTCCTATCCTTTAACCAGTTACTGATCCATAGTAACACTCTACCTCCTATCCCATGACTTTTTAATTTTCTCAAGAGTCTTTTATGTAGGACCTTATAAAATGCCTTCTGGAATTCCAGGTACACTATATCTACAGGGTCTGCCGTGTCCACATGCTTATTTACACCCTCAAAGAATTCCAAGAGATTAGTGAGGCATGACCTACCTTTGCTAAATCCATGTTGACTCTTCTCCATTAAGTCATGTTTATCAACACGCCCAGTGATTCTGTTCTTAATGATAGTTTCCACCATTTTGCCCACACAGATGTCAAGCTTACTGGTCTGTAGTTTCCAGGATCACCTCTGGATCCCATTTTAAATATCGGGGTTACATTTGCCACCCTCCAATCCTCCAATACAGTGAAAGATTTTAGCAATAGGTTACAAAGAAATTACTAACAGTAGGTCTGCAATTTCATATTTGAGTTCCTTCAGAAGTCTGGGGTGAATACCATCTGGTCCTGGTGATTTGTTAGTATTTAGTTTTGTCAATTAGCTCCTACAGAGTCACGCTGATTTGTGACAGCTCTTCCAATTCATCACTTACAAAGTAAGGTTCAGGTGTGGGTATCTCCCCAACATCCTCTGCAGTGAAGACCGAAGCAAAGCTTCTCTTCAACGCCCCTTTCCTCCCTAAGCACCCCTTCCAGCCCCATGTCCTCTAACGGCCCAACTGACTCTCTAGCAGGCTTCCTACTTCTGATGTTCTTGAAAAAGTTTTTATATATAATCAATCTAAACATAAAACAGTATTAAAAGGGGGGAAAGAGGTAAAATGGGAGAAAACATGACCCCAAGAAAAGATGGGAAGGAAAAGAGGGGGAAGAAAGGGATAGCTAGGAGACATAAAATCCCGAACAAAAATAAATCCCCCACCCTTATCACCCCCATCAAAAGCAAATAAAATAGAATAAAAACCCAGCCTCACCCTCAATATGAGCGATTTTGTCTGCAAAGTAGTTAATAAAAATGCCACAGTGGACAGTTTACTCTGGTTCATGGGAAAGACAGACCGGATTAATCAGACCATTCACCACATGGAGCAGCTTCAGGATGAGACTTTACAGATGCTGTGATAGCAGAGAAGAAAATTTTGCTTGCCACCATCACAGGCCCGGTATAGTCCTTCAAAAATAATCTATGACACAATTGGTCGGCTTCAACGCGAGTCAAGCGCCACCTGTGCTCTAACTGCCTACCCTCCCAATTCACCCACCTCAGATTCTCCGTATAGCAGGGGGGACACATGCTGTCACAGGGGTGGATGTGGACGCCTGGGTTAAACTGTGTTGGTGGCCATGGTCAGACACTCCCCTTCGGTAGCATTCAGATAAGTACTGTAAAGTAGTACTGTTTCAGTTACCCCTCTAGCTGAGATGTAATGATCACTGAACTGCGGTCGCCACGTGTGCATTGATAACTAAGTGTTCACATGAACAGTTACTTTGAAATACAAGCCGAAGGGGACTATGTGCTCCTGATTTTTCAGGAATACCTGCTTCTCTTCCTGCTCCTGAATAACTTTGGTTTACCACTCTGTTTGTGTGAATACTTCAGGAGTAAAACTGAAGCAAGGCCTAGTTTCTCCTAGGTTGCCTGGTACAGTACTCCTCCTTCCCTGCCTCCTGCAGCCATTGTATTGTCCTTCCAGGCTGCTGCTGTAGTAGCAGCTCCTTTAGTCCTGCAGTGCCTCACCTCCACCCAATAGGGGGCACTATGGAGAATGTGGTGCAGCTACTTTGGTGCGTGATGGGTACCATCGGGGGGCTGCTTTGGGAAGGCTGAGTGTAGGCAGGAAGCCTTGGGGCACATGATGCTGAAATGCAGGTATAGTCTGAACCATAGCTCCTGCATTAATTGCCTTCAACCTCCCCACCCACCCGCTAGGCCCTTAGACCAGCCGCCACAGGTTATCTTCAGGCTGTGTCAGCCTGGGCCCCAGAGAACCACAGACGGTGCACCTGGGTTTAGCACAGGAGGCAGGTAGTGCTTCCTTAGATTAATTTATTTGGTTGCTTCTGGGTTGGTGGGTGGGTTGGGGGCAAAATTTATTTTGTCTGGAGTGGAAAAATTGTGAAGGTGGGCCCTGGCCATGTCCCTTCTGCTTCTTGTGCACTCGAGTGGAGCCAAATGCACAGCCCGCTTACACACCATGGCGGAGGTTAGTAATGGCATGCATTGAATTGGGAGAATGTTTTTTAGAGGGGCAGACTCAATAATGCTGAAGCTCTAAATAAAAAAGTAGGGACTGCCCCTCTGAAATGAAGAGTGTTGGCATGAATGATGTGTAAACCACAGGTTTCAGCGTGTTGTTTGTTCTGTAGAGGTAGAGTTTGGTGTTTTCGTTTTCATTTCCCACTGAAGCACGGCTGTACGCGTCATATTTTAATCTTGTTTGTGAAACAGGAAAGCAGGAGTACTGGTGTGGTTTTGTGTCATTGTCATCAACTAATTATAGCTATTAAATTTGCTCCACATGTAGAAGCCGTACAGTCCATATTAACAGGCCACAATGGAAAAGACAGTGTGCTGTTTTCCCTGGGTACTATGTGATCCAGAAAACAAATTAAATGAAAGCTTATCACCAAAAAGATAGAATCCACCCCCCACCCCCACCCCACCCCCATAAATTCAAGTCAGTAGTTTAGGATCCAAACAGAATTTTTATGCCAAAAAGTATGTGTGTGTGTGTGGGGGGGGGGATTGAAATCCATAATTACTTTACGAGTTGGTGTAATAAATTATTTATTAATGTAAATTATTTCACAGGAAAAGATCATAGAGGAAACTTGAGCAGAAGGATCATACATTATGTATAAAAAAAGGAACTGTAAAAGTATTATAGCAGCACATTTGTGTCACTAGAGCTAAAGACGTGTCAGCATTTTAATTATAAACCCTTATTTTCCTGTGGTTAATAATGTGGTTGGTTTAAATTTACTCTGTGTCCGCTGAAGAACACGATTTTACTCACAGTAAATGTGGCCATTTTATTTATTTATTTTTATTTATTAAGAATTTTGTACCCCGTTCCTCCTGCCACAGGCAGCCTGGAGCGGCTAACAACGCTAACAAATATAGATATAAAATATCATAAAACAGATTAAAACATATCATAAAATAGTAATAACAATAATAGTAAAAAGAGGAACAAACCCACCTCCACCCTCCCCAATCTCCCCACCCCCTACCTACCCTTGCCCCTCTCCCTCGCCAAATGCCTGACGGAACAGCCAGGTCTTACAGTTCCTGCGAAAGGCTGGGAGGTCTGGGGCCAGACGGGACCCCACCGGGAGGGAGTTCCAAAGGCGCGGTGCGGCCACTTAGAACGCGCTATTCTGTGTGGGCCCCTCCGGGAAACCCAGGGGACCTCCAACACGGCGCCCCCGGACGACCGCAGGGGCCGGTCTAGAACCTGGGGAGTGAGGCGATCTCGCAAATAGGCAGAGCCCAGGCCGTGTAAGACGTTATAGACCGTGTAAGGCTTTGAAGCGGTGAAGGAGAAAACAATTACAAAAGCTTTTGTTTTGTTGTAACTGTGACTCAAAATCAGGTTAGTTATTTAAAATAAAGTTTCACAGGACCTTTGTCAGTCTATAGAATCAGAACTGGAGAGTTGGAAGGGACCTCACAGGTCATCTAGTCCAATCCACTGCCCTCAGACGGGTAACTCACCTAAAACAACTCTAGTGGATGCCTATCCAGTCTTCTCTATAGTAGGGAATAACATTTTTTCAGCTTTTTTGAAGATCGATTTAATTTGAGTTGGACCATTCTGCGGCTGTGTAATAAAGCTTGCCAGTATTGGCGGCTAGCCTGGGCTCTGACCTCGAGAAACCTCTGTAGTCACATCCCAGGCTAAGGCCTACCTGAGGGTCACAGCAGGCTATCATGTCTGTTTGGGCCAGCAGACACAACCATGGCCTGCCACCAGGGCTGGCTGTCATTGGCCACCATGGCTGCCTGCCATGTTGTGACAGGGTTGTGCCGGGCACAGCGCAGGAATGGGGCTGGCCGGTCACATGTTGGTGGTTCTCCCTGCCCTCTCTGAGCCCTGGCCGCAGGCATGTCTGTTTGGCGGCCCGATCCAACCTGGGCTGGGTTGCTGCCTTGCGGTCATCACTTCTGTTTTTACCCTATGTCTTTCTGAAGATCTACTGGAGTTGCATAATGGAAGCAAACTGCCAGGGATTCCTGAGCGGATGTCCCTAACATGCTACCATGAAACAGGGGGGCTCCGTTCATACTGGGCCACAGACCCTGAGCAGGCCCCTTGGCAAGTGACCTGAACACCACTGAGAAACGTTCAGACTGGGTAGTCTGAACTCTGCCCCTGCCCACTCTGAAAATTTCCTAGTGGCTCTCTTGACACTTTCAAAGGGCCCCACCAAGAAAGAATTTTTGAGTGGGCAGAAGGTGGCGTGCTGTCCCTGCCCCAACCCCCTCTTAAAAATCCTTCCTGCTACTCTGTGGGGAGCCTGCTGGGAGCTGGGGTGGTGCTGCCTTCATGGGTAAGCCCTGCACCCCCAACCCAGAGATCCCACTCTTTGCTCTTATGGGGGCCCATAATCGAGACATGAGCCCAAGGCAACCACAACCTTGCTGTCCCTGTCATCTGGCCACAACCACTGGTCCCTAAGTCCTACCCAACTAGTGGAACCCTGCTTAAAAGTTAACACATCCTCATATTCAGGGTTACCAAGCCTTGCTGACAAATCATGAGTTAGATTCCAAAAAAATTATGATTGGCTTTAAGTGTATGAGCTTTCTTCTTTTTCTTTTTCAAAATTCTATACGCATTTTGCTTTTTCTGAGCCTTAGGGTTACCATGCAGTCATGTCTCCAGAATCCCCCTGACTAGGCAGGCTGGAAAATGACTTTTTTTAAAAAAAAATGCAAGTGGATGATCTTTCATTTCAGCAGCTGGAGAAAACGCGTAAAATAGTAGGATTCACAGTACAAAGAGTTAGAAACTCCGTATTCACTTTCAGTAGGTTCCCAACTGGAGATACCATGCACCCTATAGTACTGCATTTTAATGCAGTCTCAATCCAGCCTTTCATTTTGAGCTTGCAAATTATTGTGAGCACAGCTGTGCGAATGCAGCTAAATGTAGTCTTTGGCAGTGGCAGTTGCACATCCAACGGGCGATAAACGCAGATAATTCTAAGCCCATCTGTCACAGTTTGCCTCTGCAGTTAACTGCACCTGCACTTTTGTGTTTGAGCACAAGTCTGTTTGGCTTGGAGCTTAAAAACCCCCAGGCCTGAACTGTTTTAATGTACTCTGCAGTTTTGAAATGCATACATGGATGTCAAGCTCATGTAGCCTGCTCTAATTTTAAGTATCAAATGGGACATCTAGGATGAGGGGAGGATCAAATTACTCCACCTAGCAGCAATATGTGAAAGAACTTCCCCTTCCTGAGCAAACCCTGAAGAGAAAGGTGTTCTTAACTCTTCAATTAAGGAACTGGAAGTGCATTCCAGAACTAGTAGAGAGAGTATGGTTGCCGTGTTGGTCCCAAATATAGGCAGTAGAGACAAAATAGTGTGGAGATATCTTTTATTGGACTAACAAAAGTTGGTGGAGGTGCACAAGCTTTCGGACCTGACAGGCTCCTTCTTCAGGCAGGTCAGGAGTTGGAGCTTTAAGTTGGGGGGCAGGGCTTACCCAACTGCAGTTCCAACTTCTGACCTGCCTGACGAAGGACACTGAGGTCCGAAAGCATGCCCACCTACAACAACTTGAGGTGACCGTGGTCCAATAAAAGATATCTCCACACTATTTTGTCTTTACAGAACCAGGACATTGTGATCTTTTATCAGCAGATGATGTAGTTGAAAAACTTGACTCCTTCAGCATAGAGAGAGAGTGAGACCATAGTGGGGCAAATCTGTTGACTGGGTTTAAGTTACACAGCCTCTTTGCCATTGGTGAATTTGGCCCAGCACTATTCATAATTCACTAAAGCAGGCTTTCCAAATCTACCATTGGGAGTTAGTGCCACTTACAGAGCTGGCCTACTGCCAGGATTACCCCCCCACCTCCCTGGTTTTGATCTGGAGTCTCCAGGTTTATCTCTGGGCTCTCGGTCCTCTGATTTCTAGAGTTCTCCTGGGGTGCCTGATGCACCTGGGGAATTGTTTTTCAGAGGGTGGGCCACATTAGAAAGATGCAGAGCAAAAAGACTCCCTCACCCCCTTTCTGACATGGTGGCAGCCTCTGTGGAGCATTTTGAAACTGCAACTCTCCAAAGGGAGAGAGATGTCACGCCAGAAAGGGGAAGGAGAACTTCCTTGGCCCTCCACTTTTGATTTGACCCTGCCCTCCCATCCCACCCCTTAGGTCAAAGCTCCAGGGAAGGTGGCAAACCTATCTACTGCCCTGCCTGTTTTGCCCCTAGTCTGCAGCCAGGGCTATAGCGGTTGGGGGCTGGACTTCCTCAGGGCCAGGCTAACACAGTTTTGGAGTGGAGACGGAGTCTTGAGTACACCCTGGAGCCTCCGCCATTGCTGCTGCCTGCCTCATGCTGCTGCTGGCTCCTCACATTGACTGTTCTGGGCATGGTTGGGAGCCATCCAGGAGTGTAGCAATAATACGTGCAGCAGGTGCAACTGCACTGGGGCCTATGAATCTGGGGCCCCATAACCATGTCGAATGCAAATGCACACTCGGGAGGAGTGCCCCAGCAGGAGCCGGATTCCATTATTTTGCACCAGGGCCTGTTCTTGCCTAGCACCCCTGGAGCCATCAAGTGCATGAAGCAGACAGCAGTAACAGTGGAGGCTTAGGAACATACTTGAGGTTCCCTCTCCCCCACACCTTATTTTATAGCCTTTAACACTTTTAAAAAAGGAAAGCAGACAGAAGGGGTGTGTGTGTGTGTGTGTGAGGTTACAAAACCACAAATAAGAGGGAAAAAACTAGCGAAAAGAGGAAAGACAAAAAAAGTCAGAAGGATAGAGAAAAAGGAAATTGAGAGAGACTAAGATAACGGGAGTAGAAAATAAGAGAGACAAAGGAAATTGCTAGCCTCTACCCAGTGTCTGTACTTGAACTGTAGACTTAAGTTTTCTCTGCACCTGGTGAATCAATCTACCGCGTTTTGATTTTCAGATATTGGCAGCTTTTCTAAAGGGGCCAGCAGAGGCATGTGGGTCACTTGTCCCATGCAGTCTTTTCCCACCTGCAAAGTGCCAGTTTATTCTAACCATTAATTGCTCTTTCAGTTTAAGTTCCTCAGCAAGTGAGTTATCTACAGACATGGCCATAGTCCGCCAAGTAATAGGAACGTTATTAACAGTTATCTATGCGTGCAAGTTGTGCATGTAAAACTGGACCCCAGCTTTTGAAAATCTGGCCCTTTTAAGTCCAAAAAGTGACTTAAAGGGAATGCTGCATTCCTTACTCAGGAATTTTGGGGGTTAGAGGAATACAGACTCATAAACATGATTATCAAGTCAATGACAGTATGTTTGGCATGAAGGGCTAACTTTTTGTATGGAGTCTGTTTTTTAGATTTGAATTTGATGGAAGCTGTATGTATCTGTCCAGGTGATTTTCCTATCCCCTTCTAATTTCCTTTAGGACATTCTGATATTGCAATGCTGCATTTCTTTAGTAGTCCAGAAGTACTCAGGCTACAAAGATACCATAATGGTGTACTTATCCGCAATTATTATACATGGCCCTCTGAACAAGTTGAACATGAAATCTGTGCTCTTACCAAAAATGTGTGTCCTTTCTTCTCATGCATGATTGCAGGGTTGCTCAGGAGTTCTGGGCCACCAGCTCCCCATTCCCCCCCCCCCCCTTTGGATAATACAACACTTAGTTCATATTAAAATTAAAGAACTATAAGAAAAACAAGTTGCGAACAGTTTGGGTCTTTGAACCTACACCATGGGTGGGGAACTTTCGGCCCATGGGCCAAATCTGGCCAGGCACTGTTTTTTATTTGGTCCCTTTCTAGTTCCTGGATCTGTCCTGTGAATGCAGTCTCGACCCTCAACCAATGAAAGAGTGAGCTCAGGGGAAGGGAGCAGTGATGAGGGCAGGGGATGGATGCATAAACCCATAATCTGGGCTATCCTTCCTTCCCCCATCCTGTGCACACCCTTAAGCACACCCATCCCCAGCCTCAGACTGGTGGGTGGAACTTGTTCTATTTTTCAGAGTGGCCCCTGAAAGGGAGGTTTCCCCACTGCTGGCCTTACATGGTGTTTCTTAAAATAAACCTTCATGTCACATCCTTTTGGTTTTTTTTTATCTGGCTGCATTACTCAAATCTGTTTGGGATCTTGTGAAGAACTACCTTTAATGTTACTGCTCTTAATTTCAAATGTGACTTCTGGTTTTGACAAAGTAGTTTGAATGATATCTTTTATTGGACCAACTATTGTTGGTGGAAATGTACAAGCTTTTGGACCTCACAGGGTCCTTCCCCAGGCAAGCAGTAGTCAGAACGGACTGCTTTTTAGTTTGCGCTGACTCAGCCATGGAGTCAAAATTGACTCCTGCTTGCCTGAGGAAGGACCTTGTGAGGTCCAAAAGCTTGCACATTTCCACCAACAACAGTTGGTCCAGTAAAAGATATAATTCAAACTACTTTGTCTCCACTCGGGACCAACATGGCAACCACACTCTCTCTAGACTTTGGTTTGGCATTTTCTGATTGAAGGCAGGCTGAGGAACCATGGCGTGGCTCCCAAGAGAGGAGACACAATAATTCCACTCTGTTCAGCGCTGATCAGTTTGGAACTATGGGTAAAACATGTTCCGCACTCAAACAGTTTCTGTTCCAATTCTTTACTTCCTTTGTCTCTTAAAAGGAGGGAAAAGTAAAAGTAAAGGTTCGCAAACACACCATAACAATAAAGGCACAAAACCTTTTGGGTCTAGCTGAGGCTTGTTCGTAGCTTGGTTCTTAACAAAGCTATTGTCAACCACAGTTAAGCAGACAAGTCTTTATAGCTGTCAACCACAGCAGATGTAGGTAGAATGCTGAAATGAATAAGCTGGTCATGGTGAACTCTAGCTTCATTTCCAGTGTCCTTTCGCCCACAAGCCTGAAGTGCTCTAGATGCTTTTCTTTTCTTTTTTTCTTTTTTTTTGCAGAAAAACACACATTGTTTTGGAGTCTTTTGAGTTATTATTACATAAAGTAGCGCCATCTGTCAGAACAAAAGACCCAAGGTCAAATAGGTGTCTGATGCATTGTATGAATGCACAGTTTCTATTCACAAGTTCCTTCGGACTCTCTCTGGTTAATCAGGTTACTGTGTGCCTGTGTTAAATGTGGAGACAAAGCAATTCAGATGATATCTTTTCTTCGATTCATTTGTGTTGCAAGCTTTTGGACCACACAGGGCCCCTTCTCCAGGCTTGTAAAAAGTCAGAAGTATAAGACGAACAGGTGCGTGTGGTGTATTTGTGAAGTCACAAGAGATGGATTTTACTCTACTATTTCAGGACAGTAATATAGAATAGACTGTCTTGCTCTTGTTCAGCGTAGAGTTCTGATTTTTACAAGCCTGAGGAAGGGCCTTGTGCGGCCTGAAAGCATATATATATATATATGATGTTTGTTTTCATTGAAATTTGTGACGTTTCAAGAGATGGCTTTAATGCCACTATTTCATTTCCAGTCTGATGCAGAAAAACCCCCCTTCACTTACTGTAACTCTCCTAAATAACCACTGTGTTAAGCTGCAGACTCCTCCCCAGCAAACACCTAGGGAAAGTGCAGGCTATACATTTAAACAAAATTAAAATTTTAAGTGTGGCACTCATTCATGTCTGGCCTTAAATAAAGATTTTCGGTGCACCAACACACGATCAAGATTGCTAATATGAAAGGAGCAGCAGGGTTGGTGTGCTGATTGGGCACCTTGTTTGGGGTAGCAACCTTCTGAGCTATCACAGGGGGATGCTTGTCCCTTGAAGTGTCACATGGTACTTAGGGTTAGCTCGAAAGCATGGCCAACACATATACATTAGTGTACATATCTATGGCCCTTTTGACACGGATGCCCCCCCCCCATCGCCCACATGTGTGGCTGCATGGGCAGGGGGGAGGCCTCCGTCTGACCACCGATGGGGATGGGTGGAGGTGCGTGCGCACTCCTGCACTCCACCAATCCCGCACGCACGGAGGCATTGGGGAAAACGCAGGTGCCTCTGTGTGTGGAGATGGGTGGAGGTGAGCGGGCATCTGTGGGATGCACCGCACACGCTTCACCGCCTGCAGCCATCTCCCCCGCACTGCCGGCCCATTTGAAAAGTGCCTAAGTCTGAATCTGTGTGTGTGCGTGTGTACACACATGCAGTCATTAGTTTAAATTGGGCATTTGACAGCCTGTGCAAGCATGTGATGGAATTGGATCTTACTAGGACATTCTTTTTTATTTATTTATTTTAAAAACTTATTACCCTGACCCTTCTGCCACAGGCAGCTCGGTTATCTGCCGGTTCGTTAGGATGTCGGTTATTAGCATGTCGGTTATCTTGGGCATTTGATTGCATATGATTTCACTTGTGCATTTCACAGCATTTGATCTTGGGCAATAGATGACATTTGACATCTGTCAAAAGACGGACATCAACCAGTTTGTTTTATTCATTCATTACATGCATGCACGTATATGAATGCAGTGTAGCTCTGGAGAAGTGGGGGAAGAACAGCAAAATATATTTTTTCTGGATGGCAAAATAGAGAGGGCTGGCCTTTAAAGACACCCAGTTGGGTGTGTGTTGTGGGGGAGGGGGGGAGCAGAGGTTAACAATCAGGTAGCTTTGGTTTAGAAAATTGAGCCAACCTGGCCATTTGCAACCATTTGCAAAGTTGGAAAGCCTGTAAGTAGGGCTGAAACAGGTACTAAATTTACTACCTGCAGGTAATACCCACATTTTCAGGTACCAGAAAAATTGGGCGCTTCCAGTACCAGTTTTCCAATTCCCAACTGGTATATCGATATACCAACTGACATATATTGAGTTGTAAAACCAAAAAAAGGGCACAAAAATAATAATTTTAAAAGTGACTGGGAGTAGTTTTCTGAGATTGAAGTTGATTTTCTGAGACTGGAAAGTCGGTTTTTCAGAATGGAAAACCCATAAATAAGTGTTTTAAGAGGAAAAATAAAAAATAACTACATCAATAAATTAAATAAAATTGGAACCAAAAGAAGTTTTCTGGGACTGGAAGTTGCAAAGCAATTGTTGGAATTTGACAGAAACCCAATAAATCAATGTCAGAACTCGGTATATGGACAAAAATGCTGGGGGGAAAAGGTACCAGAAGTTGACATCCTCAGACTGAAAGTCAACATTTTGGGACATTGGGTGCTTGATTGGGTCACAGTTGGGTACAGAATAGTACCTGATCATTATCAGGTTGATTAGAGTACCAGAAATTCAACAGGTTATTCATTTTTGCAGGTACCATCTTTCAGCGCTACCTGTAAGGTTGGCATTTGCTGCCATTTCATCTCACTCTTTGTTGTGCCAAGATAACACCTTGTACATGGCAGCAACTGTTTTAGGGGTCCTGTAGTATCCAAGCACAAAGGGATAAACTGAGAAAAGTTATTTGTCCTGTTTCCTCTTGCTTTTGTCAGTTTATGCCACAACTTGAAATTACTTAACAGTAGCATTTTGTATATCCATTGGAAATAGCAGTACAAGGCAATGTGGTGTATTAGTACATTTCTGAAAAGCAAATTTAGCTGTCCTGAATATCTGCTTTCATCTAAAAACCAATCAGCCACACCTCTAATTGCCTGAGTTGTAAGGAAACCCCACCTGTGAACCAAGCGCAGCTGATGTAGCGATTGCTGTGCCAATCTTCAGAAAACGTGTAACAACAGCTTGGAAAGATGCGAACCGCCTGGTTCATCTTGGGACCTGTTGATTCACATGCTTCGTGGTGGCTCTTTTGCTGCCAATGCTGGTAACTGTGTGAGGGGGGAAAGGGAGAAACATGGATCTGCGCAAGTGACTGTGAGCGACACCTCCTTTGTGGGAGATACCACATCTTATTTTCCCATCGAAATGAAGAAAGATGCAAGCCTAAGAGACCTAGCATATCCAGTGGTCATACGAAGCTGTACTTAGGGACGGGGTAGCTGAAGGAGACCAGTAGAGCTCAGGGAACACATATGAGCCTGTTTTTGTTGTCTGTAAAGCTTACTGTAAGTGGTGTCTCATCTAGGGCCATTTTTACACGGATGCCCCCCCCCCCCCGCCGGCTCGGTGTTCGGGCAGGTGTACAGGGTGTGTGTGTGTCCATGTAAACGGACCGTGGTGGGATGGACTTCCACTCTGTGTTCGTCCGTCTGAACACCGAGCAGGATGGGTGGAGATGCGTGCGCGCTCCTGCGCAACACTCACCTCCACCCATCACCCACCCATCTCCACCCACGGATGCCCTCCAGAAAACCGGAGGAAATCCCGGGAAGTGGGTGGAGATGGGTGGAGGTGTGTAGACAGGTGGAGGGGTGTGTGTGTGTGTGTGTGTGTGTGTGTGTGTGTGTGTGTGTGTGTGTGTGTGTNGAAAACCAAAAAAAGGGCACAAAAATAATAATTTTAAAAGTGACTGGGAGTAGTTTTCTGAGATTGAAGTTGATTTTCTGAGACTGGAAAGTCGGTTTTTCAGAATGGAAAACCCATAAATAAGTGTTTTAAGAGGAAAAATAAAAAATAACTACATCAATAAATTAAATAAAATTGGAACCAAAAGAAGTTTTCTGGGACTGGAAGTTGCAAAGCAATTGTTGGAATTTGACAGAAACCCAATAAATCAATGTCAGAACTCGGTATATGGACAAAAATGCTGGGGGGAAAAGGTACCAGAAGTTGACATCCTCAGACTGAAAGTCAACATTTTGGGACATTGGGTGCTTGATTGGGTCACAGTTGGGTACAGAATAGTACCTGATCATTATCAGGTTGATTAGAGTACCAGAAATTCAACAGGTTATTCATTTTTGCAGGTACCATCTTTCAGCGCTACCTGTAAGGTTGGCATTTGCTGCCATTTCATCTCACTCTTTGTTGTGCCAAGATAACACCTTGTACATGGCAGCAACTGTTTTAGGGGTCCTGTAGTATCCAAGCACAAAGGGATAAACTGAGAAAAGTTATTTGTCCTGTTTCCTCTTGCTTTTGTCAGTTTATGCCACAACTTGAAATTACTTAACAGTAGCATTTTGTATATCCATTGGAAATAGCAGTACAAGGCAATGTGGTGTATTAGTACATTTCTGAAAAGCAAATTTAGCTGTCCTGAATATCTGCTTTCATCTAAAAACCAATCAGCCACACCTCTAATTGCCTGAGTTGTAAGGAAACCCCACCTGTGAACCAAGCGCAGCTGATGTAGCGATTGCTGTGCCAATCTTCAGAAAACGTGTAACAACAGCTTGGAAAGATGCGAACCGCCTGGTTCATCTTGGGACCTGTTGATTCACATGCTTCGTGGTGGCTCTTTTGCTGCCAATGCTGGTAACTGTGTGAGGGGGGAAAGGGAGAAACATGGATCTGCGCAAGTGACTGTGAGCGACACCTCCTTTGTGGGAGATACCACATCTTATTTTCCCATCGAAATGAAGAAAGATGCAAGCCTAAGAGACCTAGCATATCCAGTGGTCATACGAAGCTGTACTTAGGGACGGGGTAGCTGAAGGAGACCAGTAGAGCTCAGGGAACACATATGAGCCTGTTTTTGTTGTCTGTAAAGCTTACTGTAAGTGGTGTCTCATCTAGGGCCATTTTTACACGGATGCCCCCCCCCCCCCGCCGGCTCGGTGTTCGGGCAGGTGTACAGGGTGTGTGTGTGTCCATGTAAACGGACCGTGGTGGGATGGACTTCCACTCTGTGTTCGTCCGTGTAAAGGGACACACACCCGCCTCCACCCACCACGCCAGAAAACACATCCCCTCACCCACCCCCGTCTGTGTAAAAAGGGCCTAGATGGGTGGAGTTGGTTTGTGGGCAGCTTTTCCACCACCACTTTTCCCCCCAGTCTCACCCTTATGAAGGTAATTTCCTTTTCTTATCAGAAGAAAGACAATGGGTAAAACAAACATGACAGCTCCCGCTGCAGCCAAGGAACCCGTCGCTCATGGTTCTGCAGCTGTGTTCCAAGCGTGCCTAGGCAAGCATGCCCTGCCAGATGGGTTGCACTGCTTTGGGATGCCTTACCCCACTTGGGGTAAGGCTGCTCTGTGATGCATTCTCAGGATTTTCCCGACGACCTGTTCATTTACTTATCTATTTAACTAAATTTTTACCCTGCCCCCTCCTGCCAAGGCAGCTCGGAGTGGCTAACAAGTCATAAAAAACCACAATAAAATACAATAATAAATATAAATACATCATACAAATATTCTATCCATATGGAGGCTGTGATAAAACATATCAAACCCAACCCACACTAGCCCAAACTCCCCACCCATCTCCCTCGCCAAACTCCTGGTGGAACAGCCAGATTTTGCATTGTCTCAGAAAAGAGGAGAGGTCCGGGGCCTCTGTGTTGCGGAGCACCTGGCTGCCTCCCCTCCCCACATGGGTCAGGGGCAAACATTTGGTTGGCCCTGGGCACACGAGCCACTGCGTTGCATGGCTCGTTTGCCTAGGGAGGGGTAAGGCTACAAAGGAGTGGTAGCCTCCCCAGCTGTCTCGTGTGACTGCACCCATGGAAACCTGATGGGGCAGAGAGAAGGTTGTGGCATTCTTCTGGCTACGAGCTTTTAAAAATCTGATACAATTCCATTCTGAGATTTGGATTCTGTTTCCACCTTTATCTGTGACTGTGGACAAACCACCTCACTGCTCTGTGCCTCTATTTTTCTTCCAGGCCATTGGCCATTTTGTCTATTTAGACCAAAGGTGGGGAAACCTCCAGCTTGTGAGCCAAAATCTGGCCTGTGGCTGGTTTTTATTTGACTCTAATCCCTGGTTCTGGCCTGTGGATCCAGTCCACTGAAAAAGTGAGCTCAGGGAAATTAACAAGGATGAAGGAGAGCGTGCTTTAGGGATGGGGGATGGGGCATGCTATGGCATAGCGCCTTCTCTTCCATCCCTCATCCTGAGTATACCTCATAAGAACCCCTGTCCTCAACTCCCATCTGGCCCACGGAGTTTATATTAATTTTCAAACGGGTTCACAGGGGGAAAGAGGATTCCTCACTCCTGAATTAGACTGTATACGGAGATTGTTTTCAGTATGGCACAGTAAGCATTTTTATAGATCACCTGACACAACCGGTCCCCAACCTGTTGGGATTTCCAACTCGCAATGCAAAAGAAGTAATTGCAGTGATGACAGTAATCCTAGTTATCTTGGCTTATTTAGCTATGAATGCAGTTAGGGAGCTTTGAAAGCTCTTTAATATCTAATTAGGTGCAGCTAAGCTGCGACTGGTATTAAATTGTTTTACAGATATGCAGGTCGGTACGTTAAAAACCTTAGGAAGCAAACTTAATTGATGCGCACGGCAAACAAACGGCAGTTGTCAATTTTACAGCCTAGTAAGACGACTGAGGAGTTATAAGATTTTGTTTTAACCAATGCCTTCCTGCCCCTCAAAAATCCTTTTTTAATTACATCACCCCCCCGCAAATACACTTGAGCACAGCAAAATTATTCTTTTGTTGCTCCGATATAATTTAAAAATGGGGAAAATCTCAAAGTTAATTTGCTTCCGTGTACAAGGATGCCACATTAAAAGTTCAGCCTAGGACAAATGGCTGCACCTGGGTAAACCAAACGGAGGTTTATAATAAAACATTGGCACCTCCTGAACCACAATAACAGAAAGGGGTGGCTGCAATTATTTCCAGCATCGAGAGAATGAGAATCATAGGGTGGAAAGTGGAAACACTGCAGACATGATGGCCGCATGGCGGCAGCCCAACCTGCGGTAGGTTGGGAAGCCGTGGCGGACACAGTCTGGACCGGGTCAGGCTGCGCAACAAATGTGCCTGGCTGCCGGGGAGGGCAGGGAGATGATGCGCAAATGTGCGGCAAGCTGGCCCCACCCCGAGGCTGTGCCCATCACCCCACCCGCTGCCATGACGGTGCCAAGTGACGGCCAGCCACAGCAGACCTGATCCAGGCCGTGCCTGCCAGGCCACAGAAGACGTGATAACCCGCTTGGACCTGATCGGGCGGACCTTAGCCTGGGCTGTGACCTGGACGTAGTCCGGAGGCGAGACCCCAGACATGACCCGCGGCGATCCCTGTCGCACGTGGTGGCGCCTGCACAAACATGCAGGTGAGCTCTGGTGCAAAGCAAGGCACGGCGGGCTGCTGTCATGTCTGTTTTTACCCATAGTATTTTTTTTAAAAAATCCCTTTTTGTCCATGTAGGGCTTTGAGTCATTTAAAAAGCAACCTTGTAATGCCTACTTGTTTTCAGTTGAAGATTTCACCAGTTTCAAAGCTGGCAGGTACAGTAATTGCTGTGCAAACCCTTTCCTGGATTACCAAGCAATGTTTTAAACGAATAATCTTATACTGATTGGGATGTGGTGGGTACAGGAAGAAACTGCTGTACCCTGCTGCAATTCTCCAGCACAGAGAGAATCCTGCTGCCTTGGCTGAGTGTACATTGAACTGTTTATATGAGTTACTCTACTGTAAAGGGCATTTCACAGTAGGTGCATTGTCATAACTATCTCATCAGCAGCATATTTTATATCAAAGGAGGCAAACCGAATATGCACATTGCACTGGAAAACAATAAACTTTGCAAAAGCTTTTCTAAAGTGCAAGGGGGAAAAGTAAATAACCTTAAGTGTTGCTCAAGATAATCTTGTTCCCAAGATTTGGGTCTTTTAAAGATTTATAACTGTTTGTGTAGCAGCAATGTTGAAAGAAGGAGGTATCCTGTATCCTCTTGTACAAGCTTGGCAAGGCCTTTTGTAAAATGCAATGTCTAGAAGTTAAGGGTCGTGGCAGCTTGCCATTAAAAATTAGCTTCTAGTTCTATTTCTTTTCTCTGGTGACCTGACCCGAGAAATCTCTGCTAGTTGCATTAATAAGGGGGGGGGGATAATAAACATAGATATGATTGTTTTGTGTGTATTTCTTTGTGTTGTGTCCATTAAAATGAGAGAGACATGCACAGTGAAAAGACAAGCAAATCAGCAGTTGCATCCACAGAGTCTGGCTCTATGATTCATAAGTGGCATCCGTCTGGAATTAGAGATAATACAATTAGCTCAGTTTCAAAAATAGTAGTTAAAATTGAGCCCCAAATTTGACCTCTCTGTGGTGTTTGATGTGTTCTTACGCAGTCATCTTGAGACAGAGTTTGAGGGAGATAGGTACTCTGTGTTTAGAGGCTGCCTCTCAGCATCTAGTGAAGATTGCTCCTATTGGGGTGAGCGTAACAACTTGTGTGTCTGCAAGGCTAGACTGAGCTGACAAACAAGTGTGGCTTTTAAAGAGAACTCATCCTCGCAATCTGACTCACAATTATCATTGTGTTTTGGGAAATACTGCAAGTTATTATTTATTTACTGTTTGTGGTATGGTATTCCCTAGAGCTATACATTATGAATTTATATTTATTTTTTAACTCCAGTGCTCAGCTGTGTAAATTTAAAAAAGAAGCTTGTGCTGTTTTGATGTCATCGCATGAAAAATCTACAGCAACAGTTGACAGAGCTCTCATGCACAATGCATCTTACATCTTTTTGAAAGAGCAGGTGGTAAAAATAGTTGGCAGTCAAAAACCGTTAAGTGGGCACCTTTTTCCCATCATTTCTGTTGGTGGCATAGCTCAAAGATGGCCTTTTTGTTGAGTGTGAATAAGGTTTTATTTTTGAAAGAACTCTGCTAGACACTATGGGACAGACCCTGCTGGCTGTACTCGTGTATGTAGTCTCATTGGTTTTTTGGTCCTAAAGAAGAATTGTGAACTAGATTTAGGCTGTTTTTACACAGGCGGAGTGGGGTGGGGGGATGGGTGTTTTGGCGCGGTGGGTGGCGGGGTGTGTGTGTCCCTTTACACGGACACACACCCACCTCCACCCATGGAGCCTCCTCTGGTTTTCTGGGTGGAGGTGGGTGTTGCACAGGAGCGCGCATACACCCCCACCTATCCTGCTCGGTGTTCACACGGGCGAACACCGAGTGGACACCCATCCCCTCCCACTACCAGCCGTTTACATGGGGCCCCCCACCCACCCGCTCAAACACCGAGCGTGTGTGTGTGTGGCGGGGCATCCGTGTAAAAACAGCCTTATAGTATGCCTGATCTAGGGGTCCGGAGGATCACATCTGACACCAGATCAGCAAGAGCATGTAGGGATGCCACCGGGCAGTTGGGTGCACGGTACACCAGCAGCACCCCTAATCTGTCCCCGGCCAAATCGAACACACTCAACACCTGGTGGAGCCTGCACCGGATATCTCCTAGAAGACAATGCATCCTTAACAATGACTACACCCCCACCCACCCACCCCCCGTCCCTCCAGCTGAGGCTGATGCTGCACAGAGAACCCAGCCGGAACAAGATCGGCCAGAATAGGGCCAGATTCATTGTCCAGCCAGGTCTCTGTAATACACACGAGGTCGGCGTCCCACTCCGGGATTAACTCCCGGATGGTAGATGACTTATTGACAACCGACCTCGCGTTCAGCAGCACCAGACCAAGGCCTGGGGTCTCCTGGGCATCGACCCACAACCTACCTGCCTGGGGGTCGAGAGGGAAACGGGCACAAGGCACCGCTCCCTCCTCACTGATGGAACACACCTCCCCATTGGACTGTATCTCCCCCGACCCGTAACAACCCCAATAGCTGCGGAACCCCTCCTCAGAGAACTCCATTAGACACCCACCCTCCATAGGCAGCCCCGACAGGCTGGCGAGAGGAACCCCACACCCCCTAAGCCCCCTTACCCGCCTCTGCCACCGGCAGGCAACCCTCCCCTCCCGGAGGATCGTCCCTGCTCACACCAGGGGTTCCCCTCCACACCACCCCCTAGCCTCCCTCTCCTGCCACCAGAGGGAGGTCAGCAACCCCTGACACCACACCCCAACCCCCGAAATTACACCCCTCCAATATTAAAATTCCCCACACCAGAAACACAGGACCCCACCCCACGCCTCCGTCGGTCAATATCTTCACCCCCCACTCCCTCCCACGTAGGGGGCGGGGGGCGGGGCAGTGTCCCAACCTCTGTCACCACTCAGGGGTGCTCTTGCAGAAAGATAATATCCCTGGTAGCCACCTCTGCTGCCTCCGTCCGCTAACGGCCCGCCAACGGCACTTCGCCCTTTGGCGGTGGTCGAAAAGGGTGCCGCCCTCAGGGGCAGCTCCCCTTTTGTAAGCGCTGGTTACCTGCAAGGGGGAGGGACAGCAGAGTGGTTGCAGACTGGTTGCAGGTGGGGAGGATTCCCAGGGCCTTGGCCAGGGAGCCCACACCCCACCCTCCTTCCCAGTCCTTACATGAAGTGTTGCGTCCAGTTTTGGGTGCCTCATATTAATTTATTTTTATTTATTTCTTAGCATTTTTATGCTGCCCACAGCATCTTGGGGCGGCTAACAATACAATAAAAGATCGAATTTGTCCATATTAAGAAGGATATGGACAAATTAGAGCAGATTGAAAGGAGTTTGATAAAGATGATAAAGGGTCTGGAAAGCAAGTCTTATGAGGAATGGTTGAAGGAACTGGGTATGTTTAGTCTAGCAAAATTAAGGTTAAGGGAGACATGATAGCAGTTTTCAAATATCTAGAGGGCTGCCACCAAGAAGATGACAAGGCACTGTTCTTCGTTGATACAGAGCACAGGACTAGGAATAAAGGACTCAAATTATAAGAAGGTAGATTTCAGTTAGATATCAGGAAAAATGTTTTAACAGCAAGAGCTGTTCAGCAATGGAACACGTTACCTAGGGAGGTCCTAGGCTCTCAGTGGAGGTTTTCAAAAAAAGGTTGGACAGCCATCTGTTGGGGATATGTTCTAGTCCTCCTGCATCCAAGGAGGGAGTTGAACTAGATGACACTCAAGGTCCCTTCCAACTCTGACATTCTAGGATTCTTCAGATATGGCTCGGTGCCCTTAGTCTGATGCTCTGTGACCCTAGGACTGACTTACCATCCCTAGAATCTAGTATGCTCTTACCTGCCCCTTTCTAGCCGGACAGAGACAGGCGAGCCCCTTCATCCTACCCTTTTCTGCTGAAGCCCGGCTGTCTCCCTACCTGAAGATCACGTTCTCCAATAAGGGTGGCCAGACGTAAGATGCATGTGATTTACTGGAGCCCAGTTATGAACCTCAGGCAGTCGATGAGGACCTCTCCTGCTGGCTTCGGCACTCCAGGCTTGGTCCCCTTCTGTTGGCTCCCAGCACTAGGTTACCTCAACAACTGGTCTCAGGAGTGGAAAGGAGCTTTCCCCTCAGAGAGGGGCCTGCCCTTGAAGAGCCCTCGTAACCTATCTCCTCCCTGGGGTATTGGTCCTGCTCTCCTCCCCAGAGATGAACTCTTAGAGGCTGGTTGCCCTTCCCATGCTATGATCTACTGGAGACAAGCGTGTGATATACCAGCAGGTTTCCATCTACCTCTTGGCCACACCTGGCCTACAACAAATGTCACTCGTGGTTGACCAGTCAACCACAATTGATGTGTCAACTGCTCCTGCCTTAGGTGGTCTACAGCAGGATTTCTGAACCTATCTGCAGCAGGGTTTTCAGATTCTTCTGTATGGCTGGCAGTGGTCTTCTATCCATATTCATAACGGATAGACCATATTCATGAGGGACCACCTCACTCCCCATGTGCCCGTGCGACCCTTAAGATTGTCCGTGGGAGCCTTTTTGGAGGCTCCCCGGGCGAGGCGGGTGGCCACCGATGTTAGATCTTTTTCGGTGGCCGCCCCTGTGCTGTGGAATTTGCTCCCGGAGGAGGCTTGGTTGGCTCCCACTCTCCTGCTGTTTCGGCGTGTATGTAAGACCTGGCTGTTCCGTCAGGCTTTTGGCGAGGGGTAGGGGTGGGGTGGGGTGGGTTTTTTCCCCCCACATATTGTATTTTTAAATTGTTTTAAAATGTTTGTATTGTTTTTATTGAATGTTGTTCGCCGCCCCAGTCTGCCCTGAGGGCAGGAGGGGCGGGATATACATTTTAAATAAAATTTAAAAATAAAATAAAAAATAATGGGTGATGTCTTAAAACACAATTGCAAACCGTTCTGTGGTGAAAGCATACCAAACACTATTTGCAGTCAGTGTAAATGTCAACAGATGAAGCTGAGATACACGTGGAGAAACGCTCAACAGGCAGTCCCGCTGGCTTTTGTTCTGCCATATTAGAAACAGATCAGAGAGCCAAAGCAAGACAGGCTTCATTTCATTTTCAAGCTCCTCTGCAGAGGCGCTGAACGAAAGACACAGGGTAAAAACAGACATGATGCTGGCCCGCTGTGGTGTGGGACCTGCTGGCACGTGGGGTCATGTGCTGCCAAATGTTGACCTAGGACTGCCCCATGGCAGGTCGGCAACTAGCCCAGACTGCGTTCTTGGAAAACTCAAAGCTCACAACCTGGGCTAAGGGTTGCCCACGCAGGCCACAGCAGGCCAGCATCTCTCTTCTGGCTCAGCCTTACCTACAGCAGGCTGTGGGCTACCATGGTCATCCATCTGCCATGGTTGTCCTTCACGGCGGGGGCAGGGTGCTGGGAGTAGGGCGGGATTAGTGTTAGGACTGTGCAGGCTGCGGGACGGTTCTCTGGCCATGCGCGTGATTGTTTGGTGCCCTGACCCGGCCTGGGGAGGGGCAGTCGCTGTTTCCTGTCCCAGGCCAGGGAGCCACTATGCATTGGTTTTTACCCAGAAAGAGAAAAAACCTCTAAAAACAAAACAGGATTGTTGGCATTTCCTTTTAAAATGAAGAAATGGTTTATTTTTACATTTGGAGACATGAAAGTTTGAATAATTTATTGTGATGATTATTCAAACGGGGGGACTAGGAATTGTAGCAGGGGATTTCAGTGCGAGGTTGGGAGCAGAGGATCATATTCTCGTCCAGCATTGTGAGTCCGCTCTTATCTCCCGGTGGATTCGCTGGGCCCTAGAAAATCAAAGGATGCCGGTATTAATGCATCTGGAATCAGACTGGCTAAGACGATTCTTAGCCAGGATTTATATATACTCAATGGTTCCGGCTTCAGCGATCCAGAGGGGGAGTATACTTACGTGAGTACGCGTGGTGCCAGCGTGGTTGATTGTTTTTTTATTTCATCTCCCGCACTTTCCTATGTAGCTGATTTTGCCATAGGCACTACTTTGATTGGGGATCATCTCCCTATTGCTTTGTCACTTTTTTCTCCTCCAACCTTTTTTGGAGAGAGTGCTGTCCCTGCCTTGGATTTATTGAGTTTGGACATCATTAGGGCGCCCCGATGGGATGAGACCTTGGCCTCTTCCTTGGCTTCCTTGGTTACCTCGCCTGGTAGTGCTCAGCTGCGGGGTGTTATCCTTCACTCCTCCAGTGACAAGATGGTGGTTGATGGGTACTTCCAATTGTGCTCAAGCCTCCAGACCCACATTCAGAGCCTAGGAAAGCCCTCCCCAAATTTAAATCTAAACCCCGATAGGGGCCAGGTCTGGTTTGATAGGGAGTGTAGGGCTGCCCGGGGCAAACTGAAGAGTATCTACTAGGCTTGCAGGATTGGGCGAGGCTGTCGTTTGCCCCTGGAGTATGTAGCACTTAGAAGGGAATATAGAACCTTAATACAATCCAAAAAGAAGGCATGCTGGGAGGCTCAGTGGGTGAGCCTCTTGCAGGTGGCAGACCAAAGGGATGCCCGGAGGTTTTGGCAGCTGGTTAATGCCTCAACCAGGAGGGAACTGAGGTACTCCCCCTTTCCGGTTCCCCCACAGGATTGGACAGAGTTCTTCCGGAAATTATATCCCTATAACCATCCATTGCCTTTGAATAGCTCCCACAGTGATCTGGTGGATTGTCCACCTTGGCCTCCTGTTTCAGAGGCTGAGGTGGAAGTGCTGGTTGATACGTTTAAAAATCATAAGGCCCCGGGACTAGATCTCATTCATATTGAATTCATCAAATCCTGTAAGGACTGGTGGTTGCCGTTGCTGGCCGCACTCTTCACTGCTATTAATAACACGGGAGTTATTCCACCTGAATGGAGTATTGCAGTGGTTATCCCTATTTTCAAGAAGGGCTCTAGAGTGGACCCCGCCAACTATAGACCCATCAGCCTGCTCTGTGTGGTGGGCAGAATTTACGCTAAGCTCCTTTTGAACCGACTGGTAGAGTGGATGTCTCAGTCCAAAGCCCTAGCCCCAGAGCAAGCTGGCTTTCAGCAGGGGTGGTCAACAATAGAACAATGCTTCGTTCTTTTTCACCTTATTAGTAAATATAGAGCATTGAATGGCGCCCTCTATGTTGCCTTTCTGGACTTAAAGACGGCCTTCGATTTGGTGGATCGGGCCATTCTTTGGCAGAAACTCTGGGCTGCCTCGGTGGACGGGCGACTCCTCTTTCTGATTTCCTCTCTATATGCCCATTCTTCTCTTGTGGTTAAGGTTGACTCGCAAGGTCATGTAACAGCCCCAGTTAAGACGTTCAAGGGTGTTAGACAGGGGTGTGTGCTGGCCCCTGTTCTTTTTAATTTTTATATCAACGATGTGATCTCCATCATGACAGACCCTAAGTTTTCCCCCCCGAAGTTAGCCTCCAGGGCAGTGGGTTGCCTCTGCTATGCGGATGATGTGGCTATACTGTCTCAAACACGTATAGGCCTAGTCAGGCAATTAACTGCCTTTGCGGCCTTTTGCAAGGCTAATAATTTAACAATTAACTTTGGGAAATCCAAGGTGATGATTTTCTCTAATAAGAAGAAGAACCATCCGTGGATGATAGAGGGCCACCTTATCCAGCAGGTGGTGGCCTTCAGGTACTTAGGCATTCTATTCCACCAATCCGGCTCTTGGCAGGAACACGTGGGAAGAGCGCTGGCAGTGGCAAGAGGCATATTCAATTGTGGGCCTATTTGCGCGGCAGGGGAGGTCGGCTATCTACCCTGCGCTTCAGGTTCACAATAGCAAAGTTCGATCACAAATCCTGTATGGTGCCGAGCTGTGGGGCCCTTTCCAGGCGCGTAAAATTAACCCAATCCAGGCAAGGTTTCTTACGCGCCTCATAGGAGCCCCAAAGGGCACCCCGCATGCTGCAATTAGGCTGGAGCTGGAACAGAAGAGCTGGCGCCAGGTTGCCATGGAAATGGCTCTAAAGTTCTGGTGCAAACTTTATACCGAACAGGGCTCGTTATTATTGAACTGAGTCAGCGAGGACAGTTTTTTTAATCCTTGGGTTACAAAGCTGGAGGGTTACTTAATGGAAAATGGGCAGCCAAGGGCTTATCTGGCCCATAAGCCCTTGGCTTCAATCAGGAAGGAGATTCTCTTGCGCCTTAGTGACACCGAAAGACAGTCAGAGCTAGCCAGGGTGAGGGCTTGTCGCCATATGCGGGCATACTTGTTATGGGTTCCAGAGCCTGGGCATGGAGCTAGTTATTTGGCTGCCTCCATCTCTGCTAGAGCCAAACAGCTCTTTTTTAGTGCCAGGGTTAACGCCTTCCCCTCGCAAGTTCTGTTTGGTCATTTCCAGGGCACACCCTACGCAGAAAGGCTGTGCCCATTTGACATCTTGGAAACAGAATCTTTGGCACATATTTTTTTATATTGCCATTTATACGATAAATTAAGGGAGGAGTACCTTTTGCCTATTATTTTGAAGTTCCCAGGTAGATCCGATGAACAATGTTGCAGCCTTCTTGGTATAGGCGCGCCATATTAAAAAGTCCTTCCTGGAATTTGGCCCTGTCTCAGACTAGATGCTATTTCACTCTAACCTCCTAGCTATGGGAGATCTGCTGTATTATTGTTGAGTAGGCCTCACCATGGAATTTAATTTGGGTCTCCCAGTTTAGGACTAGTTTTACGTGGACAAGATCTTCCCCCCCTGTTGACTTTTGGCCTGCTTGTTTATGCTTATGTTTGTAAACTGTACGATCCACGGGTTATTTTGGGCCTCGGACGATAAGATTATTATTATTATTATTTTAGACATTTATATAGCGCCAGTCGTGTGACCTGGTGCTGTACAGAACATAGAATTAGACGCGGTCCCTGCCTGTGGCTTACAATCTAGATGTATTGGTTATTTTAATTACATTTGTATGTATCCTTCTGGGATTGTATGTTTTGTGTGTCCTGCAATGGTCTACGACCACGCAATAAATTTTACTTACTTACTTACTTATTGTGATGATTATGATTGGAATTTACAAAGTAAATGGGTGCCCACCTCGCATTGAAAATCAGTGGGATCTAGGAGCGTAAGGATTGTGCATGACAGGAGTGGGAGACCCCTACCCTGTGGGCTAAATCCAGTTGATGGGTCTTTTTTATTTGGCTCCTTTCCAATTCCTGAATCTGGCCTGAGATTCAACCCCAGCCCTTAAGCCTTCCTGATAGAGCAAGGTCAGGAAAAAGACTACAGAGGAGGGCATGCACTTAAGCACAGGGGATTGACCCATGGCACAAATCCATGATCTGGACTCCCTCCCCTTTCTGCCTCCCTCCTGACCACATCTCTTAAGTGCTCCCACCCCCAACTCCTTTCAGGTCTGTGGCGCTTGTACTCTTATTCAAAATGTTCCATCGGAGGGAAAAGGTTCCCCACCCCTGGTGTCTGGGTATTGACTGAAAGGGATCCTTTGAATGATTTGTTTGTGTTGCATAAAAGGGCCAACATTTTCAAATTTCGGCCAACTTCAATGGGAGATGTAGCTGTTCGGTACCATAAGAAAATCAGTCTACTTTGACTGCCAGGGTATAAAATTAGGTGACTGCTGTCAGACAGCCAGGTTTGATAATTTTGTTACCACAACTGCATTTACATTTATGGCTTTCCCTTTCAGTCTCAGGGCTCCTTCTTAAGAACCCATCAAACGCTAGAGAAAGGTCAGATTTGGGGCTTGCCTTTAACTCCATCAAAATAGTTCTGTTATTTCTAATTCCAAACAGATGCCCCTTACGTAACCGTAGAGCCAGATTCTGAATGTGGATATAGCTATACAGCCTTCTTGTTACTGTGCCTGCCTTTCTCATTTTAATGAACACATTGCAAAATGAGAAACCCACACTAAACAATTACATCTATGTTTAGCCCTTTAGTATTCATCCCCTCCCCCGCCCCCCCCTCCCTGCAGCAAGTACACATTCTTCAGCGTGACTGATAAGGACACATTACGAATGGTTTCTCCAATGTTAACCTACTTTTGCATCATTTAAAAAAATACAAATAAAAAATGGAACTAGCACCAGGGCAGCCGTTATTAGAACTTAAGTGCTACGTTAATTGTCAGTCATGCTTCTTCTATATTCATAGCTCTTTTATGAATATTTTAAAAGAAACTAATCTAGGACCCAATTCCCAGATGGAGTTAACTGGCATAGCTGACTCTACCCGACCTTGCTATTTCATCTCTACCAAGTACTGCCATTCGAGGCCCTGTCCCATAATGGTACATTTTTTATTTCAGGTGGGTCTTTAGCCTATTTGGACTGTGTGTAGGTATAGATTGCACTTACGGTTCATTTCTTTCTAACGTCTCAGGGAATTGTGGCTTGTTGAGCTCAAAGCTTAAATAAATATTCTTCTGGCATATTTTTTTACACATTAAAGCAATTCCTGTGTGAGTTTATAAAGCAGCGTTAGCCAGAGCTTCTGCACTTTGTATATTCAAAGGCATATGTTTCACTTCTCATAGCAATTTTGCTTCTGCATTCTCTCTCTTCCCCCCCCCCCCCCGGTGACATTATTATCCATCTTAAAACAATTCCTTCGTGAACTGTCTGGAAAGCCCTAAACCAGAAGGGGGGAAATGGTGACTTAGGCCCCTGTACCGAGGCTCTCACCAGAAGTGTCTGCCGGGAAGTGTGTCTATACAGCTCCCGCAGGAGCCAAAGAAGCCCAGCTGCCATTTCCATCCTTGGAGCCTTCTGGGGGTCATGGGAGCAGGGGGAGCATTCTCTGCACCACAATTGCTACTGGCCAAGCCTGCCAGATTGCTGGGAACCAGAGCTTTGATGGAGCAGGGGAGGGAGTTGTGGAAAGTCATGCTGCCCCGTTCCTGGGATCCAGGGAAAGCCACGATCAGTGTAATGTGTCTTGTGGCTTTTGGTGATATAAACATTTTGGTATGTGGCTCTTGGACTTCAAAACATGGCCCACCCCTGCCCTGTTCCAAGGGTTTTTTATTGGAAAGTGTCCTACATGATGTTTTTACTGTCGTTGGGTAATGACATGGTAAGTGAACCATGCTAATATGCATCTTTTTTTTTTAATCATTTCTAAATTAGAAAATGACAGATGGAGAGATCTTAACAGGAAATGTCCACTTCAGATTGAGAAGCCTAGCACCAACATTTGGGACTGCCTGGCTGACAAAAACGAAGAAGGCTCGATATGGCAACAAGAGGCAGCTAACCCTTGTTCTGTGACCAACTTGATCAAAGACCTCAGTCTCAGCGATCACAATGGCAACCCTTCGGCACCTCCCAGCAAGCGCCAGTGTAGGTCACTCTCCTTTTCTGATGAGCTGTCCAGCTGCAGGACATCATGGAGGCCTTTAGGTTCAAAGGTCTGGACTCCTGTAGAAAAAAGACGGTGTTATAGTGGGGGAAGTGTCCAGCGCTACTCCAATGGCTTCACCACCATGCAAAGAAGTTCAAGTTTTAGCCTGCCTTCAAGGTCAAACATGCTTTCCTCATCCTATGACCAGTCAGGATTTAGTAACAGATTTGGATGCCAGCCATGCCAAGGAATGAGGAGGTCAGCCACCTACGGACAGTCAGGCGATATCTGGGGTAATGATCACAGCTCTATAGAAGGCGGTAGGGTTGACATGCAGCGCTCACTTTCCTGCTCACATGATCAGATTTCGTTTTCCAAATATTGTCCGCCCTCAGCAAACAGCACGCCTGCCTCAACACCAGAGCTGATGAGACGCTCCAATGGGCTGTCCCGAAGCCGCTCTCAACCATGTGTCCTTAATGATAAGAAGATTGGAATTAAACGACGGTGGCCTGAAGAGGTTCAGGAGCAAAGACCTTCACTGGACCTTGCCAAGATGACCCAGGTAAGAGATAGCTATGTCACTAACAGTTAACATGATTGGCACAGACATTTACAAAACACATTGGACATTTACATGTAGACAGAGCATGACAATCTGCATGGAATCACCAACGCGGTATTTTTGTTTAGTCAACAATAGCCCACATTTTCATAGTTTCCACTAGGTTAAAGACCTTTTTTGTATGCTTCAGCTCCTTTTATTTGCATACAATAGATGTCATTGTTGTGGAGAAGTTTGTTCCTTTCCTCAACAGAAGGCTGATTATTATTCAGATGGATTTATAGTGTTATTCATCCAAAACCTTCTTTCTTTTAATTGCTGTGCCATTTACACACTCAGTTCTATATCGCAGTATTGGGGTAGCAGTGTGTTTCCTTTAGATATGCAGTATGCTTTTCAAGCCAAATTTGTGTTTGAAAATGCTTGGGGGAGAGGAGTTTTGAGAGCCTGCTGCAGGAAGTGAAGACAACGTCAAGCACTCACTTTATTGCTATTTGAATTTTCACAACCAGAGACTTCACTGATTATTAGCGGTGACTTCAAGCAGAGACTTGGCTTCTGTAATTTTCCACTCTGGAGATGTTATCACGCTTCATTTTCAGTTGCAAACGTAGGGTGAAACTTTCCCCTTCCACCTGCATCATGAATCCACAGTGTGGAGAAGAGACGTGAAGTGTGTATTAAATAGGCGGATTTGTCTCCCTAGTCAGAACCCAATTATGTGATAGTGACCTTAAAAGTGTGTGATAAATAACCCAGCTGAGCGGATCCATCAAACAGAGGAACAAGAAGCAGTTTCAGTTTTTCAGACAGAACGTTTTCCATACCCCCAGTTTTATGATTCAGCATTCCTATTGTCAGTAATTTACAGTCATAAACTCTTCGATAACACCAGCTTTGTGTGGGACAGAGATAAATTAGGTTCTAAAGATCTCATATTTTCCCCCACAAGAATAGGGGTATTAACCTTGCTGTTCTGGCCAAATTCCAGATTGAGTTATTTCATCCCACCTGCCAAAAATTCTTCCTGAACTTTCCATTGGAGATACACATCTTTACTTTTCTGTCCAGCATTGTTGTTGTACTGTTGAGCTGTTGCATTTCATCCCAGAGGTGACTGCCTTTCAGTAATATGCGAAGTGACCCCTTTGCAATGTTTGCACAGCCATTTATTAAATTTGCAATATCCTTTGGGATCCTTCTAGATGAAAGGTGCTGCATAAACCGTAATACATTACTAAAAAAACCTAGCAACATCTCCTAAGCAGGTAGAGCCGAGAAGCAGAGCTGCAGATTTCCTTTGTTTCTTTTCTTTTACAAGAATGTGATATTTTAATGACACTCTGTGGCTTGATGGGTGGTTGAATGAGTTCATTTGTGCTTGAAGGAAATGACTAGCTTTTCCTTCTCCGGAGAAGCTTAAAAGATAAAAGGGGTCAGAAAACAACATGCTCGGGAGAATTTGGGAGGAAAATACAGCACATGGCAGTCTCCATTCGATAAACAGGGTTGGTTCCATTTAATATGCTAAGCTTATTTTATGTGCTCATAAGCTGGGTAGGTTGTAAAAGCAACCTCATTATATTTCATGAGCTCCAAGTTGAAGTAACACAATTGGGTACCACTGAAGGTCCATTCATTTCCTTGCATTAGTGATTTTTTGTTTGAAACATATAGTTAGGCATATTTTCTCCCATGTATTTAGATGGCTTCATTTGCTCCTAAATAATGGCGGGAATGGCGGTGGTGGAACATGGTGTAAAGGGGCTGCTGGGAATGAAAACCCCTCTGTTGCTGACTTAGTGTCCATCAACAAGTTTGTAGGTACATCAAACATACTTCAAGGTGGAGTGTGGGGATGAACAAATTCCTGCAGGAATGAGCTTTGGGAATGTGGGCAGCTCCCTCATTCCCTAGGACTCGGTGGGGTTTTATATGTTAGTGGGACTGATCCCGTGCCCCATGGATCTTGTGCGCACCCCTGTGCGTACACACGGTTTCTGCGTGGCACAATGTGCTGTCAATGGGGGTGCACACAGCTCCTGTGGGGCTGTGTGCAGGATCCACAGGGCATGGGATCGGCCCCATAAAAGACACAGGAATCGGTACCGTCCTTGTCTCAGTTCCCAAGGCAAGATCATCATCTGCAGCAACTGTTCTACAGGCCTTTAGTCACTTAAATAGGCTCTCCTACTTTGGCAGATTGTACAGCTCATGGTTGATCTTGATTTCTTTGGGAATGCTCACATGTACAAGGGATCAACACTGTGAATACAGGCTGCACATTCTGTCTCTAAATAAATTTTGGGGCCAGAATGTGCCAGGTTGACATAATTTGAGGAGTTGTCATGAAGGAGTAGGGGGTGGAGATAGGAAACTTATGACAAGCGGGGTAAAGAAGGTATTGGCTTTAACATGACATCACAGTAATCTCTTATTACTCCTTCAGTTGCATTTCTGTGTTTGAAAAATAAAACTATATTCTTTATGGGGTAGTACATGACCCTTTTTACGCGGGTGGAGGTGGGTGGGTGGATGGGTATTTAACCACGTTGGGGGGAGGTGGGTGTGTGTTCGTGTAAACCCATCTCTACCCACCGAGCCTCCTCTGGTTTTCCGGAGGGCTCCGTGGGTGGAGGTGGGTGTTGCATGATGCACCCCCCACATCCTGCTCGGTGTTCACATGGGTGAACACCGAGCAGACACCCGTCCTCATATATACAGATGCCACCCCCCGCACACCCGCCTGAACACTGAGCATGGGGGGGAGGGGAATTTGTGTAAAAATGGCCAATGTTTTACAGTGAAGTTTTTTGTTGTTGTTTATTAATTGATCTTACATTTGCATAGGCATTGCAGCACCCAGAAATCCCCCAGCAGGCATTGCAGCGCCCAGAAAGGCCCAGCAGG
>QEPC01010217.1:4690212-4701568 GCA_003113815.1 Sphenodon punctatus
GGGGGGGGGGGGGGGCGGTGTCGGTGTTACATGGGCGCACACCCATCTCCATCCACCTCTGCACACGGAGCAACCGTTTTCGTCGGTTGCTCCATGCATGGGCTATGGGTGGAGGTGGGTGTACGGTGGGAGCACGCACCCCCCGCCCCACCCACTGTGGCGGTCACAGAGGCAGCACCCACTCATGCCCACACAGCGGATCTACATGGGCATGAGTGGGCCCGTCTCATGTGAAAAAGGTCAAGGATGATACTGACAATTTCTTGGGGACTTTCCAGAGGCATAAGCATCCCCTTCATTTTTTTCTTGGAGAAAATATGCTGATAGGATATGTGCCGTAGCGGACATGTCACCCATTGTTTTTTTCAGTGCCCCAAATACTTAAAAATCCAAAAACCTGCACTAAGGCATTGATGATCTCTAAAGTGTTCATGAAAAAATCAGAAGCTCTGACATAGCAATCCTCTCTCCACCATAATTTGTGTTGGTTAGCACTCAGGTTTGGAACAAAGCCCACAATTTCATAGGCATGGAGACCAAATTGCCCCTTTAGTGTCAGAGATGTGGGCTCCCCAGAAAAGATCGAGGTGTAATTCTGGAACAGTGTGAAGATGTTCCTGTTAGCACACGAGCAGTACGCAGAGGCCTCATTCTCCAGTCCTGTTTGTCTGGCCCCAAACGTTGACACTAACTTTACATATATTGGATACAGTTATTGCTACCGAGTGAATTGGCCCTTGAGGTGAATACTTGCACCGCCAGCCTCATATCTCTGTGGCTACACCAATCACTTTTAACTTCCCTCATGTCTCCTCTAAGGGTAATTTCAGACATTACAGGCCTCCCTTTTACCACAGTGAACCACCTGTGGTGGAGGAGATCCCATAACGTCTGATGGGGTTCCCCCCAGATGTTCACCACAGTGGACACCCGGTGGGAATCCAATTAACCACCGTTCTGGCGGGGAGGCCGGCCTCACCTCTGGAACGGTGGTTACCTGGACCACGGTCAGGAATCAGCGGCCGGTAACGTCTGTTACCGCCGCCGAGGCCGGAGCGTGGTCCCGGCCACAAGCCGGGATCTGGCGCAGCGGCCAGATTGTCTGCTGTGCCTATTCGTCTCCAGGAGGGCGGGGGGCCGGGGGAGCATGGGGGGGGGGCCGGGCTGTGCGGCTGCACTTACACCGCACGGCCCCGCCTCCTCCCCGAGCAGAATCAGGCCGGCACATCTGTTGAACAGCCGGCCTGATTCCGGAGTGGGACGAAGAACTGACCACGCGCCATGTCAAGAAGGGAGGCTGGCACGTCTGAAATTACCCATAGTGTATCCTCAGAGGACCCTTGCTCCTCACCTCCCCTGACATTGGGAAATATCCACTGTCTTCTGGGAACCAACTCTGGCATTCACTGTCTTTCTCTTGAGGGCTTCTGCCCTTTCCTTCCCCTTTTCAGAGTTTTTTGTGCTTTATGTAGCATTTAATTGGCCCTCCCTGGGCTATTTCCTAATCATTGTACCTGTGCAAATTTCTGGGTGCTGGCTAGCCAGGAGCTAATCCTGAAAAGACTTATTTGTGGCCACAAGAGGAAAAACTGAGTCCAACCGAGCACTCTAGTGGGAACACAAGTGTGTGCTGCTGGCCCAGGCTGATACTTGAGCTCACTATCTAATTGCCTGGCAGTGGAGATAAAGGCTGCTGCCTGGACGCTTGAGCACACTTCGCCCCCATGGAGAGGAAATGCTTCATATTGCTCTGCAGAGAACCCTTGGACTGACTGAAGAACTGCCTTTTTTAGTCTTCAGAGGAATCTTCATGTCGGCCTCCTGAGCTGCCACAGGCCCATTACCAAGACAATGGGCTTTGAAGGTGAAGGAATAATGTGGGGAAAACTGTGGCGGGGAACCATGGTGGTTAGGAACACAAACTGTAGTGGCAGAAATGAATCTTGCACCATTGGAAAAAAAAAAAAAAGTCTAGTTTCTAGCTCCTTTTTTGCCTTGGTTTCTTTTTTATTTCATCACAAAGGGACTGATTAATTTTGCAACAGCAGCAGCTTCTCTTTTAAGTACTGCCTCACTCTTGGCTGCCTCTGTTTCTGAATGGCAACAATCAATGCAGCTTAGGAGAATGGAAGTTTCAGGTCTGTCTGCACCTAGTGACAAAGGACTTTCAGATCATGAGGGACCCGAGGACTCCAGGGTGCACAGATTCATTTGAAAAGAATGAAAACAAAATCTTAGCTGTGTACTGAGGTGGGGGTGGAGAGGGAAAGCGCAGGGAAGGGAAGAACACTATTACAAATTAAAGGAAGTTTGTAAAAAACCTCTCGTTAGTGAAACAAGCACAGTCTATGGCTCCTTTTTACATGGGTCGCGTGTGGTGGGGGTTGGTGTGTGTGGCGGTGCGGGTGCGGTGGGTGGGTGGAGGATGCAATCTCCACCCACCTCCACCCATCACCCATGCCATTTTCGCTGGTTGCTCCGTACGTGGGTGATGGGCGGAGGTGGGTGTGCATGCATGATTCATGGGAATACGAATGCACAACCACCCACCCACCGTAGCGGGCGGCGCCCAGGCATGAACAGCCAGATTTCTGGGAACTCCTTGTTTTCTGGATTATAGTTATGCTCCTAAATCAGAGATAGGGAACCTCAGGCCTTGGGTCTGGATGTGGACTAGGGCAAATTTTTATGTGGTCCCTTTCCAGTTCCTGGTTCTGGTCTTTGAATCCATTTCCTACATCCAAGCCCTGAAAAACTTAGCTCAGGTTAAGGGAGCAGAAAAGAGGGCGCACACACAAGGAGTGGTGACAGATCTACGATAGCCACAGTTCCTGAGCGCACCTCTTAAACACTGCCATCCCAACTTAACTTCTGTGACGTCCTTGGAACTTGTACTAATTTAAAGGGTGAAAACAGACATAATATTAACTCCACTTTAAAGCCACTTTAACATTTCTTATGCATGTTTCAGGGCTGTATTGGTAGCCTAAGCAGCCCTGCAACATGCATAAGAGATGTTAAAGCACTGTGTTAAAATGGAGTTAGTGTTATGTCTGTTTTCACCCAAAGTGGCCCCTGACGGAGGGAGAAGGTTCCCTCCCCTGTCCTAAATGCTTCCACCAGGGATTTAGTCTACTTGTTAATCTGACTCTTTTTTTGTGTCTCCACAACATTTTGAATATCAGGCCTGCACCATAGATCAATAGGAAAAGATAAAATTGTCTAAACGGGCGTATGGTCTATTATAAGCAGAGTTATTAGTACTGAATTTCACTTGCCTTTGACCTTTGGCCTCGCAATGCACCCAAGCTATGGGGCTAAACTGTATTTGAAAATAACTGCTGAGTGCAGCGTGTTCCCGCAGCCTCCATGCTCCTGCTGTGTGGGACAATACCTCGCAATAGAAATCCTCGGCAGGATTGACCAACTGCATCTTTACGACCGCACTGCCTCCCTTGTGTTATTCCTTGTGTGATCTCACCATCTGGATGGAGTGAACCAAGTAAATTAACCCCAAATGATTATCAGAGTCATGAAAAGTCTAACATGATGAAATGATACAGGGACTCATTCAAGAATTGTAGACTCCGTGTAATTGTAATTATAACCACTCTTGTTTCACCGAAGAAGTTGCTTTATAAGAGTCAGTCTCATTCCTCTGATCTATGCACAAGGCTGCTTCATTGATACTTTACAAACAGCTTCTTGCTTTAATCAAAAAAAGAAAAAATAAATCTTTTGGCCCAATGTGACTTTCTGTGTGCAGTGACAGCAGCACCTGAAAAATGGCCCAGTTCGCTCTCTAAGACAGCTGGGTTTAAACCTAACAGTTATTTATAGCATTACATTGGGCTGGACCAAAGGTAGCAGAGTATTTTTGTTCTTGTCCTGACAATTCACTGGCAACTGCAGCAGAGCAGTATTCTCTCTGTGATTACATCAAGTGACATGCTCATGCAAAAAGAGGTCACGTGTAGCTGAGTTTGGGCTTTTAAAATTGTCATGGTAAGAACACAATCCAGTTAAAAAAAATGACTGGCAAAAAGAGGAGAGATGAATCTCACATGCCTAAGGCAGTGGGCTGATTCAGGAGAGCTGAGTTCTGTTCCCAAGTCTTCCATAGTTTGTGTGTGGCCGTAGGCAAACTGCTTAACCTCTCTGTGCCCTAAATACAGATAAGAAAACTGCCGTAAGCTCTGGGGCGGATTGGGAACTTAAAATGGCCCTGAAAAATATTCTGAAAGTGACCCATGGTAGGCGCAGCCAACCCCAGAATTACACACATGATCATTATCAATAGAACAGAACAAGCACACAAGGATAGCAGAGCCTCAGCTAAGTGAATCCAGAGTGCATGGGGGCAAACTGCAGTCAGACATTTCCCTTCGTTCTCAATTCTGCCCAGGGTAAAATCAGACAATCTGAGTCTCTGGCCATTTTTAGATGTGCGCGGTGGCGCCCACACTTGTTTTCCAAAAGACCCGGGAGTCCGCTTTACACGTGACGCTGCCGCCGGATACAAGCATGCGCGGGCGATGCGCATCCATTTCCGGCCGCGAACTGACCGGGTCGGCGATCGAGGCCGGTGATACACGGCCCGAAATGGATGCGCATCGCCCGCGCATGTACGTACGTGGCGGCGTCACGCGTAAAGTGGACTGCTGGGTCTTTCGGAAAACAAGCGCGGGCGCCGCCGCGCTCGTCTAAAACCGGCCTCGGTCTCTGTCTCTCTCTCAGAAAATAAATAAATAACCAAGTGGGTCCAGTGTGCCTGGGGCATCCAGGAATTGTTCTTCTTAGATTGTAAGCCCACTGGGTGGGCAGGGACCTGTCTCCAATAACCAGACAGGCAATGTAATGGCAGGAGTACAGTAGCAGAGAAGACAGAAGTACCTTAACAGCTAGCCCAGTTTACAGAAAACACGCAGAAGCTAGGTAGAAAAGCAGCATTTGAAAATGTTCTTTCAAATTAAACTGCACACATTATGCAGGCATTTGTGCCTTTTTCCATTAACCTTTCTGTAAATACGTGTCCAAGCCAATTGTATCCCAGCCCCTTCCCTCCAAACCATCTCTGCAGCAGCCCCTTCCCCCATACCCTCCCCCCAGCCCCGTCCCACAAAACCCTCCCCAAACCAGCCCCCAGCAGCCCCTTCCCCCTCCAAACCGTTCCCCAGATGCCCCAAGCAGCCCCTTCCCCCAAAAACCCTCCCCCAGGGCCCCATCCTGGCCCCATCCCCTTCTCCCCCCAAAATCTCCAGGCAGCTTGCAAGTTGCCTTTACTTATCCCATCCCAGTGGTGGCAGGCCTGGCGGCGGGCCGGGGCGGGGCGGTGGCTTCTTGCAGCGTGAGCGTGCTCTTCACCCACTGAGCTCCTTCTGGCCGCTTCCTTCATGGCCCCTCCCAACAGGGCCTCCCTGTTGGGACCGAGGGGCCAGAAAACAGCCAGGAGCAGGTGAAGAGAGTGCCTGATCTCTCTCTCTCGTTGGGGGGCGGGAGCAGCTTGGGGGGGAGCAGTGAGGTTCCCAGGCAGGACCTTGCCCCTCCGCCATGGCTGCTCTCTCTCTCTCCAGCGGGGGGAGGGGGGCAGCAGGAAGGTCTCGCACCGCTACCCCCCATGGAGTCCAAGCCCAGCTCTGGGTGCGGGGCCGGGGGAAGCTGAGCTCCCCCACCCCCGGCCAGTGGCTTCTTGCACTCGGCCGCTCTTCTTCTGGCCGTTTCTTGGCCGTCCCTTCCCAACAGGGCTTTCAAGAGTGGTGTGGGTAGATGATGTCATCCGACCGCATCGCTCTAGGAGGCCCTGTTGGGAAGAGCCAGGAAGAGCACGCTGCTGTGTGCAAGAAGCTACCGCAGTGCTACCGCCGCTGCCAGAGTCATCTCAGGCTGGGAAGTGGGGGGGGGGGGGGAGGCAACTGGCAGCCCCACACCCACCCAACGCAGCCCGGGGGGGGGGAGTCAAGCCGGCGCACGGCTCTGATGGGCCAGCAGCTTCCTCTGGGCTGGCCTAGCTCAGCCCAGTTCCACGAGCACCGGCCCCTGGACTGGATCCAGGAGCCAGCGGCCCTCCAGGATTTTCCCCTGCACTTCCTATGGCCAATCCGCCCCTGCTAGAGCACATTCTGTGCAGTTTAGAGGCAGTCTCATTCTCATGTCTGTAGACTCCTTGGCTGCAACCCATGAACCACTCTGGAGTAGCCCCAGTCAGCACGATGCATAGAAGTTAAAAACAGCAGAGGAAAATAGATACAAGAAAGCAACTGTTTGGTCAGTGCGTTACCCTTTTATGGAGTCTCTCATTTGGTTGTACTTTTATTGCAGTTCATTGGAGTCATCATGGCCTTTGTTTTGATTTTTTTCTTGCTTGCACCTGAACAAGTGGGAAGTACAAGCTACATTTTTTAAGTTGAGCATCAGAAGAAGAAAGACAGACAATAAAAAGTGGAAGTGTAACTGGCAGCACCAGTTTTGCTCTAACAAATGCATCTTTCTCATGATTCAGTTGCTGGGTGAAATTGTAAATTCTTAGTGTTTTGTGGAACTTTTATTTTTATCAGAAGAAGGATGTAGAGAATAAGTTTTTCCCACTTACATTTTTACAGCAGGGGTGGTGAAGCTTTTCCATCACAGAAGCCAGTTTAAAAATTAGTACAGGCTCCGAGGGCTGCATAGAAGTTGGGGGCGTCAGTGGTGCACTCAAGAAAAGAAGGGCCCAGATCACAGATTTTGCCTTGGATCTGTCCCCTAGCCTTGGGCACATGCCCTCAGCTCTGCTCTCTTACCCTCGGAGTTCATTTTTTCAGGTAGGAATCGGATCGTGGGGCCAGGAACTGGAAAGGGGTCATGTAAAAACCTGCCATGGGCCACGTTTAGCCCCTGAACCTGAGGTTCCCGACCTCCCTGTTTTACAGTAATATGTTGTAGGCTAATAGACGAATCCAAAGGAACCTCCTGAGCTGCAAGGCTGCGTGTACACTGTGCTGTTTGTTACGACTTTATGAGTTACTGTGCCGTAGACTGTCAGTGCGCTTATTGCCAGAGTAATCTTCATAAGGTCACGGCCGCCATTGCAGGCTCTGCAGCTTTGATCTCACATTAAACACAAATTAATGAGTTTATCTTTGAAAATGCCAATGAGGCAATTTCCCAAAGGCTACCTGCAATTTTCAGCTGATAACTATGGGCCTTTTTTAAAACTGAAGAGTCGTAATAGGGGAGCCCCATCGAGCTGGTACAGCAAGTTGTGCAGTGTCACTTGCATACAGAGCAAAACAAACAAGCATGAATAAATAAATCCTGCTCTTTGTGTTTAAGATGAGACCCTTGGTTAAAATGAGTCTACACCATTAATGAGCCAGCCGCCAGAGACCAAAAGCGTGGCGTTCTAGGAGATCTAACCCCTTTTCTGGTCTATGAATGGGACTTCCTCAGCGCATACACAAGTGCTTGAAGGGTGGGCTGGCAGCTACAGACCCAGGTTCTCAGAGATAGGGAGAAAACAGACATGACGCTAATTCCACTTCAACACCATTTTAACATTTCTTATGCATGTTGCAGGGCTGTATTGGTGCCCTGTGCAGCCCTGCAACATGCATAAGGAATGTTGAAGCCGTGTTAAAAGTGGAGTTAGCGTCATGTGTGTTTTCACCCATAATTTAGGAAACTCCAACTGGAAGACTGATCTGAAGACGTGGGATCTAATCTTAGCTCTACTGTAGACTTTTGGGGCTAGTGTATCAATTCTCCAGGAACAAAGTTAACATTTCTCTACCCCATGAAGGTGCTTAATGTCCAGCAGGGAGAACAGACTACCACAGATGACAGCCCAGGTCTGAGGCGGAAGTAGGCCAGTTAATTTCTGGCAATATAACTTTGCCCAAAATACTTCACTGTGAAAATTTAAGGGAATAAAGTTTTGGAGGAAATATGAAGACTGTTTTCTGGGACTGTGCCACTTCCTCCTGCCTCCATCCTGTAACTTGAATGCTTGGTAGTTTTAATCTGTGCTTGACAGCTGCTTGGAATAGGCAGCAGTTAACACCGATTATTTATCTTCTGTTATTCTACAGAGGTGTCTCTCAGCAGCATGAGACTCTTCTGTTGTCTTTTCCTGCAGACTTAAACTGCGCAAATTGTTTATAAATTTGAAGTTAGGATTATAAGAAGCATTCTTTAGCTGAGTTCTTTGGGATTCCCCCCCCCCCCCCCCCCAGCTTTAGCAACACACAAAGCAGATTTGCGGCTGCCAAAACTTCCAGCATTTGAGGACTGTGTTGAGTGTTCCTCCCTTTTACTGTAGGACGGACCTATACTGCAGTGCTAGACACACTCTGCAGACACACACTTCTTTTCTTTACAGGCCTGTGTAGAGAATGCATAGGAATTCCCACCTAACCCAAGAATACATTTTGGATTCCCCACCCTCTTTCTTCCTGAAGCAACAAAGGACTGAAAGCCCCCAGGATGACGTCTCCTTCAGCCTGATGGTGTTTCTCCAAAGCGACCCATTCCCAGAATCAAAAAGTGGTTCTCAGACTTCTTGAACCATGTCTTTCAGTGCTTAATTTGTAAAAAATAAAAAATAAAATGAGTTGGTGAGGCCCAAACCTGTCCCAGAACTTCCAGTCTACACCCCCCTACCTCAGAAACCACACCCCTTGCCCCAGAGCTTGTCAGATCAGGGAACTGGACCCTAGGGAGGAATCAAACAAGAAGATAGCCCACATTAGCCTTCACCAAGGCGTGTTCCTGCATGCCTATTAGGCAGGGGAGGGAGATCTCCACATGGTCACCACAGAGTCACTATTCATGATGGAGTCCAGGGATTGCAGGCCCCCCACCATGTGGCCCATCAGGGCTAATGTGTGCTCAGGCCTTGTCAGTTAGGTTTGTTGCAGCCTTGACGGCATTCAGGTCCACCAGTACATAGACTTCGGCCTAGTGCGCCTAGCCAGCTCAGAGGTGGGAGTAATGGCAATCTCTGGGCGTTTTAGACGCGCAGCGGGGATCAGGCGCAGGAGCGGCAAAACAGCCGCGGCGCAGTTTTACACGAACGACAAGCGGAAGTTGTGCACGTGATCGGCGGCCGCACATCTTTTGCCAACCGCGATCGAACCGCCCTGATTTCTCTAGGGGGACATACGCGGCCGGAAAGGAATGCGTGGCCGCCAATCACGCGCACAACTTCCGCTTCCGGTTTGTGTAAAACAGCGCTGCGGCTGTTTCGCCGCTCCCGCGCCTGATCCCAGTGCACGTCTAAAAACGGCCTCTGTCTTTCAGCTGAGAGGCAGCTGCGGGGGACTGCGAGAGGAGGGAGATCTCTAGCGTGGCTCTCATCTGAGAGGCCGCCTCAGGAAGGGAGATAGCGCCAGTGGTGGAAGCTGCCACAAGCACATGAAATATGGGCACGGGGCTGCCCACTTATTAGGCTGGATGTGCTAAACATGTGACTTCGGGCTGCACGGATTGAACACCACGGACTCCAGCGGGCTATCGTCTCGTTTGATAACATTCCTAGTCTCCAGATAGCGACCTAGCCACCGGACCACCCTGCCTCTCTACAGACGAATATAAAACCAGAGGTCTTGTGATTTAATCTTTATGTTCAGCTCAGGAAGGAGTAGAGTAGGAAAGTTGTTAATAAAGACCAAATAAACCATCCAATTTCCCCCCTGGTTTTTGCTTACAACCCTGAAATGGCCAATGTTAGCTTTTTAGGTGCACACTCCTACTGGCAACATTTCCTGAGGCTCAATCCCACCCCCCATGAACTTAATTCCCAGGGCTGCCCCCTAACTAATTCAGCCCTGGCCCCCCTGATGCTTGTCTGGAGTAGTTGAGCTCCTCCAATTAATTGCTCCTGCTCTTCCTCTTCCTCTCCCCCTCCCCCTCCCCCTACTCATTTCCCTCTCGAGAGGGAGAGACATGCTAGAAATCTCCCTCACCCTGCAGCCTCCCTTCCCTGCAGTCTCCCTCCCCTGCAGCCTCTCAGTTGAGAGGCAGGGAGGGAGAGTGCAGGGGACCAGGGAGATCTCTAGCCGCCTTTCCCCTAGTCACCCTATTAATTTTGGCGATTCCCTCAGCTCAGTCAGAGTGTGAAGCTAGGTGTTTGCTAGTGGAGATCCTTCTCATGCCCCCACCCCCAGAATACCTTCAGCCTGCCTTCCATTTTGAGAACCACTGACTTAACCTGTTTCTTGTTGCTCTGTTCATATACGGCAGCCCACCTCCACCCCAAATGTCAACCCAGAGCCACCAGTGTTTTGAAGGAAATGATTATTCTTAGAGCCTTGAGAGTGCGCAGAGGAAAATATGGAATAGCCGCAGCACCTACAGGCACACACTCCCCTGCTACGCCGTAGAGAGGAAAAGAAAGAGAAGCCATCCTGTCTTTTTGGCACTGAACCACTTCCAGATTAGAAATGTGTGTGGGAGGAACCCCGTATCCACGCTAGTTTAGCGAGTTCAAACCTCCAGCAAATTTAATGCTTCACTTTGGTATCTGAGGAGCTGTCAATGATTTTCTGTTCTTGCAGCTGCAGAGCAGCCGCTCACAGTTTCCTAGCTTTCTGTTTTCCAGCTCTCCTTTAACCCCTGACATCATGAAATCTGGGACACTTAAAGGGGCAGTCACACAAAAGCTCAATTTGTCAGAGCCCTGTCCTTGACACACCATGAAATGGATGGCATCGTGAGACGGGAGCGAGGCTGAAAGCGCTAATAGAATTGCGCTGCATTCCGATAGAGGGGAGCAGCGTGAGGTATCGAACCTATCGAAAAGGTTTGCCATAAAGAAAATGGAGAAGAAACTGATCTCCATTGCCACTGAGAGTAGGATAAGAAGCAATTGGGTTTAAAGTGCAGGAATGTAGATGTAGGATTAGGGGGGAAAACGTACTAAGTGTGAGAACAAGTGGGCAATGGAACAAGCTGCCTAATGAAACTGCGCAATTTCCTTTGCAAAAAAATCTATTCTAGCTCGGTGGGAAGACACAGACAGGCAAACCAAAGTGAGGCTTTTAAGAAAAGGCAGGGGCATAGCTAGGTTGGAATGAGCCCTGGCCCAAAAGATGGACCGGGGCCACTCCAGTGGTAAGGGATGCAGCTGCACCGACCTGGATCCCCGAGGCTCATGGAACTAGGGCCGCTGCACCTCCTGTCCCTGAGCCTCCCACGCTCATGGGACCAGGGCCACTGCACCTCCTGTCCCTGAGCTTCCAAGACTCATGGGACCAGGGCCACTGCACCTCCTGTCCCTGAGTCTCCGAGGCTCATGGGACCAGGGCCACTGCACCTCCTGTCCCTGAGTCTCCGAGGCTCATGGGACCAGGGCCACTGCACCTCCTGTCCCTGAGTCTCC
>QEPC01010217.1:4715243-4735464 GCA_003113815.1 Sphenodon punctatus
CCCGCCCTCCGAGGAGACGGGCGGGCGGCGGGGCCAATGCGGCCGCCGCGTCCGGCCGAATGTGCCACGGCCCGGGATCCCGCCGGGGATCCCGGGCCGTGGCGCGCGGCCAGACGTGACTTTTCGTTGGTCACGGCCCGGGGTCCGTTTGACCACGCTTCCCGGGACCTTCCCCCGGCTAGCCCGGGAAGCGTGGTTCAAACGGACCCCATGTGGGGATTCACCGTGGCCAACATCTGGCGCGCCGCAAACAGACGTTCGAGACACGGTGACCACAGGTGGGTATTCACCGTGGTTCACCGTGATCTCGTAACGTCTGAAGACACCCAATGTTATCTGGAGCAACTCCGAAGTAGCTCCTCCTGGGTATTTATCTAAATGAGATTGCAGCAATTGCTGTCTTAGGTTTACGTAGAGGTTACATTCAAACATAATATGAGCCAAAGACTCAATCTGCTCATAATCAAATGGGCAAAGACAATCCTCTATAGGTATTTTCTCCATACGCCCCCTCAAATACCTTAGAAGGAAAGACATTTAGACGAGCCTTAAATAGGCTCCGTCCAAGAGCTTGAGGATATATATAACTGATGTCTACTCTTCAGTAGGAATGGTAAATAGTTACCCAGTTCTTTTGAATAATTGCAAGCAAATACACTGCCCTGCCATTGTGGTAACAAAACCTGGAAACCTATTGGAAAGCAGGGAGGGTTTTTTGTTTGAAAGGGAAGTCGCTGCTCCTGACACAGTGCTATTTCTGGATCAGGATGCAAAGGCAAAAAAATTAAAATAGCTTTACTTATTTTGTGTTGTAGAAACAATCCGCATTATCCACAGAGGATTCGTTTGGAAATTTTGGTTGAAATAAAACTTTTCCCATCGTGTCTAACAAAGAATGGAAGTTTGTCAGTGGAAAACCAAATCACAGAGGACTTCTTGTAGGAGACCGTTGATGAGCTGGAAGTTTCCTTTTCCTCTTTAGGAAAGCACAAAGCCCAGGCCTGGCTTTAGAAGTTGTGTAGGATTTTGGTCTTTGATGCAAGAACAATTAAGCTTAGACTTCTTCCTTTCCAAATATAACCACCACATCCACCGTTCTTGACATCTCTTTAGCTGTCTGCGTTTCTGTCTGGAAACTCTGAAGGGTGGAATCATTCATTCTTGAATTTGTGAGAAGTGCCTATGGCCTACTACTCAGGGCCGGCCATTTTGCCATCCTGGGTGGCAGGGGTGTGGAACTGATGAGATGGATGGGTGTGTGGTGGCCCACTGGAATGGAATGGCCAGGGAGGTCAGAGCATGAAGGTTAGGGTTAGCGGGATCGCTGTCTTGGGAGGAGGTGGAAAGAGGATGGTGGGATCTGAGGTCGGTGGGGGTGAGGCACACTGTGATGGGGAGATGAGGAGAGTTTGGTTATCCGAGCAGACTGGAGGTGCAGCTGAACAAGGAAGTGGGGTTCGGCAGGCCAGATCTAATCTGCTGGTAGGCCCCCACCCACTCAGGTAAGCCTGCTTTCCTGCCTCCCAGTCACAGTGCGACCCACCCCCTGGTGATTCCTCCATGCCCCAGGACCCCTAATCCCAAACCCCATGACTCTGACTTTTTCACCCCCTCTGCCCGCCACCTCCTACCTCTGTGCGGCTGGCCTCTCTCCCTGACCCACCCATTCCCTGGGTGGCAGATGTAAGAGGTGTGTAAGGGGCAGAGGGGTGCCACCTACCTCCCCTTAATGGTAGACTCAGCTGAGTTTGTCAGTGCTATCACACATAGGCGAAGAGCTGCAAGTGTGTATCCTTACAGCCTTTGCTTTGGAAAGTGGTAGATTTTTCATCCAATGCAAGAAAATACATAAGGCCATGTCAAAGCCTGAGAAGTTTTTTTCTCAAAGGTTCCATGAAGCCAGCCAAAGGTGCAAACAAGGATCTTCAGTTCAGAAGGAGCAACGTCACTAGGGCCAGCCGTAACCTTTTGCACCCCAGGGCAGAAAACCTTTTTGATGCCACCTCTGCTACTGTCAACAGTTACTGCTGCTGGAGAGTGCATTAAATTGTAACTCATTCCAAGGGATAATTTGGAGTTGAGTGAGAGCAGGATTGTAGCTCTGAATAAACCCTAAAAAAGATCAGCAGGGGTTTTATTACTTTTGTCCTTTGCTTAGGAAAGAAGTGTTGCCTGCTTTCCTGCTAAAGTGTGGACTACCTCCATGTGGGAGTAACATATTAACTGGCAGAGAAAAACATAGCAAGATTAGACAAGTTCCATTGAACATTCTTGACTTTGGTGGAGCCGACGTTCATAGGTGTAGGGGATTGTGACATAGCAGGTAAGCTGGACAGACTGTTGGAGGCAAGAGGTGCATAAGAGGAAAGACTTCATGACACTTGGACATTGGCCTAGCTTGCAATAGAGCAAACTGTAGCCTAGCAGACATGCCATTCACTGTGCCTGCTTCTAATAAGAATCAGGAATAAAATAGGAATTAAGAGGCTAAGATTGCATCTCACCTCAAATTTTGGGATTTAAATATGAATGAAAGAATCTTTGTGTTGCCCAGAAGGAGAAGTTGAAATAAGAGGGCACAAAATTATGCTGGTAGTGGTTGTACACTGAAGTTCAGGACCTGCAAAGCTTGTTTGGGCCTTCTGTCATGGCCACACCCCCTATATAGCATTGTCATGCTCTGACACTCCAAAGGGGGTTGGCCCACATCAGAAAGAGGTGGGAAAGTCCATTTTCTCTGCCCTCTTTCTGACACGTCTCCGCCCCTTCAGAGCCTCATGATGTCACAGTGGCTGATTTTACACGGACAGCACCCACGGCTCTGTTTTGCCACACACCCGGGCAGGCTGTCTGTCGAAAGGTGGCTGCCAAACGTGCAGGCGGAGCAGAAGTAGAGCAGGCAGCACCTGATCCGCTCCAATCCCGCTAGCAATGCTCCTGAACATTTCAGAGCACTACCAATGGAGCTGGCTGCCCAAACCTGGGGCACCAGCTGGATGCAGAGCTGCAGTCTGTCTACTTGCTGCTGGCTAGGGATTGCCCTGGGCACTGCCATAGAGCTGCAGGCGATAGCATACAGCGGCGGCCAATCCACTTTCAGCTCTATGGTGTGTGTGTATGGGGGGGGGGGGATGGCGCTGTGTAGGCGGACTGTGGGCCATGGCAGCTGCCAGGTTTGTATAAACCCGACGCAGGCTGGGCTGCATGTGGGAGATGTGAGCAGGCAACCCCCAGGTCCGTCTAAAGACCATATCTGAAAATGGTGGGAGAGTCCCCTTTCTCTGCCCCCCTTCCTGCATATCCGTGCCCCTTTTCAGGCCAAAATGTCCAGGAAGGTGGCAATACCAGCCGTAATCCTGACTCATCCATGTGTGTGAAGGGGTTGTGCAATGTTAACTGCCACATTAGACTGAAGTGGGGGCCAAATTCTCATTTACAACGATATATCGCTATCTCTGTATCTCCAACCATATATTATGGTTTGTAACCCACCCTGGACCCTTAGGATAGGGCGGGATAAAAAATGATTATCTATCTATCTATCTATCTATCTATCTCACACACACACATATATGTGTGTGTGTGTGTGTGTGTGTGTACAATATTTGTGTGTTTATTATATATATAAAAGTACAAAAATAAAAAATTATTAAAATTCTCTGTCCCAAACTCCCCTAGGCCCTATCCCTGCCTGCTAATTAAAAGAAAACAAACAAAAAATCTGCCTTTTATTAAATTTTGTAAAAGTTTTTCTTTCTTCATCATCAAAACCTATATTTTGGTCTTAAACTGAGTTGTCATTCTCCTTTTGAGCAATACAGGCTCAGTAAAAATGTATCCGATAATACTAAGATGCCAGTGATGTTAATTCCAGTCTTGTCTATAGAAGCACTGAAAAGAAATCTCAGTATTGGAAGTTCAGTAAAATGAATGAATAAATAAATAAATCACTTCTCACAGATCGCCTTTCTCTCCCCACAAGCTCCCCCAAATGGAAAGTTCCTGGCGGTTGTCCTGTGCCCTTTACACAAAAGACCGTGCCCTAGATTTCGTATCACAGTAATGTTGTTCTTAATGAATGGCAAACCTGTCATCCTGGTTGATTTATGCATAAACCTGAGACATCTATTTAAATATCATGTAACAGCACTGGTGCTGATGCCTGGGTACTTCTGGTTTAAAAAGTGCTGCTCCGTCTAGACAGTGTGAGGTGATAGGTCATTAAAAAAATGTAACAGGCCTACATGTGCCTTAATTTGATTATTGGGGGAATCTGAAACAGAGTCCAATGTAATGGCCCATTAAAAGGAAACATTTACCATACCCCCCTTCTAGAATAATAAAACTGAATTTAAGGCAATCACAGTAACCTAAGCTCATAGATTCCTCTGTGAAAACATGATCTGACATTAAATACTCAGTATGTACAATGGATTGTATACAATGATCACATGGACTCTTCTGATCTGTTTATTCAGCCCATATGTTGTCCCAGGCCCCAGTGCCATATGCACTTGGAAGGACTCACCAGCCTATAAAATTAGGCCTACGCTTAAGTGCTTTGCTGGATCAAAGCCATAGGTCCCTCCCCATGCCCGTTAGGTCTCATTCTGACTACAGATTGAGGCCCACTAGCTGAACGCATGTATGACAGAAAGTGAATTCCTGTACATTTGAAATATAATGTAGTAATCATTATTTTATTTATTTGTAAAGCACCATGTCAGTGGAAGAGCCAGGCAAGTTGAGATCAACCCTGCATATCTTGTGGGAAGGAGGATGTTTTTTGTTTGAGAATCCTGAATCAAATGTTGTTATTATTTCATATTTACACAGCACCAGCCATGGACCTGACCCTGTGTACAGTCATTAATTAGAAATGGATCCTTGTCCCAAGGGGCTTACAATCTAGACAAGCGGGAGGGGAAGATAGGGAGAGACAGGGACATATTCATGAAGTTGAGAAGTTGCAGATGCATATGCTTAGCTTAGTTACAGGGGAGAAGGAGACCTGCCGAATGACAGAACCATAGAAGGAGCATCCGAAGGAGGAGAATGTTCTGCTGTTCCTTCTGTTTTTCCTGCCTCAGTTCTGTTTTGCACGCCTTTCTTGTTCTGAATTTCCTTACCTAGCTGATCCTGGAGATCAGCTAGGATTCCATTCTTTCTCTCAAATCCAAGCATGCAAATTTTTTCAACATGTTAATTAATCCTGCAGCAATTTGCTCTTTTTTTCACACCGCATTCACACCTGACAGTGGTGTGTTGGCAGCAACTCCTGTGAGGCAAAGACGCGGTGGAGGGAGGAGCCGTTAAGTACCCCCGGTGCGAATGGGGTTCTGCTGCGACTTCACTTGCGAAAGACAGGGCTGGATTTTGAGCCCTGTCATTGGCGAGTGAAGTTGCGGCTGAACCACGTTCACACCGGGGGTACTTCTGGCTTCCACCTCCTTTCCCACGCTGCGTCTTTGTCTCACGGGAGCACCGCTGCTGCGCCACCATCAGGTGCGAATGCGGTATTAGTCCTCCTGACTTGGAAGTTCTCTGGAATGTGTTTGTACCAACAGTTTGTAAACAGAGATAGTCCGAATTCATATTTCTCATTAATCAAAGGCTTGACTTCTATAGAGGCACAGAGATGATGACATCCCAACAGATTTTCCCCAAGTTTGGAGGGGGAAAGGAAAGAAAGGGGATAAGCAAGCAGTTGGCCGTAGTATTTTTCCCTATGCTGAGGGGAACCAGAGAAATTTAGAAACAAAGCCTGTATTGATAATGTTGGTCTTATCATAGACAAAATTAAAGATGTGGAGAAGATTTCATGAAAAAGATTATAGGGTAGGAAATACCAGTGTGGTTGCACACCACACAAGCTAGGTTGGAGCTTGTTGGTGCAGTTTTATTTCTGGCTTGGATTGAATATTGAAAAGGGCCAGTGGTTCAGATGCATCTGAAACTGTATAGATATAAGCATCATCATGAGAAATGGGTCCGAAATAGGGAAAGTCTCCAAAGTGCAGTTGATCTGCTGAGATTTCCACTGTCCAGTGCAGATTTCAGCCAAGGTGAATTTGAACCCAGACTTTAATGATGGTTTAGCCTGCCATTTGAGCCCCAAGCCCTAGCACTCCAGCCCCCACCTTTACTCAGCACAGCAAAAGCTGTCTGGAGTTATAGATGTTGGATAGTGATATCACTTAAGTGTTTCCAGCTGTGGATGTGGAAACGGGAATTAGATTATTTTAACATTTCATTCATTTGAAAACAATAACACCTCAGGCAGCGAGCGTGTCAGACCTCCTAAACTAAAGAGAGTTGGGCCTGCTTAGTCGCTGGATGGGAAATCTCCAAGAGAAACCCTGGTGCTCCAGGAGGTGGTTTTTGCAAATCCAGAGGTGGCGGCAATGTTTCTTCTTGATCCACACTCAACCGAGTGTCAGCATCTTCCTGATCAGACCCTTAGTCAGATGGTACAGTACAATTCAAGAATTTGCTCATTGGCCAAGCGAAGGCCCAGGATCAAATCTGGGCCATTTTGTTAGTCACATAATTCCTGAGAGTCTACCATCCAGATTGCTATGCCTTCCTATGTGCTTTCAGATTTTTAATGGGGCCGGTTATTTTGATATGCAGGAGTTTGGAGAGGAGAGTAGTGAGTCTGCAGTTTGCTCTATATCCAAGAGATCCTGGTATTGTTCTTATTTATAATGTGGAGTACTTAGTGTTCGCGGCATGAGTTTCAGTGAGACAGTCCAATGAAGGCTTTAAGCTTCTGCTCAGTTTATGAATTAACAAGATATGTCTCTGACAGTGAACACTGATGTGTCGTCATTTCCAAAGTGAAGTGAGGAGGGGGGAGCAACTCATCTGCGACACACGCCAAGCCCCACCCCAGTAAATGGTGGTGGCTCTGCCCACATACCCAGCTGCAGGGTAGTTCAAATGCTGATGGGGATCAGAGTGGCACAGCAGATAGTCCTCTCCTTCATTTCAGCTTTGTATGGCCATTAGGATTGTGCGAGAGGCTGAAATTAAAGAGGAATATCTCCTACGTCTCAAATTTGGGGATGGGAATCATAGACTGCCACTAAGAAGATGGGACTGTTCTTCATGGATACAGAAGGCAGGACAAGAAATAACAGGCTCCAGTTACAGGAAGGGAGACTTTGATTAAAGTTCAGGAAAAACTTCCTAATAGTAAGAACTGTGCAGCAACGGAACAAGTTGCCTAGGGAGAGCGTAGGTTCTCCATCAAAAAGACGCTGGACTGTCATCTGTTGGGGATGCTGTGGCTGTTGTCATTCTGCATCCAAGCAGGGGATTTGACTAGATGACCCACAAGGTCCCTTCCAACTTTATGATTCTGTCTCCCATTTTATCCCCTGTTGTCATTTCCACTCTCTTGCTTTAGAGAGTCTTGTATTATGGCAGCTGACTGCTAGCTGACAACTCCTAATTGGCTGCTAAGGCTAGTTTTGCTCTTAGGGAGAACATTCCATGATGGTAAAGGGTTCAGGCCTTAAAACAAATAGTGGAATTAAAATTAAAATGATAGCAATATTGGTGAGAATTCCATCAGGTGACTTGAGGGGGGCCGTGTGCAATAGAGTTTTGCAATACGGCTTTTTCACACGGCTACCCCCCGCTGGGTGTGTGGGCAGATGTGTGGTGGTGGGGCTGTCCGTATGCACGCCACGGCAGTGGGTGGGGGGATGGGTGTGTGCCCATGGAAACATCATGGACGGTGGGTGAGGATGCATGCGCACTCCTGGCTCACACCCACCTCCACCCACAGAGCCATCTGACAAAATGGAGGAGGCTCCGCGAGTGGAGATGGGTGTGCTCCATAGGAAAAGGAGATGGGTGTGCTCCATAGGAAAAGGAGCACACCCACCTCAACCCACCACCGGTGCGCAGCCATCCCCCCATCCAGCAGTGCTGTGTGAAAAAGGCCTTTGTGCCGATTACATGGGGAACACTAATTCTGAAGAAGGGGAGCAGAGAATGAGTGGGTGGGAACTTTCAAAGGTTTGAAAAGATCAGGTGCCTTCTGGTTATCCTGGATGGGATGAGGGTGTTTTTTGTTTGTTGTTGTTGTTGTTGTTGCTGTTGTTGTGTTATGGTGTGGACAGTGCAGCTGTTTATCTTTGCTTCCTAGCTGTCTCACTCACACTGTGCCATTCATGAGATAGCCTTCATGCCAGGAATATATGCTCCAGTAGCATGAGTTCATTTGTAGGTTATGCTGTTACTGAACAAATGCCATTAAAAATGTAAATAGATGACTCCTGTATTGTTCAGGACTAAAGGAAAATCTTCATCTGACCGAGAGCCACAAGACACATACACATGCCCCTTTGAAATGTCTCCTGCTTCATGATTGGCTGGCAGAGCTCATGCTCTGTGGTAATGGCTAAAGGTTGGCTACTTAGTACTGACTGAGATTCTGAAGAGCAGCTGCAATTCAGCTGCTGAGACTCGGATGCTGGGAACTAACAGGACCGATAAGTCAATGCAGGGCCCAGAACCATCTGGCCGAGAGCTCCACTTGAACTGCTAAAGAGCTCCATGTAGCTCCTGAGCCACAGTTTGTCTACCCCTATTATAGTAAGTGTGGTTTGATTTGCGCCTTCTTAAACCACATGCATGTTACTGGACTTTTGGAGGGCAATTACTCTGTCATTTAAATTCAGCAATATTGGGAGATTTTAGATGGACTGTGGCTCCACTTCTGCCCATGCCAGCCACCTTCACCCACGGTTTCACCGGTCCACGTAGAGGCACCTGCCAGATGTGCAAAGTAGATCCCAGAACACACCATGCAAAGCGGGCCAGCCAAACCCAGGGCAACGGACGAATGTGAAGCTGCTGTCTGTCTGTTGGGCGGACTCATGGTCCAGCTCTATGCCCAGCTGACTGTTGCCCGGGCAGCACCATGGAGTTGAAGCCGCCAGGCTAGACCATTGGGTGAGCAACTGCAGCTCTGTGCTGGGGGGTGGGGGGGATGTAGCCCAGGGACACCCAGTGGTCTAAAGTGGACCACAGCAGAGCTTGAAGCAGGCAGACGTGGGTGTGTGCAACCAGAACAGCTCCAGGGGTGGGCAGGCTCTTCATCCATCTGTTAGTGTTTACTCCCAATTAAGCTTACTCCCTCTCAGGCAAAATTAGATGTATTAAGATGTAGTGGGTAAAAGTTGGCAGATTTCAGATTGCTGTTGTCAGGATTCTCATAGTACCAAGAGCAGCAAAGGCTTTGTGAGTTTTCCACCTGAGGTCAAACATCTCTGGTAAATGGGTCATTGAATCTGTGGTTTTAACTTCATTGGTCTCTCCAGATTGATTTGATCTGAGAGCCCACAGAATGAATGGGGAACATTGTCAGAACTTTAGTACTGAAGAGAGAAAAAGCCACAGAGTTTATAAATTCCAAAGGTAACCCAGGAAATAGTTCCTTCCTGATGTAACTTATGAGGCAGGTTCCAATATGTGTTTTTTTAAAAAATAAACATGAATGAAAGACAGTAAAAGTCAATTTGTGGCTTGGTGGGAAAGTGCATCTGAACTATATTTCATTCCAAGATCAAAAGAAAATGACATGGTTTAAACATGGCTAGAGGACCTTGGAACCAAAAGAGTTTTTTCTTTGGTCAAATGATTATACACACTGTCATAACTGCTCATTATCCTGTCAACCTTTATTTGAAAAATGCTAATAATTGAAAAAAAAATATTAAGTCAGTTTTGGAAATTGTGTTTACTATGATGTTGACTCCTGGCATGGAATGCTAGTGTTTCTTCTCATCCTGTTTCTGTGAGAAATAATTCTCCATAGTCATTTCATTGTAGAAAACCTCACTGGAATCACAGTACTACTCTTATATACACCACACAAAGTGAGTGGCACTAATGTGAGGTTTGGTGTAACCCACGTTTCAGGTTTAAGGTTTCATGTGACCTTGAAGAAGGGGCTTGCTATTAGGGGTGAAACACGAGCAGCAGTTTATCTGCTTGAGTGTTTCTCGCTATGTCGAGCACCAGGTCCGAGATCTCATCAAGATCTCAGTCCTGGTGCGAGTTCTTGGTGAAAAACATTACCATAAAATAAAATAATTGCGCATGTCCAGTGATTTTTCCCCCTCCTTCCTGAGAACTCGGCAAAGATATCCTGGGACGAACCGAGCTCTGGAATTTCGACAAGATTTCTCGCTTTTGTGAGATCTCGTTTCAGCCCTACTTACTATCCAAAAAACTTGTTCATCCCCTGAAGTGTTCTTCTACTTCTACAAACATTAAACCAACGGGCTGATCCCAGGCGTGCACACCATGAGCCCCACATGCATGCACACTGAGTGTGTGCAATGCACATACCACGCACATGCTACATGCACATTGCACGCACACAGCATGTGCAGACCTCGGATCAGGGCCCACAACCTTACTACCTCCTCCCAAGAAGAGGTTGTTTTTTTTCAGATACCATGGCCCGGACTGCATTGGAGTAGATTTCAACCTAAACCAGGGATGGAGAACCCTTTTCTCCTCTGTGAGCTACTTTGCAGATTAGTACAAGCTTCATGGTCCGAATACTGGAGTTGGGGCAGGATGCGTAAGGGGTGTGCTCAGGATGGGGAAAGTCCAGGTCATGGATCTATGGGTGTTTTTAGACAAGCACCTCCTCACCCATCACTCACCCATCATGAATGTTGCAGGACTGCATAGGGCACCAATGCGGCCCTGTAACATGCAAGATGGGTGGGTAATGAGTAGGGAGGCGCTTGTCTAAAAACACTGCAAGTCACAGATTCATCCCCTTTCAATGAAGGCATTCACTCATCTCCACTTCCTTCTCCTTGAGTGATCAGGTCTTGAGAGAATTGTGTAGGATCCATGTGCCAGATTCAGGAATTGGAAAGGGAGCCGTCAGCTGAATTTGGCCCATCGGCTGGAGATTCCCCACCTCTGGTGTAAACAGAAGTGCGTATTTTTTTAAACATAAAAGTAAGTGATCACAATATATGCAGAGGAAGGATGATTTTATTGCTAAGAGAGACTTCTTGAGTGATCCTGAGAGAGTTACTAATGGGGATCATAATACATCCTTTGTCTCCTAAGATGTTTGTGGCTGGGACTGTTTCTTAATAAATGAACTTCCAGTGCACTGGGGCTCTGACCTTGACTGGCATAGCTCGGTGCTATTTTGAACTGCTACCGCATGTAGTAACAGGAATGTTACTGCATGTGTAGTGCACATTCCTATTTTTTACGTACTTACAGGTCAGACTAAGTGCTTGATTTGCTGAGGACACATTAGAACCAAAAATTCCCTATGATCAGAAAGAGCTGGCGGGATATGATTTGTTTGTAGTGGGGCCTGTTTTAGTTATAGTCCACAGTTTATTAAGAGCAATAATATATAATGTAATGACACCCTTTATTTTTACTTTCAAACCAAAACAATTCCCATCTGCTTCAATTAGAATTTTGCAGCCCATTAAAGAATGTATCAAATTGATTCAAAAATGATTGCCATCAGAGAAACAAAGTGAAGTGAATTTTGGGACACAGACAGACCTGGTTAACCTTTGCATAATTTAGCCAGATGTTTCCATGCTAGCCTAAAGGCTGCGATGAGATCAGCCTTGCAGCATATATATACTCTGTGGTACCGACTTGGGAAGCTGGAATTGTTTTTCATTTCAGTCGTTTTAACAATAGTTTTTCAAACGGATTCCGATCAAGTGGGATTTGATTGTGTAATTGCAACAAACCAAATAATTTATTGAATTATTTTCATAATTTACATCTGCCCACCCCTGGAGCTGCTTTGGGGGTGCATCCCCATGTCCCCCTGCTCCCAGCCACGCCTGGGTCAGAATTAGAGGGATCCGGCGGGTTCCCTGTGGTGTGCCCCTCCCACACCATAGAGTTGCAGGCAATTGCACAGTGCTCTAGGCTGGCACATGCAGCACCATGGTGTTGCCCAGGGGCAACAGCCAGCTGGAAGTGGAGTAGCAGCAAGGGTCTGCACATCAGACAGACAGCTGCTCCGATTTGGGCTGGTGCTCCGGGTCTGGCTGGCCTGCTCTGCTGGCGGTGCTGTGGCATGTTCTGAAGCACTGCTGGTGGGGCTGCCTGGCTGCCATATACACAAATTTGAAGAGGGCACTTATGAGAAATACAGGTTGCAGGGCTGCATTTGCTCCAGTGCAGCTCTGCAACCTGTATTTCTCATAAATGCCCTCTACAAATTTGTGTATATGGCAACCCTAGCCTGGAGCAGGCAAGCAGATGGGCCACACGGGGATGAAGCAGGCTGACGTGGCCAGCACTGTGGTAGCCCGTCCGTCTAAAAACACCCCTTCATTCTACCATCCTTCAAATGCTATGCACTGCTGGAGTAGGGAATGGAAATCTGGATGTTTTGCTCCTCTTGCATCTCTCTGTTGAGCACCTGTTACGCCGGCCCTTAATGCAAGATCTGAGAAGTAGTTTAGTTTATTCCAAATGAGATTTAACCCAACTGCATATGCCTAATCGTCCCTATGTAGGAGGGACAGTACCTCTCTGGGTGCTGAATCCCACTGTCCCTCTTTCCAGGGGTCAAAGTCCCAAGGCACAAAGACCAGAATTCAAGCCTCATGCACCTCTGTCTTGGTTAAATCCCAGGAACTGCACTTGAGAGGATGGTGGGGAGATGATGCAATGGAATAAGCAGGAGAGATTTTGTCCCTCTTTATATATTTTGAATACTGAGAGGCATGTTAATGCATGAGGGGGCAGCACTTATTAATCAAGGAGTGGAGTTTATTGGCTGAGGGAGCAGGGCTTGACCCTCTTTGGCTACTCAAAATGTTGGGAGTATGCAATTGGGTCATTACACTTAACATATCTTAAAAACAACAAATAAATAAAAACAAAAAACATCTGAGAAGTAAATTCCTCACTCCCATCCCTACTTGCTATTCCATTAACAACCAGAAGGCTAGACTGCAATAGTGCTTAACTATTGGGCAAATAAAGACTGCGCCGTGCATGATGATCTTGCCTGATGTGAGGGAAAAACACAGGCATAACATTTGCCCCCCAGTTGGTCTCTTACAATCCCCCATGGGCCCAATGTTGTGCCCATTTAAACCTGTGAAGTCACTGGGTTTGAGGGGTGTAAATAAGGTCCAGGAAGTTTTCAGGAAAGACAGTGATTGTTTTCTCCCTGTCGTCACTGGCATGACCGAAGCTGATTTGAGAGTTAGAACATCTCAAAGATGTAGAGCATCTCTTTTCTTTGTTGGGAACAGAGTCTAGTTATATCCAAAACATACACCCAAGTTATCCCTTGTCTTAACTCTAGGGGTGAATTGGATGTAGTCCCATAAAGCAGCTTTATGTTGGCCTAGAGATGTAGAGATGTAGGCCAAGCCTACAAGGTGACCATTGTCCCTTCAAGGTTTCTATAGCCAGCTCAGTTTCAGAAGAACATAATCAAGTCAACAAACAGATTCTGGACTCACCAGAGGCAATCACTGATGCCATGTACAGGGCTGTACTTCCCGAGAGGCTTGTCTGGGTGAAGGAGAAAAGCACAGACTGGTGGGAGAACAAGTGGTCCCATTCTGAAGGGAAATACCAACCTTATTTATTATATATATAATCCCACCCTATCCCTTAGACTAAGATGGCTTGCAGTTCTTTAACTTATTAATTGTTACGTTAATTAACGTAACTCTATAGGTTAGGTTGAGAGATCTGCAACTGGTCCAAGGTCACCCGGTGAGTTCATGTCTAAGGTGAGACTTGAACGGGGGACCTCCTGGTCCAAGTACTGCACTTTTAATCACTACACCACACTGGCTGTACTCCTTTCATTGAATTCTTTCACCAACTTCCTTTCACTGACTCCTTTCAGGAGTGCTTGCAGGTGTTCATTGGTACTTCATCAGTTTCTGGTGATTCCACACTTCCACCATTTCCCCTCGTCATTTTCATCACTTTCCATGATTTTTTCATCACTTTTTTTTGTCACTTTCCAGGAATTTACAATAGTTTTACAGCACTTTTATGACAATTTCCACACTTCCCTGGTGCTTAGCCGGCACGTTTTCAACTCCACAGCCCCCAGGGATGCGCAAGGGGTGCACATGGGGCTTGGAACTGGCCCTGTAGCAGCCCTGTTTAACTTCCGAAAAATAACAAAAATGGTGAAAAAATCAGGAAAGCTGGTAAGTTTCTGTGTTGTGCGAATATTGGTGAATGTCCATCTTCTGACAGAAACAGCACTCGCTGAGATTTCTCGTATCAGGCCTAAACATGCAGTCCTCGTGGGGAGATGCTGAATGGGTTACCAACTTGAGGATGCCCCATCGCCTTGTCCTGCAGGTAGCCAAGATCCTTAGGCCATAACTAGAGAAACACATCACAGTGATGTGGTCACCCATCCCCATGGAGAAGTGTGTTGCAATCACCATTTAGAAGCTTGTCACCCTGCCACTCTGTTGCCCAGCAATTTGATGTTGGAACCTCCACGGTGGGCACCATACAAGTGGAGGTTTGCACAGTGATTGTGGAAGTGCTGCTGGACTGGGTGATGCAGTTGGCTGGTCCCATGGAGGTAAAGGAGGGCTTTTGGCAGGAGGAGTTCCCAAACTGTATAAGGGGCAATTGATGGGAGCCATATCCACCATCATCTGCCCATCCCATAGCAAGGACAACTATGCTACCCTCATCCATGCCTTTGTCACCTCGAGGCTCGACTACTGCAACGCGCTCTACGTGGGGCTTCCCTTGTTCTTGGCCCGGAGGCTGCAGCTGGTGCAGAATGCGGCGGCTCGTCTTCTTACGGGGACGGGTCGCCGGGAGCACATTACACCGGTGCTCCGAGCGCTGCACTGGCTGCCGATAGTGTGCCGGGCCAAGTTCAAGGTCCTAGTGATGATCTATAAAGCCCTATACGGCCTTGGCCCCTCTTACCTTAGGGACCGCCTCGCCCTTCGCGCCCCGGAACGGCTCCTGCGGTCTGCCGGGGGTGCCCTCCTGGAGGTCCCCCGTGTTAAGCGGGGGGCCACGATGGAGCGGGCATTCTCGGTGGTAGGGCCGCGGCTGTGGAACTCCCTTCCGGAGGAAGCTCGCCTGGCCCCAAGCCTTTTAACATTTCGGCGGAACTGTAAGACCTGGCTGTTTGCCCAGGCCTTTGGGAGGGAGGGTGGGGAGGGGGGTGTTTAGTCCCCTACCCATTTGTGTTTGGTTTTTGTTCTAGCCCTGTTGAGTTATATTTATATTTAATATTTAAGGTTTTAAGCATTTTGTATTTTATTGTATTTTATGGTTTTAATGTTGGAAGCCGCCCCGAGTGCGTTGCAGGAGGGGCGGGGTAGAAATTTACTAAATAAATAAATAAATAAATTACCTGAAACAGAAGGGGGTTTTCTCTGTGGTTCTCCAGGCCGTAGTGGACCACCATGCCCAGTTCATTGATGTGCTGGTCAGGTGGTCCAGGAAGAACCACTACGATGCCCACATCTTCTACCAGTCCCCCTTCTTTGGTTACATGTACATTGGAGACTTTGGACTCTCTACTGAAACATGCATTGAGGGAGTGCGCATGAGGCCTGCCTACCCCCTGAAGCAGTGGCTTATGAAGGCATACAGTGTTGTCCTCACCCTGGAGCAAAGGTACTTCAACTGGCAGCTCAGTGCCACCTACTCTGTTGTGGAGAGAGCTTTTGACTTTTAAAGAAGTGCTGGAGATCAACTGCAGCCCGAATTGACTTCCAGGTAGAGTCCACTCCACTTCTAACTATCTCCACCTGTGTTCCCCATAACATCTGTGAGACTGGTGGGGCTGTGTTGGCAAACCCCCCCCCCGCCAGTTACCTTCTGAGAGCAGCTGAACTGAGTGGAGCAGTGAATAGCTGGAGAGATCCAGGACGCCTAATGCCAACCACAATGCTAGCCCCAACATCCTACATCAGTGACAGCTTAAGCATGAGTAACTTTTAAATGATCTTTTTGTGATATCAATAAAGTCTTTAAAAAGATTTCCTGTGTGTTACTGTATTTTCCTCTGGCCCATCCATCCCTGCCCCCGTCCCTGGGACGACATACTTTCCCTCCTTGGGCCCCAACCCCCTCCTGTGCTATTTCCCACCTGTGGCCTTTCCTTGTGCGTTCCCTATTGGCATTTGTAGGTTTGCCGGCTGCAGGCCTGAACCTCTGCATTTCCTATTGGCATTCACAGGCTAGCCAAGTCTGGGAAAGGCAATAGGAAGCGCAGAGGCACAGGCATGCAGCCGGCTACTCTGCAACTGGCCAGCACCCGGCCTTTGCCTGTGGCTTTCCCACAGTAGTTCCATTTGCATCAGGGCTTTCCCCCTGTTATACCCCTCCTCCCCCTCCCCCCCCCCCCCCCCCCCCCCCCCCCCCCCACGCAAGTGCAAGTGTATGGCCAGTGGTGTCCACACTCCTCGTTTTTGGTGAACCCGCTCCCACTTCCCTTCCCTGCAGCCCCCAAAGCAGCATATTGCCATTCTCCACAGCCCTCTCCTCCCCCAAACCTCCCTCCTTTACCAGAAGAAGCACAGAAAGTATGGATTTTGAAAAATAAAGAACTTCATTAAAATTAAAACTATTTCTTTTTCTGTCTGTTCCCTTTGGGGGCAGATTGACATGCTTGCTTGGGTGATTTGACTGGCAGTGGGGGGACATTTTTATGATCCTCCTCCTGTGGCTCTGGCTGTGGAGGCATGTGGGAACGTGGGGGTGAAGGAGGGGGGGAACATACCTGGCCCAGAAATTGTTCCCTGGCATGAGCGCTGTGTGAAGAGGGCTGGGCTGTTTGCCTTAGAGGGGGAGTGTGGGGGGAACAAGGGTGGGCGGTCGGGTTCTGTGTAGGGGGCGGGGGCATGAACTGCAGATCGGGGTTAGGAAAGGGCAACAATGCTGATGGTTGCAAAAGCAACATGCTCAGCAGGGGGCTCTGGAGCTGAATGGACTAGGACAGGATGTTTTGTATCTGTGCCCACATCTCACTCATCTCCTTGCTCGCTTTCTCAGTCATGCTGCCCCACTGCTCAAATTGCTGCCAGAGGTGGGCCCATTGCCTGACCGCCTGCCGGCAGTCCAGACAGTCCTCGACAGTAAAGACCTTGCATTCTGCAGTGTAGTGCTGCTCCAGCTTCCTGTGCTCCTTGGCCATGCAATTAATAGCATCACAGATCTTGTCTGCCCACCACCTGGTCTCCCCAAGTAACTCCCTTGGCAAATCCTCCTTGCAATGCCAGTTGCAGACCTGCAGGTCCTGATTCTGCTGGGTGCTTGTGGCAGGGGGTTCTGTCCATGCCCATTGCACTGGCAACCTGTGGCAAGGCAACAAGGAAAGCCATTAGTTCAAACTACCCAAATCCACCTTCTTGCCACAGGGTTTCAGAGCCCCACCCTACGCCTGCCAGAAGGGAAGCAGAAATGAGTACCTGGCCTATGTGGCTGCTGGGGTCATTGCTGTGGCAGGATCCCAGTGCCACGCAGTTTTCTTCCCGCAATCACTGGAGAGAAGTGAAGAACACACAGAAATCAGTCACCACCATTTGCACCATTCCATGGCCACCAATTTGGCTTCCCCATGCCACCATTTTGACTTCCACCCCCATACCAGCCTGCCGTCCTGCTATGGTGCCTCCCCACTGCCAGCCTGAAGGCATGCCTTCTGCCTTCCCACCCACTCTCATACCATTCCCATCCTGCGGAGCGGTTTCCCAGTGATTTTCCTGCTCTTCCTCCACGTTCTCCTGGCCACCTGGCAACACAGTAAACAATAAAGAACATAATTAGATTACAATAAATGGAAGCGTTTATCATGCAGTTGTGGAAACATGACCCCCTCCGGTCCCCAGAGGCATTCACTTTCTTATCATTCTCCTCTGCCTCCACCGCTTCCTCTACAAAGCTGGAATCTGGGTCCTCCATGCCCTTGACCAAAACCTCAGGTGGTTCCTCATACAAGGACTGCTCTTGGGCTGGAAGGGATACACCATGAGAGTCATGTTGTTCATATCAGCATTGACCCATGCTGACCCCGGGGCAGGGATGGGCATGGAGGGATGTCTGCTGGAGTTTGAGGTTTCCTTTGTGGAACCGGGAGTAGTTGCTATGGGAGCAGTTGCTGGGAGAATGCATGTTTGAAAATGACATGCTGAGCCAAGTTGGATGTTATGTGAATGTCAGTGAGAGTAAGAGTGGAGAGAGGGGTCAGAAGTGGTTGCTCCTTGGAATGCTTTAGGCTTTTCACCTGCAAATCTATGGTGCTGGCGGACCTGTATGCACGGAGGTTGCACGCAACCTGATTGACGGGACGTGGCTGCATAGGCACACATTAGCCCGCATTTGCCCACATGGCGAGCTCTGCATGCTCCAGAACTCCGTCATGAGTGGGGTCTGCAAGTGGCCACATGGCCAGTGGGGGCAAACACCTAATAAACGGGCAGATGGACACCCACCTGGTGTGGGCTACTATCTTGTTTGTTAACACCCTTTGTTTGATGTGAAGGAGGTCCCATTTTCTGTGTGAATTGCCATGGATAGCTGTCACATGCTCTCAGTGCCTTGGTTTGCTATCCCCTCATTGAGCCACTGGCATTTTATTCTACACTGTGAAGAATAACAAGAATAGAATTGAAAGAGAGGTTTAGAACAATGTGGATGAAACGTTGCAAGGATGCATTTAAACCCAGGTGGACTCAAGTTACTAGAGGTGTGCACCAGGGGCCCATGTAATTTTCGTTTTTAATTTTCGTTACTTAAATCTGTTGTTTTCGTTTTCATAAATATCAAATTGTCCTTTTCATTTTTACTTTTGTTTTCCATTGGTTTCAATGGAAAACACATATTCAGTTGTAACATTTTTAGTTTTAATTATATTTGACTGTAACTTGGAAGGATTGTGCCTCCAATGGAAGGCATTAAGTGTACCCAATTCCAAAACGATTGGATAAAGGAATCCAATTTTATAAGCAGTTTAATTATATTATTTTGCACAAGGCTTCATAGACATTCTTAGCTGTAACTTCTTTGCCTCACATTTAATGTAGATGAAACTTGGCACGTTTACACCCCTTCCTATATTTACTATCTCTGCCAACTTTCAGAAGGATTGGATAAAGGGTCCTGTGGTATAAGCAATTAACCTATAAATGTATGTCTGACTGTAACAACTTTGTAGTCCAACCAGTGTACATGAAATTTAGCAGGGCTCTATATCTCACTCTCATGATCATCTCTGCAAAATATCAGAAAGATGTGATAAAGGGTCCCAATTCTATATGCCTGCACAGCATATGCAGAGAAGGAGCCTATGCCAGGGATTCTCTTACATGTCACTGTGGTATAAGATCGGTTTGTGATGCCAATTGGCCAGCAGAAATGTCAACCAGATAGCCTCATTCTGTGCTGTGACAACCCCAACTTCTCTCCCCCACTTGTTACTGAGAAGTTGGAAGCATCTGTTTAGGAAAGAGCCAATGGAGATTCTCTTATGTTCTCTGTCACAGTGCTGCAGGATGTGATTGTGATGATAATTGGCCATCCTGCTGGATGTGTAAGCCATGCCTCCTGATTGCTGAAATGCTATCCCCAAAGTCCCAGCTATGTCCCTTCTGTGTCTGTCACAGGGCTACACCCTATGTCTGCCTCGAAGCCACCACTGATTGGTCCTGTAAAGCTGGAAGCATGCAGTAATTGGCCAGTGAATGTGTCTGTCAGTCTGTTGGGTTGCTCCCCATCCTCCCTTCCCCTGCCATGCCAGGTGCCTGCCTCTGACTGGCACTGCATGTGCTGCTATTTATCTGAATAATGGTCTTCAAGGGGACAACTTCAATTGTTTATAAATTTGGGGCCCTTTATCAAATTGTCCTACAGTTTGGTAGAGATAACAGGGAAGGTGTGGAATACATTCCTGCCAAATGTCTTGTAAACAGGATGGAATATAAAAATGTTACTCCTGGAAATGCATGTTCAAGTTAATGGGTGTTTTTAGACACACATTTGTCCTGGATGTTTGCTGTAACATCCAGAACTTTCTGTGTGTCTAAATCACTCATCCAGATCTTAAACATCCGGATCTTTGAACTTCTGCGTGAAACTTCTCCCAGAACTTTTGTGTGTAAAAGGTTCTCCTGGTAAACTGCTTTGCTCCAGGCAGCTGTGGTCACTTGGTTTCCATGGCAGCCCCTCACAT